>OY744517.1:30731885-30734385 GCA_963556195.1 Sepiola atlantica | reverse complement strand
CTATACCAACATTCAATCGGGTTCCATTCTCCTCAAAGTCTATGCAATTGAATGATTTTTAACGTACTTGTTCAATAGCAAAATGCATGAATTCAATTGTACTCTACGGAAAGGCTATTTCGTCGCATCATAGCTGTTTATTTTGGCTGTACAAAGAGAGAAGATTGATAACTTACTCAACAGTCGGCATTTCTAATTCATTAGACGGTCAGGCAGGAGTCATGAGTAAATGAAGTTATAATGTTTATATAAACATTATCAACAATCGAACAGTTCTCTGTTCGTATTTACTAAGAGCCTTGCGTTATCGCTAATGTCATTTGGAGATTTTAGTTACCAAAGTGCTCAACCAAATTAGTGTGCCTATGTAATAATCTACCGATTTAATTGTCTGAAAACGTTTAGATCCTGATAGTTGATTGGGTTTTCTACACCTACAAACACAATTAAAACATGTTACTACTTCTGTGATCAAGTTGAAAGCGGTTGAAGATGTTGAAGGTACTTTACTTACTGGACATATTTGCATAGTCCAAAAAGGTGGTGAAAAGATTAAGTCACTTATCACGGTCTTGCGTCAATCTTATAAATGTCTAGAACGGTATGCCAGTCTGAACACTTATCTGTTTGCCGCATCTCTTTGAACATACTTATTTTAACATATGATGTGTCAATTCACTTAGGATGCTGAGCGATGAGAATTCTATTTAAACATTAAGTGTGATAATCGTATTACTATATAGTTTAATCTTGAGACATGGTAGCCTGACGAACAAATACACCCTCTTATAGATGTATTTCGCAGTAAATACGTACACTTAATAAGCGCGATGAACGATGAACATTTTATTTAAAACGGACGCGTCTCTGACTGAGTGTAAATAGACAGCACCTCTTGCTAAGATGAGATGACTAATCATACAATAGTGTTGCAATGTGATAACTCCCATCAACAAAATAATTGACTTATTCAGAAAAAAGACTAAATTATATGAGAATGAGAATAAATTATATCACGTGTATTTCCAAACCTTTTGTCCGAGTGTATTTATTTCTACTCACAGGACGAGTCGAAATTACACAGTGGTATATTTCACCCGTTGTATATGGCTGCCATGCTGAAAACTATTTCTATTCTTTAGACGCCCAGCGCTAACGCATACCCCACGATATTAGTGAGAAACATTTCTTCCAAATTGAATTAGAATATTTAAACGAAATAAATACGTACATTTTTTATTGATTATAACTAGGATCTATCTACCGTGCTAGAATGTTTCCCACACCTGCCAGTATTATATATCTCTGCAAAGCCACCATATGTCTATACATGGAATATTGTTGTCAAATGTGGGATGGCGCACCATCCACTATTCTCGCTCTTTCTCTTGCACAGGGTCCACACAAATTACTAATCAAATAGGTAATTTACTATCCGCACAGTTCCAGGCTCTGTCAGATTACCAAAGTGTGACGCCTCTGTGCTTGTTTTACAAGTACTTCAATGGAATGTACAGTGAAGAACTGATTTATCTGGTGCCACTCAACATAAATACACACGATCAACTCGACAATCAGTCAAATCCAATCCATTCACTGTAGAGGTCCTCAGATGCCGAAGGGATTTCTATATATAATTTCTAATATATATATATAGATAGATAGATATATATATGTATATATATATATATAAATATATATATATATATATATATATATACATATATATATATACATATATATATATATATACATAAATATATATATATATACATAAATATATATATATATATATATATATATTGTGTTTGTGTGACTGTTCATGTCTATACCCGACTATATATATATATACGATTAAAATAAGAAAACAATTTGTAGATATATGCGTTATGTGCGATGTATGCATCCGTGTTTATTCGCAGCATATCCATTATATATATCTATTCACATATATGTATAATATATATATATATATATATATATATATATATATATATATATAGCAAATTCACATAGACCTACGCCATATAGTGATATTTACATGCATGCAAGCAATCACAAATCAGACACAATTATATATGCATATAACTATATATACATATATATATATATATATATATATATATATAACTATATATATATATATATATATATATATATATATATATATATATATATATATATATATATATATAAGCTTTAAGGTATATCCTATCTTTTGAAGACGATCTAAAGGTATTTAAATTGAAGAATATTTGCTGGAGGATGTAATTTGGATATGCCCTATAAACACAAGAACATCAAAAAAGCGAGGCGTGTTTTGCGATTTCTTTAAAATGTAATATTTGGAAGTAAAGTTGTATTTGTCAGATGCCATAAATGTGTGTAATGTCGATTTCATTAATATTACAAAATAATTCAAATGTTTCATAGCAAGTGATCTACATATATATATGTATATATATATATATATACATATATATATATATACATATATATA
>OY744517.1:30714385-30726885 GCA_963556195.1 Sepiola atlantica | reverse complement strand
GGACGACATACCGTCGACATCTTATAGCATTCGAAAAACTACATAAAATACTTTTACGAATTAAAAAAAAATTAACTGGCAAGATTGTTAAACTTACATCAGTGCTTTGGTGGAGTCTGGTTTCTCTAATGTAGAGACTTAATTGTTAAAAATCGTTTTAGATGGGATTGGCCACGTTGTAAGAATTAGCGACACAGCCTATCCTATGAAAATATTTTTTTCCGAACTGAATGTTGGAGCTAGGAGGGTTGGAAGACAGAAGAAGCGGTACAATGGTTTTTTGAAGGATTATATAAAAAAGATGTGGAATTGATCACAAAACATGAGAAACAAGTGCACATTGGAGAGTGTGGTGGACGAATGAGATACGGAGTGGTGTGGAAAGATTTTAAAGTGAATTGCGTCATTACGTTGAAGAACTGAAAGCAGCAATAATAGTGTGACACCAGAATCAATTGCCGAACGATAATGGATGTCCGATCTGTGATAGGATGTGTGTATTGAATCGAATTGAACTCTTTTCTCATATGAGAGCCCACAAAAGAATACCCTGGTTACCTGTATACTGGATTCGAGTGATGGCCATACTGATAGATTAGGTGTCACGTCCCGTATCCTTGTAGCTGATCTCTTTTGCTGCTGGTGTTTCGTCGTAATCTTTTTTAAAAGCGCTTTCCTGTATATTGACCTGTCTAAAGCCATGCTCTCCTATCCGCCAACATCTATTCTGAAGAACTTCAAATCGTCTTTGAGACAATCTTTGAATCGCTTACGAGGTTTTGCTCTGGGCGAGTATTCCCAGTTCGTTTCTCATAAAGCACCTACTTAGGTAGTTTCTAATCAGTAAGACGAATGAGATGACATGCCCAACGAAGTCTGCGTTTACTCATACGAAACTTGATGCTTGGAAAAGCAGCTCGTTCCAACACTTCGATGTCAGGGGTACAGCTAGCCCAACGGATGTTAAATCAGCGCCTAAGGCAATTCTGCTGGAAACGCTCTAGAAGGCGAATATGAGCTTTGTAAGTGGTCCATGTCTCACAAACATATAACAACATTGATACCACACAGGCCGCACACGGAGATTTTAGTGTCCAGCTTGATATTACGTGGTACCCACCCACACTTCTCGAAATGACCGAAAGACAAACCAACCTGTTAAATACGCCTATTTATCTCAGCATCTAATGACCCGTTTTTCGAAATAACACTACCCAGATACATAAAACTATCCACTACATACAATATTTGGCCTTAAACAAATATATCCGTTTTTTTTATACGGGTTGCCACGGGCTGGGGCAAGTATAGTATTTTCTTGTCCAGGCTTGTTGTAAAACCCATCTTTATACACGCCCATGCAAAGCAATCCAAGATATCCTGTATATCATTTTACGAATAAGCCAGAAGATTCACATCATCTGCATGGAGTAAATCTCGGAGAACAATGAAGACTGTTATTAACAAAGTCTTTTAGCGCTGTAATTTATACAGCCTACCCAATCTGCAAAATCGAAGATCTACTCCTTTGCCACTGTTAGTAAAAGCCAAGGACACAATCACAGTCACATAGATAGGAAATAAAGTAGGTGCACGTATATCACCTTGTTTTAAACCATTGTCAACTTCAACGGGTTCAAAGATACCACCATTGAAGTTGACACGTGATTTCACGTTGCGATGCAGCTCACGGAGGGGTCTAACACAGTTAGCAGGATATTCCAACGTACCCAATACCTTTCACTGCACATCCCGATTAACTGTATCGAACTCTTTCGTCATATTTACAAGGACTTGATATAAGCTTAGACGATGTTCAGTACACTTTTCCTGTTTTTGGCGTGCCGTAAAGATCTTATCATTGGTACACCTATTTCTTCAAAAGCAACACTGACTCTCACGAAGCATAAACAGACAACTGTAGGCATAGAGGCTATTTAACAGGATTATGGTATATATCTTTAATCTCCCATTACAAAAAAAGATGCCTCAATAGTTGCCGCCCTCATATTTCCTCATGTGGCCATTGTACAAAGAGACAATGATGGAGGCATGCTAATCTTGGTAAACATGCTCGTCAAACCAGGTGGTGTCAATCGACACTTAAATTTGAACTGCCAATACCTCTACTATCCAGAAATCTCTACCATCTGCTTCGTATCTAAACTGCCGTATAGCCGTCTCCACTACCTTGAGGGAAAGACCAGAACTAATTTCGGGTATAATAGCCCTCTGTGGCAAGCTATCTATCACATCAGTACTGACTATCAACAGATTAGTAAACAGATCAGTATAATGCTCTCACCATATCATAAGTAGCTTGCTTGGATCCTTAATCGTCTCTGTGTCATCATTGGATTTTAATAGGGGTACACTGGATGGACTAGGACTATGGATTAACCTCCATAAAGTCATATATTTTTTTACTGTCATTAACATCAGCGACATGCTGAAAATCACAGCCTCTTCTGACGCCACCATTCATGCTTCATTTGTCTAAGTGTTTTCTGCAACTCTGATGTTATAGCAAAGTATGACGGTTCCACATAGTTCAGATCCCGGGGTGATAAGCCGCATTCAATTGGCCTTTTAACAAGTCCATACTATTTCTGTAGATGTTTTACGATGTCAGTATTACTGTCATCAAAATAGTCTTTACGCTTTCTCTTCGTTAGCTCATAAACACACTTCCTAAACCACCCTTACGTACAATCACACGATATTTTTCTCAAGTCTATTCTGTGGGACTAGAACAGTTTTCCTATCTTTCAGCTTTGTAACATTTATTCTACCGCCGACATTTGACGATGTCGAATCGTTTCCTCGGCCTAATTACGAACCTTATGGCAGCACACACCAGACGATAATCTGTTCAGCATTCCTCATTCCTTTTGACTCACACCTTGCAGAGGTTCTGTCGATCACGTCCACGGATGATGATCAAATGTCATTGCTTGCATCAAAAATGCATCCACGTGTTCTTATAGTGTGGCGTCAGGTGGAAACACGTGTTAGTGATTACAAAATCTAGCTCTCAACACATTTGCATTACCTACTTCCTTCTCCATAACGTCCGAGTGGCCGCCATGTTTGATATTCCCCTCCACCCTCGCATTGAAATCTCCCAGCAAGCCAATGGTCTCATCTCACTGAAAATAACTATTGTAAGATCTTTATAAAAGGGTCCTAATAGCTCAGGTGGGCTATCCAATGTAGGAGCATAAACAAAAAATAAAAGTTGCATATCGCTGACTAGATAGAAACAAACGTAAGGTTATAATGCGCTCATCATGCCCACAAAGAATACTGTCGAGTTTAAGAACCAACCCATTCCCCAGGGGCAAATCCTGCGCCATGTTCTAAAACGTTCGCCTTCCTGTTTCTAGATCCAGTAAAATACATATTCACAGTTTTACTCGAGAACTATTCGGCGACTGAAAAAGATTTAAAGACGATCGAGACGAGAGAGTGAATTATTTTGCGAAGCATTTATAAGATTTATAAGATAAGTGATGCTGCCTAAATTGCTATCTGTCTATATACTATCTTATTTCATGCATCTTTATTTTTTAATGTAATACTGGCTATCTTCCAGATTCCGAGGGCAAGTTGAAACAAGTAAGATTTTAGAGACCATTTCCTTTATTGTTGTTCGCAATTACTTTCAGTGTCAGATGTCATCTGGACCACTGCCATTAATGAGTCTTCTACGAAAGAAAAACAGAGCGACAAAAGTGAATAATATCACAAGTGCACGGGAAAATAATTACAACAAAGAAAGACAAAAGATGAACTGATTGAAAAGAATTTCTTTGGAAGCTGATTGTAAAAATCAATTTCTTTATACATAGATTTATCGGTGGAAATGGTTAACATGTGGAAGAGTTTTTCCCAGAATTGACTGGATGTAAAAACTAAAAGTATGACCTTACTACCATTTCGGTTAATAAACACATTAGTAGATAACATGCCGATTCACACTACGCATGCGTCTCACATGAATACAATATTAGACGAAAGTAGGAAAACACGTAAACAAGCATCTCATTGGCCATCTAAAAAAGGCAATATGTAACAGCGTATAGCAGAATGTAGACTAGACAGTAATTTTTGAAAATCAATTATCATTCATAAAGTGATCTTTTAATATAGGTAAAATAGGGAAGGATCATGTAACATGATTATAGGTTTGTATAGTGAATGTTAGGGAGGTATTAAAAAAAAATGCTCCGCCTTTGAATTGAAGAAACGTCAAGAAATTTTCGGTTAAGAAACATACTAGCAGAAAAAATACCAAATAACACCAGATATGCATAACATCTCCACAGAATAGAGGACAGATGTGCGTGACTGTTTAAAAAAATAATAATTCAGCCATAAAATGTAAGGGACGTACGTAACAGCCTATAGAAACACGTGACGCTGACTGAATATTCGCCATCGGCCCAACTGGGACTTAATAATGACAAGCTACGAAGTTGTTCCTTTCATACGAATAAACAAATTCATTTAATTTAATGAAATTTATATTTCCTTTTTCTTTTTAACCTACATCTTGCATGCTTTTTTTTTTAAATATATATTTAATCTCAAACAAGTCAGGACGCCACTGTAGACGTAAGGAGCTACTGAGAATCAGGGAGTAGGTTTAAGGTGTAATCCTAAGTTGGGAGGTGTGCAACCAGATGTCTGTGTACATTAGTGTTAAACCTCTGCAGGTCAGTGACGTCGGGGAAACAGGGAGCAGGGAGGGAGTTCCAGAAGCGAGCAGCACGAGTAAATAAGCTCCTGGAGTAGAAAGCTCTTCGACACCTGGGGACCTCCACAGTGAATGTATGGGACCTAGCTGATTGTCGGGGTGTTCTAGTGTATTTGCGTCTAGAGCAGCTTGTTTATCGGATCACAATCCATTGAAGTATTTGTACAACAAGCACAAGGATGCAACGTTGTGGCGATGTGAAAGGGGTTGGTGCATGATGGATAGTGAGGGACCTATCAAGTTTGCGACTCTTTTTTGGACCTTGTCTAAGAGGGAGATACTAGTAGATGATCCACCAGCCTAGATGTGACAACGATACTCCATACATGAGCGGATGGTGGCTTTGTAGAGATACAGGATAATGTCAGGTGTGGGGAGTTTACTAGCACGGTAGAGGGAGCCCACCTTCTTAGCAGAAGCCTGGACAATGTATTCAATGTATTATTTCCAATTCATGTTACCTGTGAATGTTAGGCCGAGTAGTTTGAATGTTGAACTCTCAGGTAGGGTGTTATTTAGCAAGGCTTAAAAATTTAATGTTGGTTTTACAGAAGTCAAAACAACATGATAATGATATTTTTAAGTCGGCGTAGATTAAAAATCAACCAATCTGGTTAGTCATGTGTAAACACAAAGTTTATACATTACTAACCGATAGAATTCGTCTTCCCTTCATGCTTGCGATAATAAAATGTTGCTTAAGTCCAGTGAGAAGATGCTGGTATAATGAGTATTATCAGCATATGCAAGCAACGGTATGCCCCTTAAGATTCGAATTCGGTTCAACTGATTCCAGCGTGCATGTGTATTTATAATACTGTAGTCTGTATTAAGGCACAACCACCCGATCTGCAATCTGAGCAATCCGAATTGCATTTGTTTATTCAATTTAAGTCACTCATAATTTAAATTAGCTGCTCCTGTTTGACCCAAACCACATCGAGATTTGATGCGACCTGTTGATGAGGAATCGGCGTTTTTTTTTTTATTTACCTCCTCGTCAGGAGGTTAGGCACAAGGCCAGTTTTATCTTACTCCCACAAGGTAATATGTGACCCAAGGTCGGGTCGGGAAAGCGGGGCTTGAAAAGCCAGCGACCGAGAAGGTGAGCACTCTGGTCATTAAAAATTGCCTGGGCAGTCCCGTCGGCATTCCCCGGTAAGGGCGCCTCAGGCAGTAAGCAATAAACTTACTCCTCCCCAAAGAGGAGAGGCACAGCCTGGGAGGGTGGACCTCCTAGAACTGCACAGGACCGTCCCCTAGACTGGCGTAAATCAAGCTCAGAAGGCCTAGACGATACAACTGTATGGAGTGCAGTATCCATCGAGACAGATACTACACTTGAATCGGCGGTTTTGTTCAGTTAGTTCGCCAATTGCCATATCAGACGAGTATCGCGCTGGAATCAGTCTGCAACCAAGAACAGTTCCTGAACCTCGCAAGCCTTACTTATTTCTTTGGGAGCGTTTTTTTGTTACATTGCCTGTCTACAGCGAAATGCTGACGGATACGTTTTGAGCTATTTTTTTACATTTTTAGATTGCCTCCTTCGACGGAGTTTGTTTCGGTTAACGTTAAGTTTACTTCAAGAGTAACTTCGCTACATTGGTAACCGGATGAATAGTGATTCAACTTTTCCAAGTCAGCTTTACTTTAATAACATGTGATTGTAATTGAAGAGAAATCAAGAGTTCATCGGCCATACGAATTAGTCTAACCATGAAGTCATTCTTTTTTTAGTTTGAAGAATAACATTAGCTTCAAATGAATTGACTTCTTAATTAATAAATTAAGAAAGCGAAGAGGAAAAAAAATGAAGCAAATATGAACTTTGATTTCGAGGCAAATATAATTATGTATAGCGAGTTTTTTGTGGATGTTTTTAATAATACTTTTTTTGTCAATATTTGTATAGAAGTCTGGGGTTCGCTCAGGCCGAAATGAGTGACGTATATGTCACAGATTAGATAAAAAAAATATGTTTGCGGTAACCATTATGCATAAATCAGATGCGCACAAAACAATGACACTTTCCAGGGGTTATTTCCTTCTTGAAAATATATCCCTACCTTTTTTTCTGTTGATTATCTAATTAGTATACCTTATTTTATATTCACACACGCACTTACACACATAAAGGCGTGAGAGAAAAAGGTCTTCTCTCAAATGTGTTGGAGTAACTAGATGAGTCATGTAATCGCAGAAAGTATAAATAACTTAATAAGATTAACTGTCTTTCCTTTCTGTTTCTGTCTGGGTTCTTTTAGATCATTCAATTCTCCATTCTGAGTTCTTAAATAACTTCAGCATCTTGAAAGAGATGCACAAGCGTCGAAACGTAAGTTTATCTAAGGAATTATACTATATATATATATATATATATATATATATATATATATATATATATATATATATAAATATATATTATATATATATATTATATATATATATATAAATATATATTATATATATATATTATATATATATATAAATATATATTTATATATATATATATAAATATATATTTATATATATATATATATATATAAATAAATATATATTTATATATATATATATAAATATATTATTATATATATATATATAAATATATATAAATATATATATATATATAAATATATTATTATATATATATATATAAATATATATAAATATATATATATATATATAAATATATTATTATATATATATATATAAATATATATGAATATATATATATATATATAAATATATATTTATATATATATATATATAAATATATATAAATATATATATATATATATAAATATATATTTATATATATATATATAAATATATATTTATATATATATATATATTTATATATGTCGCGGGATTTCGAACCCCTTGCGCATTTACCCTTGCAGGGTGTATCCATTGTCTCTCAAGACTGAACGAAGCCTATATATATATATATATATATATATATATATATATTTCGGCAGCAAGTCGTTTATTAGATATATGTCGTTGAAGACCATGGAGTTCTCCCTCCTTATGATATTTCTGGTCAATTTCTCGACTCTGAGAGCGATTCGTCGGGTTGCTGGTATCAATTGATGGATCATGGCGCCTAATGTTGTGTCTTGGGCCATTTCTCGAGCGCTTTTGGTTTCGCGACCGTCTTCAGGAGTGTGTGTGTTGTTGTTGTTTTAAAGAGCCCTATTTATGGTTTTATTTTTGGTATATCTAATTATTTGCATATATATATATACATATATATATATATATATATATATTTACGCTTTTATTTACTTATTAATTTATTTATTTATTAATTTTATGTTTTATCTATTATTATTATTACTATTATTATTATTATTATTATTATTATTATTATTTTGTATGAATTGTTGAATACTGATAAGGCGTTAGTACCGGGGGTGAATGCTGTTTTATTAATTATGGGTTGTAATTTTTTAATGTATAGGGCTTCGAATATTTTTAGTCTGTTAGTGCAAGTGTATTTATGTATGATCTTAGTGTGAGTTGTTAATAGTTGTTTAAGTTCAGTTGATTTTATGCTTTTTTATGTGTGTTAATGTGTCGCTGGATGGCACTATTGTCATTTAAGTGATACGTAAGGCGTCGGGAGAGTGTAGTAGTGGAATGGCCAATATAAGTACTATGTTTGTCTGTTTTGGTCTTGGGGAAACATTCCTCGAATGGGCATTCGAACAAGTATAGTACTTTATTTTGTTTAGGGGGGGAGTTAGTAGTGCTTTTATTTTTGATTATTGAGTTAGAAGTTTTGAATTTAGTGTAGTAAATTATTAGTTTTATTTTTAGTTGTATATATATATATATATATATATATATATATATATATATATATATATATATATATTACCATTGGCAAAAATGAACAAAAATGATAGTAAAAAGTGAATTTCTTGGTCATTGAAATTTAAATATTCACTATCTATCTATCTATCTCTCTCTCTCTCTCTATATATATATATATATATTCATACATATATATATATATATATATATATATACATGTAAATATATATATATGTATAAATGAATACATGTATATATATATATATATATATATATATATATATATATATATATATATACTGAACTGGACGATGTATAATCTGTTGTGCTTTTATTCAAATAAAATGCGAAATATATGTTGAATCTTGGATGCGCTCAGAAGGTAATCAAATTCTTAACGGTAAAGCAATCAGACCTTTGAATCTTGCACGCTCTTAGAACGTAATCACGCTCTCATGAAACATCCCATATTATAGACGCTCATTTTTAGTTGTAAATTACAGGCCGTTATAATAATAAAAAAATACACAAAAGTAAAGATATATTTTTAAGATACCAAAATTAACACCGTCTGAAGATGAGTTGAGGCATCACATCGAAAGTACTCGCAAAAAAAGGAAAGAAAATGATACAGGAAACATCGAACCTACATACAGTAATTTGCCCGAACCACTGAATGGACGATTCGGAAAAGTAAAACAAAATGTCTTATTAAGAAAAAACACTCAGTGTTATTTAATAATGCTTCTCTCTCTCTCTCTCTATCTATCTATCTATCTATCTATCTATCTATCTATCTATCTATCTATCTCTCTCTCTCTATCTATCTATCTCTCTCTCTCTATATATATATATATATAGTAAGCAATGAAAATATATATGGCAATAAAGCTACACAAAGGCTCCCGTGTTTCATCCCGGGGGGAATCGTCAGGCTAAATATATGTATATATATATATATATATATATATATATATATATATATATATATATATATATATATATATATATATAGAGAGAGAGAGAGAGAGAGAGAGAGAGAGATACAAGAAAAAGAGTGATAAATATGCAACGATTGTCCAAATTTATTTCAAATTTCAATTGTTCAATGCAAGGTGTATTCAGTAATAAAATAGTGTGTATTATTCTTTCCTTAACCCAAGGCTTTTCAAAGATTGAACATTCTCTCCATACTGCTCCTACGCCAAAGTTTTTTTTTCGCTTTCCACAATCTATGGGACATCTTTTCAACGGAAAATTACCACCCGGACAAACCACATATCTTTTTTATGAAACTTCTCTTTCACTGCATTTTTTTAATTATATTTTTCATATATTTTTCAAATATTTGAACTTTGTTTTTTTCGAAAGCAAACTTATCTATCTGTTTTTCTCCTATGATGATGAGATCTCGATCTTTGAAAAGCCTTGGCTTAAGGAAATTATAATAAACACTAGTTTATTACTGAATACGCCTTGCATTGAACAATTGAAATAAATTTGGACAATCGTCGCATATTTATCACTCTTTTTTCTTCTATCTCTACAATTGCTCTATCTCGTATATTGAGCTAAACCTCTTCACTATAGGTTCCATCTACTAAAAGTTTTACTTTTGGTTTATACTTGATCCTATATATATATATATATATATATATATATATATATATATATATATATATATATATACTGCTGAATTCTAATTTTATAGTCCGGTACCCGGGTTGTTTTCCGAATTTTAATGAACTAATGATGAAACTAGAATGGAAGGTCAACTCGGCCGAAAAGGCGCACAATAAGCAATTAGACGCTCGTTAACGTATAAGAAAACTAACTATATATAACTAATGTATATCTCATTCTCTAAGTGATACAATTCAAATGGCGAACACTTATTCGTTATTATTCATGTTTGATTGTTAATTCCGATTCTGTTTCGATAATCTAAGAAAAAAGCGATACGCGGTTATTCTAAAGTGTCTTTGGTTAATTTAAAATGGCAATACTATGCACAGTAAAAAATGCGCTATTTTGAGAAGATACCTTTGAAAGTAATAACGTTAAATGTTTAAATAAAAAGTTAATTTATATAGGTCACACAGAATGTTGGATTATATAGACATATAAGTTATCTCGTTCATGTTAAGTAATAAGGACTCTTTGTGTACTAATTATCAAAGATCAAGACCACTGGAAATAATGTTAATGAGTGTGTAAGGTGTACGATGAGACACCACGGTAACGATCGGTAAAATCAGCAGAATTTGATTTTTGTAAAGAGTACTGCTCAACAAGAATTTGTTTACATGTAACGTGAAAACGACCATGTTGTATTTAACTAGGAAGCAACCCTGTGGTATTGTGTTACACAAATAAGTAGTTCTAGGAAATAAACTTTGCTCATGGAAGTTCTGTTTAGTTATAGGTACACAGAGGGAGAATGGAAAATTAGCTACAATAGTTTTAGCTAGACAAGTTTTTATTGTTAATGTGTTCCAATGTGACCCGCAGAGAGGAGCTTAGTTGACAACCTACCAACAGAACAACGGTAGAGTAGATAAAGACGAACAACGTCTTTTCTGTGATAACGTGACTGCAGGGGAAAAAGATGACATCCCACACAAGATTCCGAAGCCAGACATGTACTCTGTCAAGACAGCTAAAGGGGCCTCCAGTGCCACTTCCAAAGATGTGGCAACAGTACCTCAACTGAGGACGTGGTAGTCTCTTATACAGGTAGAGAGTTGTATCAAGCGCGATATACCTTCTGGAGCGGTAGAATGATCCAGCCATGTTTCCATCGACCTTGGCACCGGATGTGATGTATCCCTTCGATTTTAAGTCTAGAGAGAAGGGCAGTTCTAGAAGCTCATCAGGGGACTGTCTAAGGAGAATAATATTCATTTAAAAGGTAGCAAATACACAATCTGAGCGTTGATGGTGAAACGAGAGAAGCCTTGTTTTTGCGTATTAAACGTAACCACTCATCTGTTTTCCCATTTAACCACGTATCCCAGATCAGAAGAGAGATAATAAGAATGATTTATATCAGCAATGCTTTTCGAAATCTTGCCAGAGATTGGTTGTATTATCTGCATAAATGTGGACGAATGATCTGACAATTTAGTTTAGGAGATTATTGATGAGGACTATGAACAGGATTTGGCCCAAAATGGATGCTATTAAACACATCTATGTTTCTGTTTCTCTTTGTACGGACCAAAGAAGACACGTGCCTAAAAAAACGGATACTATTGTCATGTCGATCACTGTTTACTCCAAACAAAGCGATTCTGTACTCTTGAACACCTTGACCATTGTTGTGTGAACTATATTCACGCCGTGGTTCTTATTACACTATTTGATGTGTAAGCCTTGGACGCTTTGGTCGGTGTGACAGAAACAAGCAACCTTTCTTTCTTTCTGTGCATATCGTAACTCAAGCTTCCAACATAGAGATTCCTTTCCTTCACTAAAACTCGTCAACAATGACTGCCTGTCATCATCAACGTAATCATCATCACTATTTCCACAGCTAATACAGCAACTATACACCGATATATGCACCTCAACATCTGAAGCTTGTTTCTGCTACTGAAGCTGTTACCGTCCTTCTGCAGCTATTGTTCATGCCAGTACCCTTTCTGCTACATGTTGATGTATTTCCTACACCAGCTGACGTTCCCCCACTATATACTGAATTTTACGACCTATCCTGCCGACATCCTACTGCTCGTTCTTGTACCATCCGACGCCCTTATTCAGCTCCTAATCTTGCTAACATCCCTCTGCAGCAACTGCTACTGGTAACGTTCTGCCTTTTACACTGCGTATCGACGTCCTGCCCATCCTGCACCTTGCGACGTCCTCCTACCGATCAAGCTCTTTGCCACGTATATACGGACCAAACCTAACTGAA
>OY744517.1:30689385-30711885 GCA_963556195.1 Sepiola atlantica | reverse complement strand
AGAGATATATACTATGATAAGTTTACTGATTAACTGGTGGAGAGAAAACTAATTTTCTTAAAATATTTACTAACAAACCACTTGACAGGTAAAAGAGAACTTTAAACTAATATTTGTGTATGTATGTATCTCATATAAAGATGAAATTTAGCCCGAGGAATGGGGGCTTTGATTTATGTGAACCTCGACTTAAGTAAAATGAATGTATATATATATATATATATATATATATATATATATATATATATATATATATATATATATATATATATATATATAATAATAATAAACCAGGAAATTCCTCATACACAGGGTTACACTCTAGTGAGTCCGTACTGTTTTTCAATAATAAATAGATCTGTTTACTCGGTATTACATGTTTGATTCGCAGATATAAAACATATTTCGCCCAGATGTATCAATAGCAATACATGTTCGTGTCAGCACATGTCTTCTATGAACTCTAGTCCGTAGTTTAATACATACATAAATGGATGGTAACAGTTGATGCCACTACGACAAAGCGTGTTTCCTTTCACAACAACAAAAAGTTGTTTAAACCGCCGACTACTATTGCTAATAACTCACTACATGAGGGTCCAACGTTCAAACTGATCGGCCTAAAATTCATAAGTAAAACAGATTTGAACACATACATAGAACACATTGTATGTAGCATAAAACTTATCACACTTGTCAGTATTCTATTTTTAACACCCTCCCTACTCCCTGTTTCCCTCACCGTACCGATATGCAAACATTGATATGTAATTTTAACACATATATTTCTGCACAACTTCTCACTAAGGTACTTGCCTATAATTTTGGCCCCAAAGCAACGGTAGCCCCTTACGTCTCAGTGGCAAAGTTTAAATAAAACAAAAGTAAATTGGATATTCGGAGCAGAAATACATAAAACATGTTATATTTTCATGTAATCGATTACTATATGTATTCGATTGTTGCCTTATATAACCGTTAAAGTGTGCATCTCGATGACCAATGATTACTATGTGAAGTCAATATGTGTCTTGCTTTGTATCTTTGAAGATATTATTTACTTAATGTGCATTTACTTAACTACTGGATGGTATAGTTTTGGATTTCTTAGATGGATAATTTGTATTATTTGAATTTTCGGACTACTGCCATCATATTGGATGTTATAAATAGTAATATGTTGTAATATATAGTAATAAGTAGTAAAGCAATAACAATCTTTATGGCCTGATAATATTCATACTAGACTCTAAGGGCTCGTGGCGCAACGGATATAAGTAGAAAGTAATAGGCAGAACCAGAGCCAGCTACCCGGTGTATTAAACAAAGGGTTTCGTTCGCAATTTCACACAGCTTCCCGAGTTTCACATGAAGATGCTCGATTTTAACAAGAAATACCTTAAAATAGTCGGTGGTTAATCGGCCGAAACGCTGTGGTGATTACATTTAAAAAGAGTAGTAGAAAAAAATCTAAATAATACAAATAAATTAATGGATATCCCTTTTCCTTAACTATAGTCTTATTTTGCTATATCTTCAAGTACGATGGGTGTAAATGCCTCTCATTCTCTGGGTGTTACATAGCGTTCTAGTTTCAGGAATATTCAAGTTGAAACTAGATTAAACTCCGAATTCATCCTTTGTCACATAATAATACGAACTAATACGTCATGTATTCTTCAAAGGTGTTCTAATTTACCTTTGCGAATAAACCACCGTACATGGTGAACCATTTTTATGTTTCCCTTCATCTGCATGATACGACGAAAAATTGCTCCGGGCGTGATGCTACGACTAAGTAGCGTATTGAATGTGGAATACTTCATTATTTGTGCATACTCTCATATGCAGTTTGATTTTGAAAGTGTTCTATCTATCAGTCAAATTGAGTATATAATATTTATTAAAGGCTAAGCAATTTTCTTTTCTACCTGCTACTAGAACATGTAAACTTTCTACCTGCTACTTAGAACATGTAAACTTTCTACCTGCTACTAGAACATGTAAACTTTCTACCTGCTACTAGAACATGTAAACTTTCTACCTGCTACTATAACATGTAAACTTTCTACCTGCTACTAGAACATGCGAACTATCTACCTGCTACTAGAACATACAAACTTTCTACCTGCTACTAGAACATGTAAACTTTCTACCTGCTACTAGAACATGTAAACGTTCTACCTCCTACTAGAACATGTAAACTTTCTACCTGCTACTAGAACATGCAAACTTTCTACCTGCTACTAGAACATGTAAACTTTCTACCTGCTACTAGAACATGTAAACTTTCTACCTGCTACTAGAACATGTAAACTTTCTACCTGCTACTAGAACATGTAAACTTTCTACCTGCTACTAGAACATGCAAACTTTCTACCTGCTACTTAGAACATGTAAACTTTCTACCTGCTACTAGAACATGTAAACTTTCTACCTGCTACTAGAACATGTAAACTTTCTACCTGCTACTAGTACATGTATATGTTGTATGGTCGGTATGCGGATGAATAAACTGTTAGCTCCATTTAGCAGGTGTTTACTTCAACGATGAAGTATGTGGGATGACACCCAACGCAACTACAAACAAAAGAGCTGTGAAATGACGGAGTAGCTCTATAGGAGCCAAAGGTAATCCGTACTGATGAAGATTAGAAAGTTGACGTTTAATTTCAGCAGTCTCGTTACTCTCGGTTTCCGTCTATTTTGTCCTTTATTGCTGACATTTTAAGAGTTATGGTTCTTACAAAGAAAGGAGAATTGTGTTTTCTGGGTCGACAGTTCGTTTTTTTGGCTGGGTTGCATGTGGAGATTGTCAATTCTCTCATATTTGTCAGCATCATGCAACTACTAATCTAAACATTACCACTTGTAAAGGCTATAAAACATTCGAGGATAAGTTGTAAACAATCAGTAAAAATTACACGTAAACAACGTTATAAATATTTTATGATATTACTGATATAAAGTATGAGAACCATTTACTGCAACACTACGAGCGTACAATGAAGACAATACAAACAAATATACGTCACTTCCAAAAGAGTTTAGTACAAATAAATATACAACATAATCCTGAAAGAGCTTAAGCCAATTAAATACATACATGCCAGCCCGAATAGACAATTCAACGATGATTTTAAAACAAATCCGTGTAATATACTGTTAATAATAATAGCCATTTTAAAATAATATATGTCTCTGGCAATACTATTAAGAACACATGACTCGGTAAACATTCATTGTCATTGTGAGTTAAATATTTTTTAAATAAATCAAACTATTATGTATCTTCTGTGTTTATCTAGAAGTGTAGCAATTTAATTACATTTTGATATAACTTGGTAAGTAGTTGTAAATAACAAAATAACCCTGAGTGTAAATGTCTTAAAATACTCGGTTTATTCCAACGTGCATATCTTGTACAATCACTAGATATTACAGGTAATCCAATAGGATTCAACAGAATACAATCGAATTCCCCATACGGTTTATTCCAATGTGCATATATTGTACAATCACTAGTTACTACAGGTAACCCAATAGGATTCAACAGAATACAATCGAATTCCCCATACGGTTTATTCCAACGTGCATATCTTGTACAATCACTAGTAACTACAGGTAACCCAATAGGATTTAACAAAATACAATCGAATCCCCCATAATACTGTTCGTATTCGTATTTATCGTCCAGACTAGTTCACTTATTTAGTGACTGAGGGGAGTCCAGTATCCATTCACAACAGTTTTAAAATAATAACACTTTTCGATATTCTTACCGTAAAAATAATTGTTATATTAATATTATTAAAATGTATAAACGAATGTCACCTTTTTAAATTTATTTATTCAAAATTGTACTGTTTTCGTCAACGGGGCGAAATAATTTGATTTTGAACAATTCATTTGAAAATGGGTAAAGTCGGAATTGTTTACCTTAACGCCTTTAGGCTAAGAATTAATCCCCTATCTTTGCTGATCGGACAATTTCATTTTCATGTGAATGAAAGCGTTAAAATTGTGTGTAATATCTAACTCTTTCAATTTACACATCTTTGGCCAGATTAATTTTACCGAACGCACCGCGTGTCCCCCCCCTTCTCGTTCAAACAAACAGCAACAAAACCAGAATGCAATAATTTTGTCCATGTTTTATTTTTCGAAAATGCATCAGTGATAATGAGAGTAAGTAATTTGTGATTTAACCTCTATCGGTCTGCCGAATTAGATCAAAGTGTAGTCGCAGTTCTGCTCCCATTCAGTTGAGGGGAACTCCTATTGAACTGCAACAATTGTTGTTTTGTCAAATTCTGAGTTCCATTTTATCGGGATATAGTTAAGTAGGTAATTTAATAGCGACCTTCCTCAACGAACTTTGTATGTCCCTGGTGACGTCAGGGGATTAATAGAGTATTTATTTATCTAAACCAGCTCTGATGTATACCGATTTCAAATATGTAAGTTAGTAAGTGCATCTATGTTGATCGCACAGGCACACATAAATACGACGTTCTTTTACATATTAAATGTATCTTGAAGCATTTAAACATGTTGCCTTTTACATCTTATTTTCTTGGAACTTTTCTAGAAAAGAAAACAGAAATTAATTTTAATGATATATGTTTAAGAGATAATTGATTTGAAATACCTTTATAATCATGATTCGATATGTGAAGCGTGTTTATAGTCAAATAGAGTTAAGTATGAACTTAATATGACCTTGGCTATATTACGAACATATTTGGAACATAATTGCGACTACACATTGATATAATCAGGCAGACCGAGAGAAATTACATTTAAAAAATACTAACTCTCATTATCACTGTTGCATTTTCGAAAAATAAAACATGGACAATAGTTATTGCATTCTGGTTTTGTTGTTTTTTTGAACAAGTTGTCAAAGTTTGCGGATGACTGAAAACAAAGGGACAAGCACGGTTCGATAAAAATAATGTGACCAAAGATGTGTAGATTGCAAGAGTAAGATATTTCACACAATTTTAACGCTTTCATTTTTTTATTCGTGTCTAAGCGAAAAACCTGTCAAGACAAAATAACATTAAGTTCACATATGACACGAAATATTATGAATACCGACGCATATATAGCTGACAAGAAAGATGAACATTGAAATATCTTCTAAAATTATTCAGATAATTGACCTCTTCTATAAATGTTCCTCTTTTACAAAATTTAACGAGTTTTCAAATGTGATTTACTTTGTTAACCTACCAAATATAATGAATCCCTATCCTTCGACAGAGGAATATGGCATCTTATCGTTTTCTGAAACAAATTTTATTTCATTTAAGAACAATGTGAAAAAAAAACATGTAATTATAACCTATCAGCACATCGACGATTGCTTTCAGTATTGAGTCTATGTGTACTAATAGCACACTTTCTCGACATAACACTGTCTCCACTTTTCACCGGGGAAAACGTCGCCGTTAGGGAGTTTCTCCCGTATGGCCAGCGTGGTAAATAATAAAAACAAATATGTGTAACAATGGTGGATTCTTGTTTTCATTGAAAAAGAACAGCCCCGCTCGAATTATTTGATTTTTTTTAAATCCTGGCATTTTATCGATTTCTTAACCAAATTGTATTAAAAATTGGCTTCTAATGTGAACACACATTAAATGATAACCTGTCAGCGAATCTTATCAATTTCCAAAACAAATTGCATTTCATTCAAAAAATGCCTTCTAATGTAAAAACAATATATATATATATACATATATATATATATATATATATATATATATATATATATATATATATATATATATATATATATATATATATATGAAAATTTAAAAATGAAAGACACAAGTATATCATTTAAGTATACATCAACGTTTCGTATTTATTGTAGACTTCCTCAGGATGAAGGAAAATGTAGAAAATTCATACAATCATTAATATTGATTTGCCTGAACATGTTCAAATTTCGGCATGGCTGTTGATAAAAAAGGCAAAAAGGAAAAAAGCGATTCAGGTAAATCCGTTATCAGTAACAGTTTACACAGTTATAAGAAAAAGAGCAAATGGGGTGACAGCGTGGAGTTATACCTTTTTACTTCTATGTTAGTTTATGGGAAGTATAATTGTCAAAGAAACAGAAGAAAAAGAAGAAGAAGAAGAAGAAAAATGAGAGCAAAATAAACAGTTGACTTTTGAACGCCGATTTATACAGAGAACGCAACTGTTGATTTTTCTCTCTTTCTTCTTCTTCTTCTTCTTCTTCTTCTTCATCTTCTTTAACATTTCTTTCATTCTTTCTCCCTCTCTACTATTTATTACACGTGACTATTTTTTGCCAATTGCATTATTTGTATGAATTTGAAAACTTTTCCGTTTTTAATTAAAGTTTGCCACCGATCGAAGACGGTCGTATTTTAAACGACCAAAATATAACTATATAACATGAGTTTTTGAGTTTATTTTTGATAGTTGTTGATTTGCTTATCCTTTATTCGATTTTTATTTTTACATATATATATATATATATATTTCATATTCATACATATTTTAATCATAATTATGTAAATGATATTTGATTAATTAGTAATACACTAATAATTAAATTATTGGGAATAAATACATTCATTCATACATTAAAACAACTAATGAATATCATTTGGTTGTTCTTTTTATATATTAAAATATTGAATATTCATACACTTATATAATCATTAATATTTAAATAACTTTTGATGAATTTATAATACACACATAATAAACTAAATCAATATAAATAAATGCCTTCACACATAAATGAATAAACGAGTCATATGATTTCCAACTACATTTTACCCATATTTAACATGTTGCAAAAAATATATTGATTAATTAATGAGACAAAAAAGGAATTAAATAAATAGGAATAAATAATACATTCACACTTAAATAAATAAACTAATACGTATTAGTTTATTTTTCTCTTTTTTTTTTCAACTCTCGTTTTTAATCAGAATTAATGTTTAAAAATAGAAAAACTGGTTACGCGTTTACATTCATAAAAAAGTATATAATTATATGTTCTTCTTTCCTTTTTAATTCGAAACATTACAATAATTAAGACTTCCGACTACTCTCCATTATCAACTATTGCCCATGGTTGGTTTTGAGACATTTGACCCAAACACTTTCTATGAGCTAAAAAGAGAAATAAAAATAAATAAATTCTAGCTGTCATCCAATTTTCTTTTTTCCCTTTAACTGTGTAAACTGCTGCTGATAACGGGTTAACTTACCTCGTTTTGTATCCTTTCTGCCTTTATGATCCACACGAAACTCGAACATGTTCAGGCAAATTAATATTAATGGCAAAGGATATTTCTGCATTTTTTTCATCCTGAGAAAGTCTCCAATAAAGACGAAACGTTGATGAATGCATAAATAATATACTTTTTGCTTTCTGTTTTCATTACGTCGACTCAATTAATCTCTATTTTATTCATATATATATATATATGTATATATATATATATATATATATATATATATATATATGTGTGTGTGTGTGTGTGTTTACTGCCCGATGTATTAAGGCACGAATAAAACTTGAGTTTTCCTATATCACATTGTCATTATCGATGGGCTTGGGCATGAAGCGAAACCGCGTTGAGTCGTGGTTGACTCTGTAAACCGGGTTCGAGCTTTGTGACATTCTTAAACTGTAACTTTCTACACTGCTGAGAGCAAGCACTTTAAACGTCGGCAGATGTAAGTAAACATGATGTTATATTTATTAGATAAATATATATATATATAGCAAAGATAGACTCCCGAAACAGTTTTTCATGATAAACAACTGATGATCCATTAAATAATGTTAGAAGCAAACTAATATAATTACTGTAAATGTTAAATTGACTTACATGAGTTATTTTCCACTGAACGACTTGGGACTTAAGGTTTTTTTTGGGTTTTTTTAGTATAGTTTTTAATGGTTTAGAAACTTCAAAAACTATATATATATATATTATTATTATATATGTATATATTTGTATATATATATATATATATATATATATATATATTTATATATATATGTATATATATTTGTATGTTGATACATATATATATTTATGTTTATACATATGTATATATATATATATATATATATATAATGAATATAACATTATTTTCACTTACACCTGCTTACGTTTTAAGTGCTTGCTCTCAGCAGTGTAGGAAGTTACAATTTCAGAATGTCACAAAGATCGAACCCGGTTTACAGAGTCAACCACAACTCAACGCGGTTTCGCTTTATGCCCAAACCCATCGGAAATTACAATGTGATACAGGAAAACTCAAGTTTTATTCGTGCCTTAATACAGCGGGCAGTAAACCGCCGACAATCTAGAGAGTTCAACGAACGATATCGTAATCTTCATTATAGCTAAGGGACAGCCTGGTTTCATTATATCCGAACAATACTCAACTTTATGTTCTTAAAGGTAATTCATGAAAAATATTCATAACTTCATGTGTGTTTTTGTATACTATATACGCTGGCGTTTCTAGCTTTTGTCTTTATCAATGTAGGAAGTTACAATTTCAGATGGTCACAGAGAGCAAACCCGGTTCACAGAGTAAACATAGACTCCGTAGGTTTTTACTCCATAGTCAATGCCATCCGAAATTATCACGTGATAGAGGAAGAATTAAGATGTATTTTGCCTAACTGCAGCGGAAATATATATATATATATATATATATATATATATATATATATATATATATATATATATATATATATATATATGAATATAATATAATTATATATAATTATATATCAAAATCCATTTTTAGAAAACTAACACTTGTTTATAACTTTTTATTCTATACATCACTTTATTAATACTCAATTTATTGAGAAATGTAATCTTAGTACAATACAACAAGTCTATTGTAAATTTAATTTTCTTCGTAAGTAAAATGGAATTTCCATTGAAAAACAGAATAAAAAAATGAAACACTGACATTTAAAAGACGGAAATTTAACATTTATTTCCGCACGTTTTGTTCTCTTTTTTAATAAAAGTTTTCGAAAGAAAAAGAAACAACGTTTTACACCGTTTACGAACAACTGTTTATTTTCATGGTATTTCGGAAACCTGATGTTTTCTTTTTTTTAAACTCCTCAATTCGGCACATCCGTAAACTACAAGCACGTGTTTCGATATTAAATGTGATACCATATGTAGACACATAAGTAAATTAAAACATTTTAGACAGAGAAAAAGAAAAACAGTAAATAATTCAGGGACATATGGGCCAATTTTTTTTCATTATTGTGATCTTTGGGAGAAATATTTTTTACACATGTCTCGTTGAAATTAGTACTCTTGTTTGACAAGGTGCCACAGAAATATGAAATTGAAGTAACTTCATATATGTAAAAGACCACAACTGTATGTTGATAGGCCTGTTCGTCTATTCGTTTTTAACACTTACACCATCCAAAGCACACCTAATATAAAGTATACTTTATTGCACATTGAAGATTGCGTATATTAAAAAAAAGTGATGTAAGAACATCAAAGTAATCTGTCTTTAAATGTGCCTCTCTTTGGGAGAATATAGATGTTGGGTCAGAAGAGTGGTGTTGGTAGAAAGAGGCTAAGGGAACCCCACATTCTAATTAGAATATGTGACCTGACCAATGCTTTTGTGAGATCTGTTGATCCGAGTGTTGGACCATCGGTCTTTCTTTATTTGCTCGCTGGTCGCCGAACAAAGAAGACTTACAATATTTAAGCCCTGCCATTACAGCCGACCTCCCAATGCAGTTCCTGTAAGTTATTTCTAGTGCGTTTGGTACGAATGCTTTAAATTAGTATGACAACTATGAGTATTGAGTTGTCTGTGTGACTTGTGTTAATTATATGCACGCTACATATTGTATAGATCCTCTCTGTCATATACTAGTTAGTTGAGACAAACTATTAATAAATATAAATTCTATGAACACGGTGTCTCGATCGTATTGTTTTGCCGACGCGTACGTACTTGCATCCATGTGTCTAAGACGACTTGATTGTATTCCATAAGCACATTTTGCCCATTGAGAATGAGAAGCAATATTTACCTTGACTCAGAATAAATTGATCTTCATCGTGAGATTGAACTCTATTAACTCCCACTAAAAAGCTAAGCTTTTATAACCAATCAACTATACGAAATTGTATTCCAATTTTTTAAATGTACAACTGAATAAAGTGTTTTTATCTATTTTTCTGTTTTGTTTATTTTTGTTTTCCTATTAATATTTTGAAACTTATTGTACGCCTCAATTGCTACATACTAAATAGATAATCTTTTTGCAAAGTTATGTGAAGTAAAATAAACAATTGTTCAATGAATTCCGATTGTTGAGCTCATACACCCACTTTCGTTGTCGTTAAATTGCGTGCATGTATTTCTTCTCCGAGGACTGAGGTCAATTGCGCTGCTGCAGTCACAATAATGGTATACTTATAAGATTAATTATAACATTACTTAATAAATTCAACACATAATAAATAGTACGATAATGGACGCAATCGGCCTCAACTTCAGCGTCTATTGCTGCTAATTTAAAAGGGAGAAGAGAGGCACTAACTCAGATTTAGTTATTTTTACGCTCGTCAGATCACATCTTGTTGATCCAATGTTTAACACCAGATTGTTAATATTACATGGACTTACTCGTAACTTCGTCGTAACCTCTGCTGTATAGTATATATTCACTTTTAACATGAGGCTAGATTCACCCTAAAATATATATTCTAACTAATAGTTATACATGCTAAGGTACCCAGCAATATGAACACCTATGTGTTCATGATATACTTGAGTAAAACATTATACAAACAATTACACATACTACAACTCTGCTGCGAACATACGCTTATTCTTATTGTAACAAAGAAACGGTACACCACTAAGAATTGCAACATAATGCCACGCTAGTATATAGTCAAAATACGTGCAGGATACGTCAAGAAAATGAATTAGATTTAAAAAAAGCATTAGTAACATACTGTTGTATATATATATATATATATATATATATATATATATATATATATAGAGAGAGAGAGAGAGAGAGAGAGAGAGAAAGAGAGAGAGAGAGAAAGAGAGAGAGAATGAACAAGAAAAAGAGAGTTTTTAACCAATAAATATAGAGAGATAATTAGTTGATTGTATGCAGATTTTCATAATTAATTTACAAATTAATTTTTCTGCGTGCACAAAGGTTTAACCTGGTCGCGCGTTTCTGGCAGAGATCGAAACTTCGATGTTAATATTCGTAGATCAACGTTCTAATTATTTGTGAACGACTTATTATCGTCTATACTGTTACGTACATTATGTATTATTGTTTTTGCTTTTGGCGATAGCGCCCGGTGATTTAACGGTGCGTTAATATATATATATATATATATATATATATATATATATATATATATATATATATATATATAGTATGTTTTTAAAGGCTGTGGGCAATGCAAATTCCGGGTAAGATGCAAGTTGGAAGGAACAAAAACAATAAATCGAATACGAAATATGGCTTACTATTTATTTTTCCTAAAATCTTACATAACAGCAAGAGTGTTGTTAGCTGTTTGTGTGATGTCCGGATGATTAAAAAATCATTATTTCATATTTCGGGAAAAGAAACTTCCCTTTGTCAAAAATAATCAATACCAGAAAAATCCCCGACTATGCAGAGAATCTGACAAAAAAAAATGGCTGCCAAATAAGAACAGCAGCAAAAACCTCCTTACTTGCACCTCCTTACGCCAACACCTATCTAATAAACGTACAAACCACACACCCGAACCCTACTCCCTGACCAATTGCCCCATCTCCAACACAGGTCTGTGCCATCGAACTAACTGTGTTTACAAACTACAGTGCAATAAATGCAACAAATTTTTCATCGGTAACACAATAAAGACCGCTACACATATATAAATATATCAATATATATACATATATATATATATATATATATATATATATATATATATATATATATATATACATATATATACATATATATAAATATATTTATATATATATATATATACATATATATAAATATATATATATTTATATATATATATATATATTTATATATATATATATGTATATATTTATATACATTATATATATATTTATATACATTATATATATATATATATATTTATATACATTATATATATATATATATATATATATATATATTTATATACATTATATATATATATATATATATATATATATATATATTTATATACATTATATATATATATATATATTTATATACATTATATATATATATATATATATATATATATTTATATACATTATATATATATATATATATATATATATATATATATATATATATATATATATATATGTGTAGGGAGAGAGACAGACAGACAGACTAACAGAGAGACAGAGAGAAAAGAAAATATAGCGAGACAGATGGAGAGAAAGAGAAAGATAGAGAATAGAGAAAATAGAGAAAATAGAGAGAGGGTTTGAAGAGAAATAATTCATTAACAGGTATGTATATATTTAGAAAGTGCACTCAAGCTTGACTTATTGCAAGTTATGAATTAAAACAAATATTTTTTTTTAAATTAAGCGAACACGGGTAATCGACGGAACCCCCACCAACTACTCCAAATATGTGTGTGTATCTTTGCGCAAATATAAAAGGGATTCACACACAGACAAATATCAGTGTATACCCTACATGTAAATTTAGGATATTGCATTTCGTGTCTAGTGAATGGGAAATTTAGAAGTAGACACGAGAATATTTTAAAAGGTCAAGACCGAAAGTAAAAAAATATAAACAAAAAACAAACACGAGAAATATCGAAAGTATAAAAGGAATTACACGAAAGATAGGGACAGAAAGCAAAATCAAATTTAAATGAACCGATGTAAGTAATAAAAATAACATCATTCGAAAATAAATAAGATAAATAACGCCGTGAAAAAAGACGACCAACAAAACGTAGCAAGAATAGAAGATTTAAATAAGAAATATAAATATTGAATGGGAATATGATGTAAACAAGATTGATTATTGGCCGATAAAATTTACTCTTTTATCATGTTAGTATAGACCCTAAATATTTTAATATAGTTCTTGAGAAACGTTTGGAGACACATTTCTGATATAACGCACTAAAACACACAACAAATTACGAACACTAAATTCCAAACTCATAACTCACGTTTACAGTGTATTACGCCCACACTATATTCCATTAATATCATTACGAATTTTTAAATACACTGGTTGAGACACATTAAATTAGGAGTACGCATAAACTCAATATAGGACTTTAAAATAATTAGAAAAGTATAGAAAGCATTAATAATTTAAATATAATATTACGACTACACACACGGTTTATCATGCTTTACTATTTGTAATTACATAGACATACGGATTCATGTACATCAAATAAAATTACATTCACACACAAATAGAAAAACAAGGCCACCCTTTTTATTATACGGTAAATTATCACTTGGAACCCTGCAGGTACATGTACATAAGATAGTCAACTATTACTATTTCCAAGTGTATAAATACACGTATTTAAAAATTAAAAATGTAATTGCAATAGCGATACAAATAACATGAAACTGTTATATTCATAATAACATACACACTTTTATTAACGGATACGGAATACAATAGCGGCCATATAAAAACAATCCTACATACAACTTTAGTTTCAGATGCCCACATACACCTATTAAAAAAGAAACACCTGATATATATATATATATATATATATATATATATATATATATATATATATATATATATATATATATATATATAAACAAGAAAATAAAGATATGGTGTATAATTTTAACGTAGAACTTCTCATGAAAAATCTATGCTCGATACACGAGATAGACCAATTATATACACACGTAAAAGATGAGAATAAAGATTGTATAACATACAATACTTATTATGTAATCAGTTGTTTAAAAGGGGTTTCAAATGAAAACAAAAATGTAATTATTCTTTTCTTAAGCCATGGCTTTTCAAAGAATGATATGTCATCGTCATAGGAGTGCAAACAGATAAGTTGGTAAATAGAAATTACCAAAAACTTCAACGGTGAACTTTTGCTTATATGTTCAACTTTTTAAACCGTTTTCTTTTTGCATTGTATATATATTTTTTCATTGTTTATTTTCCTATATTTTAATATCTTTTTCATAATATGACTTTTAGTAATTCCCATTTACCTACTTGTCTGTTTGCACTACTCTGACGATCAGATATCATTCTTTGAAAAGCCGTGGTTTGGGGAAATCATAATTACATTTATTTGATTTGAAACCCCTTTGTTTAGAATAACCGATGTTTAGGTATTTTGTGCTTTTACACACTTAGTTCACCGATGCATCTACTACCGGAAACACCTCTGAAAGTCTTCTTTTGGAATGTTCATCTCCGCCGTCAACTTCCGCATTAATCGTTTATCGAAGAGTTTGGGACCTGCCAGAACGCTGGTAACTCTCCACTGATCTGCGGCCATCTTAGAATCGGTTTTACCACTCCTTAATCTATGTCACAAATCGCAGCTTCTCAAGACACCTGCCGAATCTAACGCGACGGCGGAAATGAACATCATTCCAAAGAAGACATCCAGAGGTGTTTCTGGTAGTGGTTGGATTGGTGGGCTAAGTGTGTACAAGTACAAATACCCCAATTTAAAGGCGATCAATGTCCAAACCTCGTCACGTATTTGAAATATTTTTTCTGGGCCAATACCTTTTATATATTTTCCGGTGATAGTTTAAGAATTTAAGCTCAATAAATAATAATTGATAATTCTAAAGTAGATATGTTGTCACTCTCTCTATATATATATACTTGAATTGTTGAGTGTGAATTTCTCTTTTTTCATTTAGAAAAATGTAATCATCTCACTTGGATGCTTGACAATACCCCAAGGTCGAAATAAATTATTGCATCGATGATTATGTAATTTCGTGTTACTATATAGATATCTAAATAGACAATATAAAAGCACATTCAAGCGACTATATATTAATTTACCAGTAAAGAGATGCCTTTTCATGGCGGTTTACCTATTTATTTACAACAATCAACGTGTTTACGCATATCTTGAAATTTTCAAAACAATAATCCGGCAGAACAAAAACCAGAATAATATCCAAAAATGCCGCAGAAACTTACTTTAGTAAAGATTCTTTTATATAGATTTTACTTTCTTGTTGTCTCTCTATTTCTCTCTCTCATCTACATGTGTGTGTATTTTTTTATATCTTTGTGCATGCTTTAGTTACATTCTATACAATAATGAAGTAATTGAATGAGACCCGAGTTTCGCGTAACACTACTACGACAGTTTTTAAAAAAACGCAAATTATGGGTTTGAACGTTCCTCAACCATCACAGAGAGAACTTAGTTTTCTCCATTTGTTGGCCGACGAATCTCTATTCTGCGTAGTTTACGAAAACTGCGAGGCGATTATTAAGCAAACTATTGGTATCATTCAATGGGTACTTGATTATATATGATTTAAACAAAATCTATATCATAATCTTGTTTAAAAATCGCGCAATTTGGTTCATGATGTCTACTGATTCCTTTTTCACATGAACCCACGTGTGTTTTATTCTTACGAAATCTTCAGTGTAGCGATGATTGGTGTTGCCTGTCGAAGGATTAGAATCCAGCGGAGCGGAAACTGTGCATTAAGCTTAGATTGATAGTTGATTAGTATTTCTCTTTGTTGAAAAAAGGTCCTAAACAATAATTTTTTATGAAAAGTTTTATTTTTTATTTTTCCTCTACAGACACATGAGATTCATGCGTATAAAAATGTCAATGTAGGAGATGATAATTGTTGTCAGAAAGTCACAGGCCGGTATTCAACATATTGGGCACTACGAATTACCATGGAGGAGAAGATAATTACATTCTATATGATGTCAAGTCGGCGGACTTGATAGACAGCATTATATAACAAATATATATATATATATATATATATATTTATATATATATTTATATATATACAAATATATATATATATATATATACATATATATATGGATGTATATATATATGTACATATACATATATATATATACATATATAAATATATAGGTATATATATGTATACATATATATATATTTATATATATATATTTATATATACACATATATATATATACATATATATATATATATATGTATGTGTATATATATGTATATATACATATATATATATATACATATATACATATATATACACATATAAATATACATATATATATGCATATATATATATATTTATACATATATATATATGCATATATACATATATATACACATATAAATATACATATATATATGCATATATAGATATATATATATTTATACATATATATATATATACATATATAAATACATATATATGTACATATATATATATGTATATACAGATATGTATACATACATATACACATACATATATACATATATGTATACATATATAAGTACATATATATATATATATATATTTGCTAATATGCATATATGTCTGTGCGTATTGATCTAAACATAAACACGCTTACGCACTCCTACACATATACGCACACAATATTACACTTAGATGTTGGAATTATATACATACACGTAGTCACTCATTACGAATACACGTACAGCCATACACGATAACAAAGCTATACACAGACAGGTATAGTTAAACACAATATATTTAAAATAGCATGCATACAATAATTTACACATTCAAACTACACTTCACGCATACGTATACACAAACCGTTTTAATTACCTTCTTGACACCGTCTTTGAGTGGTGTTGTTCTCTCTGTACACGAGTGTGTCAGGCCAACCTGGCATTAGGATACTAACTCCAAAAAGTAAAACCTTACCAAATAGTCAAAATTACATAGTATTTGGAGCACAAATAAGATCTCATCGACAGGGCTATACACTTGTTCATTCGATAAATATTGCACCTTTATGTTTCCTCAAATAACAACACTAAGCTGGATGCTCCACCAGACTAGATCGATGTATGCGCTGGAGGCCGGTAGGACTAATAGGCCACAACAAAATATATACTATAACATAGTTAAATGGTCTATTGGGATGAGGAAAATCAATGATCGGAAATTATTTACCAACTCATCGTTTGACAGGTTAAAGAGAACTTTAATTGAAGACTCATATATCTATGTATCTCATATTGAGATTAAGTGTAACTTGATAGGTCCTTCACTATTCACCAAGCTCCCGCCTCTGTCCCATCGCCGCAATGTTGCTTCCTTGTGCCTGTTTTACAAGTACTTGAGTGGATTGTGTTCTGATGAGCTTGCTGCTCTGGTACCCCCACGACGTAAATTCACTAGAATAACCCGACAATCAGCCAAATCCCATCCATACACTGTGGCGGTTCCCAGATGTCGAAGAGCTTTCTACTCCAAAAGTGTATTTCCTCGTGCTGCTGGACTTTGGAACTCTATCCCTGCTTCCTGTTTTCCTGACGTTACTGACATGCAAAAAATTAAAACTAATGTAAACAGACATCTCGCTGCGCAGCTCCTAATTTAGGTTGCACCCCCCTTTTTTCTCAGTAGCTCCTTACATCTACAGTGGCGGCCTGCCTTGTTTGGGGTGAACTATGATAAAAAAAAAGCCTTCGGATAGGGGCCCCCTTGATTTCTGAGAACTTCAACTGAAGTAAAATGTAACAAAAGAAAATTTAATTAACAGCGATACACTGATATTTATTCACTTATTCACACATTTAAATAGAATTATAGGCGCATGTACAGACATATAGCAACATAAATTACAACACTGAACAACATTACAAATCTTTATTTGCATGCATATTTCATGCTTACAATTACTACTATAAATTCGCAATGCACAGTGTTAAATTACAATATATGCAAATACGTTTACACATTACAAATATAATGCCAATTACACTTATACTCAAAATGGTATACATTAATATACAATTATTACGACACTCCAACTGCAAGGACGACGACACTTATAGCCAAATACGTATACGCATATATACACGTATTTTCATATTATAAGTTAATGACGCCACCGATATACTCACACGTATATATCCATATATACAGCTATTCTCATAGCATAAATACAATGACGGCCACACATATATTCAAAATCGCATAAATCTACATACACACATTTATTAGTATTCATTGATTTTGCCAGGCGTTACTGTAAACATTCGTCCCGAACTAATTCTGAGCGTCGAAGAAGAAACACTGAACTCTCTGATCCCAACTGATGACTCAAAGTCATAAAATGTTCACATTGAGATTAAAAATAAAAACACAAATATCATGTCAACTTTCTTCTGAAACGATCTGCCAACAAAACTTGGCAGATTCGCGTGCTATCTCTTTCTTCATGTCCTCATTGTTTTGCATTAATAGCAAAAGCGACAGCAACGCGCGTGGATCTGTCACATGATGCATTGGGTAGAAGGGCGGGGACAACATCTCCCACTTCGACATTGATGTGACATTAGCCGTATCGCGCGAGATTTTTTTAATATTGAAGTGAACACTCAGAAAACTAAGTTAATTGTAAAGGAAAAGATAAGATAGAAGTAGGTACCGGGACTCTGAGTGATGATAATTGACAACATGGACATTTTGTAACTTAGAAAAATATCACTAATTGACTCGTTGATAAAATTGATTAACATCACTGCGATCCAGTTAATTATCTTTACTATATGCCGGCCTTGTCCAGCAAGATACGTCATGAATGTTTAACATAATTCGTTCTATCGCGATTGAATGATGAACAATAATACGACGTGGAAAATTGTCAATAACTCAGGTACTCCTCTCTCTTGGGACTGCCCGGATTGTGGTTGTGATTGCCGTCGTCAATTCCGGAAGAGTCTGAAGAGTGTTGTGATAGATATTGTATTTTAAATAACATAACAGATATAAAAAATAATAGTTACGCCCCGGTGAGTGTGAACCGCATTCATAATAACACCTCTAACTTATAATAGGATCAACAGCATAGCCTCCATTATAGATATGAACACCAATTGTTTAATGTTGTATACTCTTCTCTTCATCGATTGTTGACGCATCTCACGGCCGGACTATTTTTTCAATTCTCTCAATTTTTAGTTTTTGGACTTTCACTCATTACCTGCATTAATTTTCTTTCAGCCTTCTGGACATCTGGATATATTTCCTAATTATGTCTTTTGAACTCTATGACCTGGATGTTATATATTTTTATCTATTGTTATATATATTTTTATATATTTTCAAAGTGTAATTTTATTGCCTGTAGTGATGTCACTATGGTAATGGTCCTCTGAGGAGAACATTTATCTTTGAAAACTCATGAGCTAAGGAGGTTAAGATACTTTGCTTGAACTTTGAATTTTAATAAAATTTGATTGAAAGCTTATTTTATTATTTGATGTTATATTATAATATTAAAGCTCTATCCAGTATATTGAGCTTCAGTTTTTATCCAGATGTTTTCACTAATTATGAGATATTAGTTGACGCTTATATCTTTTGTTGGATTATTTTATATATATATATATATATATATATATATATATATATATATATATATAAATATATATATATATATATATATATATATATATATATATATAGAGAGAGAGAGAGAGAGAGAGAGAGAGAGGGAGAGAGAGATAGATAGATAGAGAGAGAGAGAGAGAGAATATTATTTTATTATTATTTTGTTTCGTACACGTGTCGTAAGAAAATACTTTCTTGACTTAAAAAGATGAATTAAGGATTAAAAAATGGTAAATAAATATGGAAGAACATCTTTGGAAAACAAGAAATGGAAGAAAGCTTAATGCATAAATAATTGCGTATTATGGTGAAATATTCCAGAAAGTACTTATAAATTACCCTAAGAAAGAAATAAGCACTTCAAAACACCGATATAATATACAATAAACAATACATAGATAGGAAATAAGTGAAAAGAGATGATATAAGATTTCAAACAATGAGGTCAGGTTCTTTCTGAACTTTCTGTCATGTTTTCAAATTGATGGACGATTCTTCAGATTAATCTATTTGAATCGACATATATAAATGTATATAGGGAAAATGAAATAAGAAATAATTCAACACAAAGCCATCTATTATTATACTGTAGCTGAGTTGACCATTACTTGTTTTGCTTTTAATCACAAAAGCAACATGTAGGTATATTCCTTATCTTTTGCATTGAATTACATTTGATAAAAAAAATAATTTAATCTGCTAGTTGTAATTAGGTGTATTTTCAAATTTGCATACCAAGTGACTTATCTCTAAGTTTCAGTCGATTAATCTAACCTTGTCTCACTCTATGTTGTTTGACCACCCGGTTTTATTTAATACAGTGTCCACCCATAATCGGCGCTCCTTTCCACCTTCTATCTTTGTCTGGCTGTGTGTTTCGTAACTGTTAAACGTAATAAAACTAACAATAAACTAGAAGATAGGAATAGTACATCATGAACAATAATGAATAGCATTGAAAGCATTAACAGTACTTAAACATAGCTGGAGCGAAGAATTTATATAGAGAGAGAATAAGAGAAAGATAGCGTAGACAAGTGTTGTAACTTCGTCAATTTTTATTTTAATTCAATTGACTTTCAAAATTTACGTTTTCCTGATTCAAATAATATTACGGAAGCTTTATTGGTGACCTATCTATAGTTTCGATATATATATATTGGAGGGCAAGAGTCAAGTTGTCATATATATATATATATATATATATATATATATATATATATATATATATATATATATATATATATATATATATATATATTAGTGTAAGTTTGTAATCCGAGGCATATATATTACTCCATTTTTGTTTATTATTTATGTTTTTCTTAGTTTTTTAAATTTTATTTTCATGTTTTATGTATTGATATGTAATTATGTAAATTAAAGCACACGATAAAAGGCATTGTGGTGTGGGGTGGATGAAGAAAAACATAAATAATGAACAAGAATGGAATTATATAGACTTTAAATATATGTATATAGACTTATATATATATATATATATATATATATATATATATATATATATATATATATATTTATAATCCCTAAATACAACTAACAAAAAAAATTAAATTTAAATAAATTAATGTTAGGAATATTATACCTCTAAAATAAATATAAATTAAGAAATTTACACTTATATATATATATATATATATATATATATATATATATATATATATATATATATATATGTATATAATGTTTATCTCTAAATCCCCCCATCCTTTTTCAATTGTGTCTTCTTATTCTCATTACTATAAAATCTCATCTTATTCCACAATTTTATTCCACAATTGATTTCAGTTTTCCAGTTTTGAGTTAATTCTAACCAGATTCTGGATTTCAAAATTTCCTCCCCTTGACCGTTCGTATTTCTGTAACGGCTCAAATTGATCAAATTTAAATTTAAAATTAAAATTAAATTAAAAAAAGGAAAAAGAAAATAAATCAAATTAAAGAAAAAATAATAAAATTATAATAAATAGTATATAAATAAACAAATATTAATAAGATGATAAGCTTTAGCTGAATAATTATATAATTAAATTATGATAGGAATAATTGATATTGATGTCCAATCAGCTTACCTTAATTCTTTTTCTGCGTATCTACTTTCAATTCTCTGCGGTATTTCGTCAACAGTTTATTCCATCAGACCATCTTGCTTTTTCGAGCACTCGGTCATATTTTGTGGTCTTTTGATAATGAGAGTGCCCGCTCTCAAAAATTTAAGTTTACCTTATTCCGGAACTTTTAATTGCCTGACAGTAATCTCTTTTTTATTTACTGTTCTGTTATTTAATCTGTTTTACGTGAAATATTAATAAATCGATTTGAGATTCCATTCTTATTTTCTCTTCTCATTTATTTTTGTTTCAGCTTTTTGAAATGTAGCATACTCGTCGAGGTCGTCTCCTGACATTATAATAACTGCACCTTGATTTGAATTTTTTCGTATCTGGACGGTGGCTTCAGATGAATTGATTATTTAATGCACTCAAACGGTCTACGATACGTAAACCGTCGAATTATTATCAACATTTCACAGAAGTCATCAATCGGAGTAGTTGTGCCATAACTTGTCTGCGTCTTACTTTCTGATTCGTTCATAGAACCCACGTGTGGTGGGAGAATAGTTAGCGGTATGCCAATTACTAGTAGGTGAAGTGGGCTCTTCTAAATCCATGAGCAGAAAGAGCCCACATCGACTGTATATACATTTATACAGAAATAATTTGCATGAATACAGTTTTCGTCAACGAATTTCTTATTTAGGTAGCACATTTTCACAAGATTGCCTCTCTG
>OY744517.1:30679385-30684385 GCA_963556195.1 Sepiola atlantica | reverse complement strand
AATTGAGCACTCTGTTTTACTATTCTTTTTATTCATCTTATAAACAAATACATTATATATATATATATATACAGAGAGAGAGAGAGAGAGAGAGAGAGAGAGAGAGAGAGACAGAGAGTAAGAGAGACTAAGAGACTAGAGGGCAGTGCGGTTCTAACGAGAGAAAAAAGTGTACATTTAAAGAATTAAGGCTACCTAGATTTATAAGTTAATTTATTTTTACATTGTTTATTATTTTCTTATATGTAACGCGTTTCGAACTTCTTGGCTCTCTTCATATATTGTTTTCGTTTGAAAAAATGGGTTTGTATTTAACAGTTTGGCGTTTCTGCGTATGCTTACGTGTGTCTGTGTTTTCATATTCTTTACTTCTTACAACGTTACGTTTTATTAGCATGCGTGCGTTTGTCTGACATGTATCTTTGTGGGTTATCTTCGCGTGTTTTACTTCACTTCATTTTTGTCAATTTCTCCGATTAAAGATAGGAGTACTCTTGATATTTATGAGTCTTTTCTATTTTTTATGGTTATCGTCGTCCATGTGTATGGGTGAGTTTGTGTCTTTTGAGCGTATGTGTGTTTAGGTGAGCACGTATCTTTGGGTTTATGTACGCATGTGCTCGCGCGTATATATGTGTTATTGTTTATACACACAATCGTACCCATATGAATTTTAATATATATGTATATGCATATACATAAGTACTCACACATCGAAGTGCTATGTATCTGTTCTATGTATGTATACTCATGCAAATATATAGAACATATATAGATGGGTTTAGGTGCGCGGGTGTGTATGTGTAAAAATAAAATAAAACACATATGGACGGTCGGGCTCACCTGCGCACATAATCCAACGCTAACGTACTCACCTAACCACACATACAGTCCACAGACGCAGGCACATAGACGACGAGGACCATATTAAAGTAGACAACACTCATACATTTCAAAGGGACTCGTTATTCTGTTGAACTTTTAGTAGAGGAAATATACGTACAAATAATAAAGGCCGTGACCACTAGGATTTAAAAATAAGCAAGCACCACATTATCATGCCACAAGTCTGAATTATATACGAAAATTGAAGTCAATTTATTTTACAAAAGATCGGCTCAAAACAGCAACAAAAATGTTTTTCTTTAATAGAGGCGAGGAGACTTATTCTCAACTACGTCCGCGTGATAAAACACTCTACTCGTCAAAAATAATTTAGTTACTGGAACTGATCTCATTCGAATAAATATTACAAAAAGCTACGTACAAGTCAATATATATATATATATATATATATATATATATATATATATATATATATATATATATGTATATATATATATATACATATATATATATATATATATATACATAAATATACATATATATATGTGTATATATATGTATATATATATATATATATGTATATATATATGTATATATATATGTATATATATATGTATATATATATGTATGTATATATATATGTATATATATGTATATATGTATATATATATGTATATATATGTATATATATATTTATATATATATGTATATATGTATATATATATGTATATATATGTATATATATATTTATATATATATGTACGTATATATGTACATATATATATATTTATATATGTATATATATATATATTTATATATATATGTATATATATATATATATTTATATATATATATGTATATATATATATATATATGAGTTGGAATGTTTGTGTGTGTGGGGTGTATGCAGGGAAATGGGGATGGGTAGAGAGGGAGGGGGGGCTGTGATTTTGGTACACAAACATTCCAACTCACTCTTCCCCTTCAATCTCGACCACAGCCATCTGGTCATACACCCCCTCCCCCTCTTCCTCCAATCTCTCTCTGCCATCCATGTTACCCCTGCTCATCCCCCACCTCTTTCTCTCATCGCCAGCCACAGTAGTCCTTGCTCCCTCCACCCTTCCCCTTTTTTCTCCCACTCATTTTTCATTCTCTAACAAGTACGGACGTCCAGCTAGACGCTGCCATTATTTTTCATTTTATTTTTCTTCCCAACATGTCTACCCTACATGTATCCGTGCTTGCATGATATCTTTTCCCTATATCATCATCCTGATGAAGTCTTATAAATAAAGATGAAACGTTGATGTACACATAAAAAAACATCCAGTTTTTGGTTTTCCTTTTTCATTTTACCATATATATATATATGTGTGTGTTTATTTACAATAATAAAGGAAGAAATGTATAGCACTTATCAAAATGTTCTTCCTAAGATAGTAAACAAAAAAACGGATGAATTCGTTTTCTTGGTACTCAACTAGCTTATAATGATTCTGATTTGCTAACTGACATGACATGCATGTAAACAAGTTCCAATCAAACACTATTAGTATAAGACTTCTATGTATTAGGTACGTTTTACTGACATCATCGCTAACAGATTAACATTCAATAATTTGTTTTAATCGTTAATTTATGATAAGTATTTATTGGCAAATGGTCCTGAAGGTCGTTGTTTCCGTTCTCTTGGACCTGTCTTTGGACGATGAGAAATAGCACGATTTTCTCAATGTTCTTAATGTGCCTCACATTCTACACTCATTAAAAGGGTTCACCACAATAATAATGCTGGACCGTCAGTCAGACGACGCTTGTTCGCCGAGCAGAGGTGAATCGTCAGCCTTGTTTTGAAGTAACAGATTTCGTGGAGTACAAGACACGTTAAGCTTGGGTAACCTGCAGTTTACAGCTAGCAGACGATGGGTTCAATGACAAGTTTAAATTACATTTGGTGACGAGTGCCATACGATTACATGCTGGTTGGTAGGATGGATTTTGAGGGCAGGTTGTTGACTAACATCTGGTGGTGGTAATGCACAAGAACCCGTTCTTTTCTGTATAGATTTAACATATAGTTTTACCTGTCCATTCACACAAATCAATACGCGTAACAGTGAAAAGTAACATTAATGTGTACAAGTAAAGTCAATCTAACAAAGAAAAAACTAAATAAAATATATATGCTTAAAAAATTACCTGTTAACATAATATACGATTGATCAGGCGATTGACTGGAAAATCGAACCTACGATATTTTTTTTTTGCAGTCTGGCGTTTTGACACTAGACCACGAACACCTTGCCGTAAATGTATGATTTTGTTGTTCTGATCGTCTGTAATATACTCATTAATGAATTGTGTTAATTGCAGTCAATTTAATATCATTCAACATGTCATTAGATTGCGCTCAATCCGATTGAACCTGCATCGATGATAGGCATGATACAATAGATTGATTCTAACATAGTTATCAACTCCGACATCGGAATACAAACAACTGTATCTACTTCATTTACTCGGCAATTTACGTTTTCTCAGAATTCTGTGTACAATCCAAGAGTAAAAAATATACTTACACATATAGTCGCTTTCATCTATTCAACTCGATTAATAAATAATCACAAAAGCTTATTAGTTATTTAGAATGTAACATTCGCTTTCAATATAGAGATGATGATGTATAATGTTTATTATTTGTATTATTCGGAGGAGTGTTCTCATAGGATTTCTTTTTTAATTTTCACAAGGATTTAACCAGTGTAACCTCGGATCTTCCCCAATTGCATCATTGAAATTTGGGAAACGTTAATGTTGATACTGGGAACGTATCTGGAATTTCGAACTGAACTGGGACATGTAAGGCAAGGGGTTGGTTATTAATCCTTTCGATGTGATGTTCTTCTCTGGGTTCAAACTTAATAATTTCTATGAACGATAAAATCAAGAAAAAACAGATACATAATTCAGGTGACACCTGGTCATTGCTGACCGGACGACAACAGTCTCCGAACTTGCAATAAATTAATGGTTGGGTTCGAAATCTCATATTGCTTTCCGCGTTTGACAAGTTAGACAAGATGTATTTGAGTGAATTGGGAGGTTACAACGGCCGAAACGTTGTCAAAATTACTACAAATGTAAAGATGGTACACTGAATAGTACACATTTTAATTAATTAGTCATTTTTCAATCATAAGATTTGAAATACATTTGAAACACCCGCGATTTGATAAAGAGCTCTTACCTCGATATATATATATATATATATACATATATATATATATATATATATATATATATATATATATATATATATATATATATATATATATATATATATATCATGGAACACGGACACACACTGTGTATAAGTTGTTGCTAAACAATTAAAATTTAACATATAAACTTGTTTTAAATTTGCTTCATGTATAAGATTTTAAATACATCATTACTATTTCAGGAGATTTAAATCACCCCCGGTTTGATTAATAGGTCTTACCTCGATATATATTATGAAACACGGACACACGCTGTGTATAAGTTGTTACTAAACAATTAAAATTTAATTTATAAACATGTTTTAAATTCGCTTCATTATTAAGATTTGAAATGCCTCCTTACTATTTCAGGAGATTTGATACACCCACGAGTTGATAAAGAGGTCTTACTTCGATATATATTATGAAACACGTACACACACTGTGTATAAGTTGTTACTAAATAATTAGAATTGAATATATGAACTTGTTTTAAAATCGCTTCATTTATAAGATTTGAAATACATCCTTACTATTTCAGGAGATTTGAAACAGCCGTGATTTGATAAAGAGATCTTACTTCGATATATATTATTGAACCCGGACACACACTGTGTATAAGTTGTTGCTAAACAATTAAAATTTAATATATAACCTTGTTTTAAAATCGCTTCATTTATAAGATTTGAAATACATCCTTACTATTTCAGGAGATTTGAAACAGCCATGATTTGATAAAGAGGTCTTACTTCGATATATATTATTGAACCCGGACACACACTGTGTATAAGTTGTTGCTAAACAATTAAAATTTAATATATAACCTTGTTTTAAAATCGCTTCATTTATAAGATTTGAAATACATCCTTACTATTTAAGGAGATTTGATAC
>OY744517.1:30649385-30674385 GCA_963556195.1 Sepiola atlantica | reverse complement strand
TTAATGGCAATAACATATATGTCAAAGAGACGAAACAGCAAATGTTGATGCCGCGACGAGGTGCAACGATTAGTCGACGGTATGTGTCTTTACAGGAGTAAAATATATATTTAATAGATGATTCAATAAAAAAAAATGTGATCAGAATAATATTTACACATGTTCCTGGAGGGAGTAGTTTCGAATCTTGTAAAATTAAGCCACGCTGACGAGCCGTATGACGTATAACCGCGCGTCCATGTATGATTATATTTCATAGATAAAAATAATATAGACGCTTCCCAAAATAGGGAGTTAACCACAGTGTCAAGGAAGGTGACTCTATCGAGTATTTAGGATTATGCCTAACCGTAGATATCGGAATTCGTTCATTTATCTTTATCGTCAACACAATCACTAATACAGATAATGTATAATTGTGTGTCCGATAAAATGTCCCGGTAATTCCAACAGGGTTTAGGAGCCTGACTGTAAAAGCCGCCCCACTGCAGAAAGTGTGGTCATTGTTTCTAATCTCGTTAAATGTAATCACGCTGAGAAGCTGTATGACGCTGAAACGCGTTCCAAATGGATGATTATGGTTTTGAAATAAATAAAATTTAAACGCTCCAAGAATAAAGGGGGCAACACCCAAGCATTACGAAATAAGTGTCAACGTAGATATTTAAATTCGGTCATTTGTCTTTATCGCATAAACTATAAGAAACAAAATAATTCATATATATATATATATATATATATATATATATATATATATATATATATATATATATATATACATATATATATGTATAGATATATATGTATGTTTATACATATATATATATATGTATGTATATACATATATATATATATGTATGTATATACATATATATATGTATGTATATACATATATATATATATGTATATATATACATATATATATATGTATATATATGTTTGTGTATGTATATACATATATATATATATATATATGTTTGTGTATGTATATACACATATATATATATGTTTGTGTATGTATATATATATATGTGTTTGTGTATGTATATATATATATATATGTGTGTGTATGTATATACATATATATATATATATGTTTGTGTATGCATATACATATATATATAAATATATATATGCTTGTGTATGTATATACATATATATATATATATATATATATAAATATATATATGTTTGTGTATGTATATACATATATATATATATGTTTGTGTATGTATATACATATATATATATATGTTTGTGTATGTATATACATGTATATATATGTGTCTATGTATATACATATATATATATATATGTGTGTATGTATATACATATATATATATATATATGTGTGTGTGTATGTATATACATATATATATGTGTGTGTGTATGTATATACATATATATATATATATATATATGTATATGTATATACACATATATATATATGTGTCTGTGTGTGTATGTATATACATTATATATATATATATATATATATATATATATATATATATATATATATATATATATATATATATATATATATATAAATGTATGTTCGTAATCCGAGGCAGGAGCAATGCGATATATAGGTACCAGAAGGTGGAACAGATGAACAAAAATAAATGAGAAGAGAAAATAAGAATGGAATCTCAAATATATTGATTAATAATTTCACGGTTTAAATACCAGAACAGTAAATAGAAAAAAGTTCACTGTCAAAAGAGTTAAAAGGTCCGGAAAAGGTAAACTTTAATTTTGGAGAGTGGAACCTCTCATTATCAAAATATCAAAAATATGACCGAGTGGTCGAAGTGGCGAGATACACACAATTGTTTACGAAATGAAAGACAAACTGTTGACGAAATGCCACAGAGAATTGGTGGCAGATTCCCAGAAACTGAGTTTAGATAAGCTAATTAGATATCAATATTAATATTCCTATCATCATTTTTAAAAAAGTTATTGTATAATTATTTAGCTTAAAACTTGTCATCTTCTTTATTTATATACTTTATTATTTATTATTATTTTTTTATTTATTTTTATTTTTTTAATTTTATATCAGTTTTAATTTTAAATTTGAAGATTTTTTTGTTAGCGAAAGTAGTTAAGAAAATGAACGGTGAAGGGGACACAACTGTTACAATTGTGAAATAAAAGATAAATTTATATTAATATGAATCATGAAATTTAAAGAGCAAGACTCATTTGAATGAAAAGGAATGGGGGAATGTAGAGATTATGAATATATATATATATATATATATATATATATATATATATATATAAAGTGTATATTTCTTAATACTTTTTTTTTTTTTAAATGTAATGGTATAGAGTATACTTATTCCTAAAATTAATTAATTTAATTTTTTTTTTATGTGTATTTTATGTAAAATTAATTAAGTTTCATGTAATTATAAATGATATTTAAGCACAGAATAAAAAACTTAGTAGGGTCGGGATGGGAAGGAAAGAGAGGCAAAGAGTGTAAGCGTGGAGGGATCAGAGAATGAATGGAGAAGCTAGTTCAAATGTGTTATTTAAAGAAGGGCAATCTTTAGAGGTTAGAATGGCTTTCGAAATCCGAAGTTGACCGACATTGCGGACTGAGTTGAGGATGCGGATATTAATAGAGCGATGTGTGTTGCCACATGATATTATGTGTTTGTGAAAAAAAGAAATGTATATATATATATATATACATTTCTTAATATATATATATACACAGTCTCATATATATATATATATATATATATATATATATATATACATTTCTTATATATATATATTCATTTCTTATATATATATACATTTGTTATATATATATATATACATATATATACAGTTATATATATAAATACATTTATATATATATATACATTTATATATATATACATTTATATATATATTAACATTTATATATATATATATATACATTTTATATATATATATACATTTATATATATATACATTTATATAGATATATACATTTATATATATATATATATATACATTTATATATATATACATTTATATATATATATATGTACATTTATATATATATATATACATTTATATATATATACATTTATATATATATACATTTATATATATATATACATTTATATAGATATATACATTTATATATATATACATTTATATATATACACATTTATATATATATGTATATATATACATTTATATATATACACATTTATATATGTATATATACATTTATATATATATGTATATATATACATTTATATATATATATATACATTTATATATATATATATATATATATATATACATTTATATATATATATATATATACATATATATATACATTTATATATATATATACATATATATACATTTATATATATATACATTTATATACATATATATACATATATATATACATTTATATACATATATATACATATATATATACATTTATATATATATACATTTATATACATATATATACATTTATATATATATATATATACATTTATATATATATATACATTTATATACATATATATACATTTATATATATATATATATACATTTATATACATATATATACATATATATACATTTATATATATATATATATACATTTATATATATATACATTTATATATATATATACATTTATATATATATACATTTATATATATATATACATCTATATATATATACATTTATATACATATATATACATTTATATACATATATATATATATATATACATTTATATATATACATTTATATACATATATATATATACATTTATATATATATATATACATTTAAATACATATATATATACATTTATATACATATATATACATATATATATACATTTATATATACATGTATATATATATATGTATACATTTATGATCTTTGAAAAGCCTTGGCTTAAGGAAAGAAAAATAAACACTAGTTTATTACTGACAACCTTGCATTGAACAATTGAATTGACAATCGTCGCATATTTATCACTCTTTTTTCTTCTATCTCTACATTTATATATATATATATATATATATACATTTATATATATACATTTATATATATATACATATATTATATATATATACATTTATATATATATATATATATATATTTATATATATATACATTTATATATATATATATATATAGAGAGAGAGAGAGAGAGAGATATTAAAAATTGAATATGGCTTTATATAGCCATAATAAAATTGTGTACCACGAACAAAAAATGCATTACTCTAAGACCAGGTAAACATCCGAATTGATTAGTAGATTACATTCCCTACTACAGTTTAAAAATAAAATAAAAACAGTTCGGGCTTACACGACTTTATTTTATTCGTGCTTGAGCAATACAGTATGTCTCCCTTTTATATGTTTTAATATAAAAAGTGTGAATTTACATCCTGGAGCAAAAAATTGAAGATGCATCTATCTCCAGTTTTTAAATCTAAATTCCATTGTGACCTTGTGCAACTCAATAAAAAAAATAATGAGATATGGAGTGAATCTATAGCCATTTTGTTGTTCTACGACAGCACGAGGTTTGTACGGTACGTTGCACTAATTAATGAACACATCCCATCCAGGTGAACGTTTCTGAACAACTTGCTTCTGCTCTTCCTCTGATTATTTCTAGAATCAGTAACAGGAAGATGAACGCGTAGGATGCCAGCATCTATGCATGAAATGAATGTAATTATACTGGATTCGAACCAGGAATACCATGATTGTCAGCCGCGTCATTACCCACTTCACCACGGCTTCCTCTAATGTAGCAGTGACGGTTAGACACTTTTAACTCTAAATATATATTTAATTAAAAAAATCAGTCGGAACTTTCGTTGCGACCCGTTACGTTTATTTCTCTGTCTATTAACGAGTGGCAGCGCACGCAAATGTGAGATTGTTGTTTACTCTGCCCTAGGTAATCTACATATATTTGGATAATTCTCAATTTAAATGCCAAACACTAATTTTTACCGATCCTCTGTGTGTTGGTGATTTTTAACGGAACAACGGGTGAAGATTAGAAATTTCGTCAGTTAAACGTGACCTCTTTCACATATGTGACACAGCGGTCAATTCAGTTTACATAGTAATAAGTCTCAGGGGCCTCCACTCGATAGGTTCAATATAGTGAGAAACTTTAAACTAACCCGAGGAAGAACATCAAATATTAATTATGAGGGACATAAGGATTGTTGATTTGAACAGATACTTTAGATGATTTGGAAAATATGTTGTTTTTTTTATTATTATTGCAACGTATGTGATTGTTTCCTGTTCTTCTTCTTGTGGTAGAATTCGTCTATATTCTATATTAAACGATATATACAAAATATTATAATCTAACCAGTTGATTATATTTTAATATTTTGGCTTTATTATTTAAAAAGTTACATCATGAAATGTATGCCTATTCAGCACTAATATATTGGATTTTTTACTTTTTACTTGTTTGTATTCTATTAGTTGTTCCGTTAAAAATGATCAAATTAATGGTACATTCAATGAAGGGTTGAAAAAGGGGTCAGATTATTTGTATCACAATTAAATGTATTTCCGTGTTAAATCTTTACTCGTCAAGATACAACCATTGCAAATACGCGTATATCCACTTCTGCACCTGAAACACACGACATTTCCACAAAGTTCTTTTTCCTAGAACTTCCGGTCTGTGGAACACAATACAGCAGGGCTACTTCCGTCCTCACTAAAACAGGGTTGTTTCAAGTTCAATGTTCACACATAATAATCGGGCATGTCTAAAAGTTATCAACGTATGCACATTCTAATTATGAGCGTAAGAGTAATATACATTGAATAAGTTATAGGGTCCTGGGTATGCCCTTAAAATACATTCAGTGGTGAGGCCTCCATTTGTTAGCTGTAGGGAATGTGGAGTTGCCCCTTGTTCGCATTGCTCCCAGGTCCACTCTGTCCCTAGCTGATAGTACATGTAAGGGCCCCTATCTATGTGTCAAATAGAACCTACTGGCGCTACCAAATCAGATTGTCTGAAATTATTGACCTCCTTACTCAAAATGCACCACACATTGATGTTTTATTGTTTGTTTTTCTGCAAAATCCAAAACAAAGAACAACAATTTTACTCCCTCTTCTTTTTCAGCTCCCCTCTCGTCACTCTCTCTACCTTACCCGCTTTCACTCAACCTAAACACCATGAATACATACTTAAACATATAAAGAACTTGAAGCATGAAAACCTTCACTAAAATGACCGGATTCAGTATTAAATAACTCGAAAAGGGTTGATATGCCGTAAACAAAAACAACCAAATTTTACGAAAATTACTTAATTCGGCATTAAATAACCTTTAAAGTTGTGATATTCCGTAAAACAAAACAAAACAAAACAATTAAACCAAAGTCCATCAATAAATATTTGAAGATATGAAGAACATGACCAGATTCGGCATTAAATAACCCGAAAACGGTAGGTATGCTGTAAAACAAAACAACCAAACAAAACATCATGAATAAACTTTTAAAATATAAAGAACTTCAAGCGTAAGAACTTTTACCAAAATTACAAGATTCGGATTAAATGCCCTGAATAAGGTTGATATGCCGTAAACAAAAACAACCAAACCAAACCAAACCTTAGTTATAGATGGATTACTTAATGCGTTAATTGTAATGTACAGTAAATTATTAGAATGAACATGAATTATTATTCCAAACATAAATCAATCTTTAAAATAATGTATATCTTACCATTTAAAAGCATTTAGAGGCACATACATTGATTTAGTCAGCTTTACCACGAAAAATGTTCTTGTATGCAGATATAGAAATATGTAATTATGAAATACAAATTATCGGCCTCGTAAATAGAAAGCATTCTGTTTGGAAAGATTGGATTGTTCCAATTTATAGTGTAATAAAATGTTACTCTATGCTGTCAGAAGGTTAGATGTAATCCCTTTGAGAGATAGAGGTATCATTTAAACTTCACATTTGTATAACTCAATCGTTGGGAGCATGGATGTAGATTTCAGGTCAGCATGCCTATGGTCTGATGTTCGAACAGTGCGGTTAGGGGGTCGGTTATATATAGCCATAATAATGAAAAGTTTGCTATATACACTGCCTTATTATCTCAATTTCTTGTAAAAATTATATTTCAGATATAAATTAGGAGCACTTAATGATAAAGAAGTAGTATACAATCGCTCTGTATATGGATAGATAGACTGATAGATAGATGGATATGCATGTATCGTATACAAATATACTTGTAGAAAGTAATAAATCTTTACATTCAATTCAGCAAAAAAATAATCGTTCAGAAACATACAATTTTGCATAAGCTATCTTGGCATAAGTACATTTTAACTATATATATATATATATATATATATATATATATATATATATATATATATATATTACTATTTCATGTATCCACATAACATTTTATGAGGATAGCTAATTTTTTATGTATCAATATTCAGTATTTACTTCAAGAGTGCTCGATACGTAAATCGAGCTAGGTAGTAAGCTATGGAAATATATTTATTGCGAGGGCGGTTGGAGAAGTTATATAACGAAACAAACGGTTGTCTATGGATATGCATAGTTATCATTCAATTATATATATATATATATATATATATATATATATATATATATATATATATATATATACATTAATTAAGTTAAAATATAAACAAACAAAACAAAACCATTACTTTTTAAAAGTGATCAATATATATTAGAGCTTTTATATCAAAATAAACATAGTTTGAGTATCCGACAATTGTTTCAGAACCGCCCCGGCACCTCGTCAGGGATGAGGAGGAACTGAGGAGGTATGGAACAATTGTCGGATAGTCAAACTATGTTTATTTTAATATATATATATATATATATATATATATATATATATATATATATATAGAGAGAGAGAGAGAGAGATGATTATTGACAAGCAACGCCCTATTCTTGCAATTTATACTTGAAATATAATTCTTACTAGAAATGAATGGGAGAAGCAAGAGTTATGAATTGTGCGTTATATTTTTTTTTTGTTCTCACATTCCACGAGCTATGTTTTTTTCAAATGGGGAAACATTATCTTTTCTGGGTCGGCTGCTTTTTTCAATACTCTCATAGTATTAATCACTATTCATCTGTCAATCTATCCATCTTATTGATCCTAATGTTCAAGTTGGTATTTAGCCTTGGTAAGTGTTAACTAATTCATAAAAAAGGAAAAACGACAAATGTTCCGTGTGAAATCAGTTGATGCGGTATCCATGCAGCTTTATAAGCTAGTAGCGATTGCTGCCACCAATATCGAATTTAAAATTTAACCCCTTGCTATATACAGTGCTTTATCATCTTAATTTCTTGTAAACATTAAATTCAATAATACATTACGAACATTTGATAATAAAGAATTAGTACCCACTCGCTCTGTATATAGATAGATAGATAGATAGATAGATAGATATGCATGTATCGTACACAAATATACTTATAGAAAGTAATAAATGTTGACATTCAATTCACAAAAAAAAAATCGTTTAGAAACATTCAATTTTGAATTAGCTATATAGCCATGAGTATACTTTACCTATATATATATATATATATATATATATATATATATATATATATATATATAGAGAGAGAGAGAGAGAGAGAGAGAGAGATAGATAGATAGATAGATAGATAGATAGATGGATAAATATTAAAACAATGTTTTCAAATATTTATGAAAATTATATTAGGAATTGTGAATAAAATAATATTTAAGTATATATATATATATATATATATATATATATATATATATTTTTTATTTATATATATATAATTATGCATACATGAATCAATATGTAAACTTTCATATATATCTGTGCACACTGTTGCGTTTACAAATATATGCGTAGATTTGTATACATATATATATATATATATATATATATATATATATGTTTATTTATTTTGTGCTTTAGTACATGTTTGGATTAATTTTATGTTTCTATAATGTGTTATTCGTTTCTATGCAAACATAACGGTGATTACACAAACACAAATTCCACATTATTATTATTTGTATTATTATTATTACTAGTATTTAAGTATTATTATTTGAATATAATTTGTATAAGATTGTAATTATAGATGGGAGGAATTTTTAGTTTAATAAACAAGGATTGTTTATATCGTTTGGCGCACACCCAAAACTACCAACGCGTTTAGCTTTTCGAAGTTTCCAATAACGATTGTCGAACTTTAATAACTGGACGCTTATCTATCATCAGAATATAAACTTTAAATTTGTATGGTAAAATTAGGGTATAAATAGTTTTACAAGTTATAAAATTTACAATCATTCGCAAATCCCTCGGAGAACCTATTAACTATCATGTAATTACTTTTAGATATTGTGTTCTTGAAATTAGAGGAATTTATGAAAATTATATTTGAAAGATAGCCATATATATGCATTATGAAACGACAAACACGTGTATGTTGATGACTATATATATATATATATATATATATATATATATATTTAACGTTACCAAATTCTTAGTCATTAACCAATTATACGTTTGAATCTGTAACGCGCTCAGAACGTAATTAGATTCTCAACGGTTAAACAATCACACTTTTCAATCTTGCACGCTCTTAGAACGTAATCACGCTCTGATTATTTGAGGAATCAAATCGAAAGTACTCGCAAAAAGAAAGAAAATGGAACAAGAAATCCGTAGAACTATCATACATCAATTTGACCGAAACATTAGATGGGCCATTCGGAAAATTGAAAAAATACTTTTTCCCTGCTATGCTTTATATGAGAATGCTAATAGACACACGTGTTTTGCTTTCATTAAAACGTTTCAGGATTTCGTCAAAAGTGACAGGACCTTTAGCGAACGTAGGACTGGTTTGATACAACAGAACCTCCTTTGTAAAAATTAGATATGGTCTGAGAGATGAAACCTGTCATACATTTACTTCTTTCGGGAAGGGTTTGGTTTATGGTCGGTCGCCTCAACTCCCCAACCACCGGGAATATTTACAGATTTGTTAACAGCTATTTTTGTACGCGATTACAAAACCAGCCTTGGAAGAAATTGTTTACTGAAATATCCGGTCTTCTGTACGTTTCGCTGCTTTGAAACGCCATTTAATAAAGTCAAGTATGTTTTGTTTAATTGTGTTTATTTGACGCGTAGTGAGCATTTGATGGTGTGTAATTCATCGTGTATATGCACTAATCTGGTTAAACAAGGATTTTTTTTTAAAACTGAGTGACGAATGTGAATTATTAATCGTCATCATGTTTAAACATTGGTCATGTTTGTGGAAGAACGCCATCGTTATATACAATGAATTAGAGGAATACCACTTGTTAGGCGTTCCTTTCTTTATGTCTATAATTGTCATTTTTATTTTGCTCAAAATCCATTACGTAATTTTATTCTAAGAACATGTCAAAATATAAATCTTAATCTTGAGGGGGTCTAAAAAAATGCAATTACCGACAATTTTTCCTCATTGGTGTCTAATTATTATGAATCAAATTCAATCCAAATCTGAAATACGTTTTTTTCTAATAGGAGAATGTGCCCTATATTATGCACCCTAGAACCATTTAAAAACTCTAACGTAACTGAAATGTTTGGAATATTATATTAATTGATATTAGTACATATTGTTAAAATTTAACAAAAATGATAGTAATATTACATGCGGATCTTGCACCCTTAATATGCCATGTTTGTAGTAAACAGGATTCAAATAAATATAGCCCCCATTTAGACACCGTAAAACCTACCAGTTGTGTTCCAAAATGTATAATAGTCAGTTAACTAGTTTTAGAGTGTATATACACGTACTAAATTTTATAGAAATGTATCGTTAGTCTATTTCGGGAATCTATACGAAATTTAAAACTGAAACATTTATGTTTTCCAAATGAACACGTAGCGACACAAATAAAGTGTTTTTAAATAATACTCACTTCTAAGTGGAAGTATCTGGTGGTTGAAGGTTAACTACTCACTGCAGGCAAACCTAAGCATGACATAACACTTTTTAAAAGATTTAACCAAACCATTGTTAGCAGAACGAGAACAATCTACCCCCCCCCGTGGATTCACTAATATTTCGATAAAAGTCACATAAAGAAGATACGATGTGACATCGAGCGCTACGCTATACAAGACGAGGAAATTAGTCGTATTAAATCCAATAATACGAAGTGGCATTGCGTGTTTGAGCATTTGCTGTGGAGTGTATATCGTGTATGCTTTTTAAATTATTATTGAATATTTTCCGTATAGATTAAACTAAATTTCATATGGCGCTTTTGTATAATGTATGTTGTTAGATATGCTGTTTCTTAGTTTCGGAAGGTTTTTCTATATTTGTGTTTGTATTTTGGTTGTTAATTGGATTACATTACATAACACTTGGGTAAACATATATATATTTAAAGCTGTTGACTTGCTGAGGGTGGACATTATATCTATCGTAAACTCCTTGTTTTTACGATTGTTTTTTTTTCAATTTGTTTTGTTTATCAGAGTGTTCAGATAATATACAGGGGATGTATTGTAGTGTTTGATTGGGTATAGTGTGCGGATCATTTTCAATAGTGTATATATATGGTGGAGTATCACCTTGTTGTATGTTTTTTTGTACTTAGATATCTACTTAGTTTAAGTTAGTACACATGTCTGTATCATATAAACATTTTCCGAGATTTTCCTAATAGCAAAATGTACCTATTTACACCAATTTATCTATCTTTGAACAGTGGCATAGTTCTGATTAACATCCTCCGTAGAGTAAGATTCGATGACTTCCAGACGACCTGTGCATTAAGTGCACTCGATAACGGAAGTAATTTAGCAAATTAATATTTATTAATATACTTTGATTGTTATCTTGTGAATTTCCCCCGTGTTTCAAATACATTATCAAATTCTGTCGGCTTCTAAAAATCTCGAATGGAATATTGGATTCAGTACACTAGGGTAATGCATATCTGCTTATGTTTATATAAGGTTAGGTAGAAATTTGAGTAACTCAACTCACTGAATAACATGTTATAATTATAGTGTTACAGAAATATAGCGAAAAACAAGACTACAAAACACGAATACATAATAATATTCAAATGGCAGACTCCCTACAATATTACTGGTTTAGGGCAAAAACACACTTAAATAAAGAGATTATGTATATATATATATATATATATATATATATATATATATATATATATATATATACATATATATATATATTCGAAACATTTATCAAATTATATCTCTCTTTCTATATATATATATATATATGCATACATATATATTTATTATAGAATGTAATTTATTTACTTAAACACCCACATATATATATATATATATATATATATATATACATATACATATATACAAATATATATATATATATATATACATATACATATATACAAATATATATATATATATATATATATATATATATATATATATATATATATATATATATATATATATATTTGGGAACAGTCTCATCTGCACGAAGGATAGAACAATAATAATACCCGAGAAAATATATTTTCAACCCAAGACAATCCAATCACTTCGGTAAAATATGAAATAAAATACAGAACGTATTGCAAATATCATCATTTAGCATAATGAAATGAGTGACGCGTGTAAAATCTCTATATTTAATTTAAATATGATTTTAACATAAATATAGATATGTATACATAAATATTATACTAAACCCCCTTAAGAAATTAAAGTTGACCACTCTCGGGATGTTAAAAATCGGCTGTCAAAAAGCTCTAATGCAAAGTTCCGAATACATTCGTAGAACACTCGCGACTAGTTTTCTATCTGTGTCCGCTTCTAGGTACATATAGATATTGAATTCCACGTAATTACGTGACAGTTTCTGTTGACCGAGTGGATATGGCGACTGCTTGCAGATATTAGGTTGACTCTGTGAACCAGGTTCGCGCCTCCAAACCATCTGAAATTATTACTTTCCTGCAGTGATGAGAGCAATACACTTGAAACGTTAGCGTCTGTATAATTTAATATTTATTTATAAATATAATATTTATATATATATATATATATATATATATATATATATGACCTATTTAAAAAGATTGTTTTATACGTTTGACCGTTAATAAACACTTGCTAAAAAGAACGTGTAGTAAGCCAACATACAAGCTGATGGGGAGAGTAATAGGCAGAAATGTATCATGGTTTTTGTTTTATTAAAATATTTTAAAAGATAATAGGAAAAATACAAATGTAAACATTTTTACACAATACATGATAATGCTATCTAGAATAAACGATCGACCGAAAAATAAACTGATGGATGTGGACCTCATGTGCTAAAAGAGAGAAACAAATCACAATCCGATTCTACTCACTAATTGGTGCGTTAACCTATTTGAAGGTTGGGTATGGCATGTTAAAATACATGTACATATTTAAGTATTATAAAGCTCTACAGAGACGGCTATTAACACTGCTCATCAAAGACTCCGAGCCGGCCATAAAAATAGGTGTTCCTATGTTCATCACGGTTCAACTGGACTGGATATGATTGACATTGATAAGGTCATTTGCGAAAGTTGTCTCCACATATGTAACCAATGTATATGAATACAATGTGTATGAATAAAGACTATACTAAAATATATGTGTACTTGTTATTGAGTATTAGTACATAAATAACGTATGTTTAAAGGGGTCCATTCATGTGAAAAAAAATTACATACAAGAAAAATGATTTTCATTCCGTTATTTCTACACTGATGATTCCGCGAGGATAATACGTATACGTAAGTAGATAATAATTAAAATATTTATTATTAAAAAAATATGTGTAGCCCCGTTTCGGCTTGGCCCTTTCATGAGTGATAATAGAAGACGTCAAGTCTAAGCTATACTTCAAGTTCATTCTATTAAATACAGTTATGGTAGCTGACTCTAGTTCTCCGCCCATTTGACACATGCATCGTATAAAGTGTTCATCTCGTCAGTAACTATTAAAAGTAGCATCATAGGTTAGCGTACGAGCTTTAAGTTTAGTTAGAGGTGACTCTTGTCCTTGGGTTAGACTCGTGCAACTGGTGTGAAAGGTTATCTCTACATGATACCGCAAAGTAAAACGTATATGTATGTAGATAATTATGATTTTTTTCTGGTTAAATAATATATGTACATATATATATATATATATATATATATATATATATATATATATATTAATTTTTAACTAAATAATATAAAATTATTTTTTATATACGTACGCCAGAGTTTCAAGCTGTCGCTTACATCAGTGTAGGGAATGATTATGATTTTTGTTCTTGTTAAATAATATATGTATATATATATATATATATATATATATATATTAATTTTTAACTAAATAATATAAAATTATTTTTATATACGTACGCCAGAGTTTCAAGCTGTCACTCTCATCAGTGTAGGGAATGATAATATCAGACGGTCGCAAGGTTCGAACCCCTGCTACAGAATCAATCTAGATTCCGTAAGCAAACGTCATAACAATACAGCCACCAGACCTTACCACATCAATGATTGAATTTAAGTTCTATAGAAATAATGACTAGAGTAGTGAACGAACGTCGTCGGAATATGCCTTATAGCTACGTCTGAGTCTATTTTTAACTTCCCCGAACAGGGCTAACTTTTAATCTTATTTAAGAGGCGTATAACAATACAAATGTTTAAGTTAAACATATTAATTTATTTTTACTTACATACGCACCCGTTTTAAGCTTTCGCTTTCATCTGTATAGGGACTGATACTCTTTGACGGTCGCAAGGTGCAAACCCCTGCTACAGAATCAACCTAGACTCCCCAAGCAGGCGACATAACCATACGGCCACGAGACATTACCATGTCAAGAACGGAATTTAATTTATATGTATGCGAAACGAGCAGCACATAGATATACTGACTAGGCTATTCAACGAACGTTGTTAGAATAGGCATCATAGCAAGGTGTATAAGCAAAATTTTATAGTTTCGATCGATTCGAATAAGAATGGATTTTTAAAAGCAAAAATAAATTTAAATATTTACTATTTAGTATATTCAATATCAAACAAGACTAGGAATGAATTATGTACTACATTCAAGATAATCGCATTCTATGATTTATTTTCAATTTCTGGAACAAAATACATTTTACAAATTTTCGAGAGGAACCCGAATTTAACAAGAAAAAAACAGGATGTCTACACGATGCGTCACTTCATCAGAAATTCAAAAAGAAGACAACTTCACAGGCAAACCAGAGAAAAAATTTGAAAAATGGCAGTTGGTCAATCAAAGATTTCAAACCATTTGACATTAACATCCAACACAGAATAAATGTTCAGCAACAATAAGTAGAATTCATTTGCAAATTAGAGTAAACCAGGTAAAGGTCGCATAGCCTGGACGTGCACAGATATGGAAGACAGAGCCGATCCCTCTCCTTCTGCTGCCTTGAACCTTCCCTGAGTTTTACTGCTGGGTCGACAGAGGGAGTTTTCAGACCCGTGAGTGGGATCGAACCCGGGTCGTCCAGCCCAAAGACAAGTGCTATAACCACTCGTCCGCAGGCCCTTCCTAGTAAACCAGATGAACGTAAGAAATGAAAGTATTTTATTAACTTATAACATCTAAGTATTTAAGTTAAGTATATAAATTACTCTCTTTCTGTTTCTCTCTCTCTGTCTCTGTATGTATGTCTGTGTGTCTGTCTGTATATATGTTTGTGTATATATATATATATATATATATATATATATATATTTATTTGATGGTTGGGGCGCAAAAATGAATAATGAAAGTTATGTCGTTATTTCTCAGCAGCCACTACGTCTATTGCTTTTAAACCTAGCATACCTCGATGTTATATTCACACCTAACACTATTATCCGTACCTTTCAGACATATTTGCACATATGAGTATTCCGCAAAGCTAATGTTATGTTTGGAATGAACTCGTCTAACCAAAAGAGATTTAAAGAATTGTTTGAGTGCCCATAAACATAAGAGGGTTGCATATCCTTACTTTACCAGGCAAACGTATGCAGTCTAACAATGATCTCACGTAATGTTGTCTCTATATATAATATCAAGTGTTAATAATTCAGATAGTTTTTTTGACTTACCGATTATTTATAATTTAGCTAAGTATTATTAACATAGCAAGTTTTAACTATACATTCTTGCTTCTATTTAATTAATTAAAATAATACATATGTTTGATTTGATACAGTTGCTATGCGCGTTATTTATAATTTCGTATCCTTACGTTACTAATATATATATATATATATATATATATATATATATATATATACTGTTTCACATCTTCCTATTTCTGTCGAATAAAACAAGCCTACCTCATACATCATATTATCACTCTCTATTACCGAGGACAACTGAAAAATCTATACACATATGTAAACAATGATGTTTGCATGAATAGACATGTATACTATATATATATATATGTATATATATATATATATATATATATATATATATATATATATATATATATATATATACATAATATGAAAATACGGAAATGAATGTAAACATTCAACATTTTCTATGATTCTATTTCTTTTTTTATTTTTACATTTGCTATTTCTAACAAACATGAATTCGGTTAGCATAGGATAAATGTTGTCGTTATATATTTAGTAATTATTGTGCGGCATTTATCTGTCGACGCTCTTCGACCCCAGACGGCAGGATGTGTTGCATGCAAAGAAAGCAGGAACGAGAAAGAAAAACGCTGTGTTAATTTTTTTATATTACGGCCGAAAATTCGCTAATGCCTATTTGGAGTATTAGTCTACCATCACCTAAACCTCTCGGCCCAATCATAAAACTTACGATGTTAAGATTGGTCAATGTCGCCACCAACTATAATGATGATAAAAAGTGAGTATTTAATTGTTAATGCGCATCACTGGAAAATACATAAATCGGTGTTTGAAAACCCGTGAAGACCGTACACTAGAATGGTGCAAGCTTTCACCATATGTGCTCTCTTTTCCAAACTTAACAGAAGGTCCAATACTTATTTAAGGATGCCAAATTAGAGAATAAGTTTACCTTCATTGAACTGACACCATTATAATAATAAAGTACATCTACAACGGCTTTCTTGGTATATATATATAGTCATGCTATTAACAAGAGTGTGTTAAAATACTCTTAGAGGGTTGTGTATATAGGGTATCGGATATCACTCATCAGTTATTTGCCCTGATCCTACCATGATTCAGCTCGATTTAAATTGTTTGAACAACAAGGAAATGTGTTTTCAGGGCACGTTAACTAGTCAAAATAAAAAAGCTGAATCTCAGAGAGCCTTTTTCTTCCGTCTATTTGGCCTCCTGTCTTTATATTTAAAAAAATTACTCCCCAAACAGGAATAGTCAAATCGTTATACACTATATTTCCTCATTATATTCGACTGTTAATAAACAGATGGTGATAAAGTAAAAAAAAAAGTGACGTAAGCAAGATTCATAAGAAACGTATAGAAACAAACGGTGTTTAAAAAATGAAATAGAAAATGCCGCTAATTGATTTGTAATTTGGAATCACGGTTAATTACATAAATCACAATGGATATATTTTCAAATGAAATTCAATCCCAACACTACGGAATAATTTCTATTTTAGATAAAAAAAAAGGTTCGACAATTGACGTTTTTCTAGGGTTTAAACAGTAAAAACGCATGTATCTCTTACTTTACAAACGAGCACATCCCCACACCCACACCCACACACACACACACACACACACACATATATATATATATATATATATATATATATATACATATATATATACATATATATATGTGTGTGTGTGTGTGTGTGTGAGTGGGTGGGTGTGGATGTGTGTGTGTCTGTGATATATGTATCCGTGTAATCACAGCCAATAAGATAGATCAGACGTCATTACCGAAATCCCGACAGCCTTCTGAAAACCCCTCTGCATCCTCCACGATTTCCATGTATTTCCCCGCCTCGCACGTACGCACTTCCGCCCCCGGATTCCCTCTCAGTGACGGTTTTACGTGCACATCATCATTTACGTTCGCGTCCCTCGCCTGAATACGAGAACAGATAAGTACAGGCAGCATTCTAGTGACCTAATGAGGTTCTTCCGGTAAGGAAACACACCGCCCGGATGTCGACACCGTCCGTCTGGATAACCTGTGTAATGATGATGAAGCGAGGCAGGTGTCGGCCTACATTGTGCGCATGCGTTGCAAATTGTTTGCCGACCGCTACTAAATAACCGTTTCCCTCAAAAACGGTGATTTATTCGTGTTACGCTTTATGTAAGAGATTCACTTATTTTATTTACGTACAAAATCGGATTATATATATATATATATATATATATATATATATATATATATATATATAAAATAACAATATATATATATATATATATATATATATATATGAAATAATAAATTATATATGTATATATATATATAAAATAACAATATATATATACATATATATGAAATAACAATATATACATATATGTGTGTATATATATATATATATATATATATATATATATATATATATATATATATATATATATATATATATATAACAAAACTAGGTATCTTAATATTCTATAAAAATCGTCGTACATATTCTGGGCAAAGCGACATAGCCGGATGGTAAAGCATCACACTTTAGACTGGTACATCAAGGTACCCAGGCTGATGACGACCGATAGCCAGAAACCCGTGCTCATGGATTTGTTTCCTGTACGTAAATTGATATATATATATATATATATATATATATATATATATATATATATATATATATACCGTCTGAGATGATCATTCCCTACACAGCGTGTGTAGGTTAAAAAAATAATGTTATGTACTTTAAATGCCCCTTTTAATTAGTTAAAAAATAAAATGACATGTAGCTATACAGCATATTCCGACAACGTTCGTTGACTACTCTAGTAAGTATTTATACGTGTGTCTCCCTGCCTTAGTAAAGATAAATTATCTTGTTTACGTTGTAATGTTTCGTGGCCGTATGGTTATGACGCTTGCTTGCGGAGGCTAGGTTAATTCTGTAGCAGAGCAGGGGTTCGAAACCTGAGACCGTCTGAGATCATTACACTGATCAGAGCGAAAACTTGAAACCCTGGCGTATGTAGGTAAACATCATTTTAAATTATTTACTTAATATATATATATATATATAAGGACCTTCTTTGGTCTATCAAAAATAGCCTTGGAAGCCCAGTCAGCATTTCCATATTAGGCCGCCTGAGACAGTAAGCAATAAACGTACTCCGACCTAAACAGGGGGCAATGTCTTACAGAGTACACCCCAGAACCTAATACCTCAGCCCGATAGATAAAAGGCCGCCGACTGGTACATCCCATCCTAAGGTCCTCAATCAATCAAACTTACTGAAAGATTGAACAGGCTAGGATCGCCGAAGCTATGTAATTCCGACCCACCACAGGAATATGTGACACAAGAGCCTGGACAGCCCAGTCGGCATTCCCCGTTTAGGGCGCTTCAGGCAGTAAGACATTAATATACTCCATCCCCAAAGAGAGGAGGCAAGGCTTCAGAGGGTGGACATCTTACGACAAGCCAGGCCCTAATACTCCAGCTTGACAAGTAATAAGCAATTGAAATAGCTCAGTTCCTGCCGGACTGATTGTTGAGAACGAATCTTCGACTGGTATTTCCCATCCCGTAGTCCTTAATGAACCAAAGTTACTTAAATATTTAACAGGTGAATGTCACTACAGCTATGCAATGTCTTCCCACCGCATAAATATGTGACAAAAGGTCGGCAATATGAGGATAGTCAACCCAGCGTACCCAACAGAAAGAGAAACGCTGGCCTATCAAAAATAGCCTGACAAACCCCGTCGGATTTCCCCTGTCAGGGCGCCTCAAGTAGTAAGAAATAAACTTAATTTACCCCATAGATGGTGAGGTAAGGCGTGGGAGTGTAAACCGCATTGAATTACAAGAACTACATACTTCAACCCGACAGATAAACGGCCTCCGAAATGACACAATTCGTGCCGGATTGATTTTCGAGAACGAATCTTCGACTGGTATTAACCTACCCAGAATTCTTCAATACACCGAAGTTACTGAAAGACTGAACGGCTGAGTTCGCCGAAGCGCAGGAATATATGGCACAAAGTCTGAAGGTGGGGAAGAGTCAAGCCAGAGCCCCTAAAGAGACAGTCACTCTGGCATACCAAAAATAGCCCGAGATGCCCCGTCGGCATTCCCCAATCAGACGCCTCAGTCAGTGTGCAATAAACGTATTCCACCCCAAAGAGGGGGACAAGACCTGGGATCGTCACCTACTAGGATAACCAAGGACCAATACCTCAGCCCGACAGATAAAAGGCCAGCAAAATAGCTCAGGCTTGACGAACTGATTGTCGAGAACTAATCCTCGACTGGTATTACCCCATCCCGAAGTCTTGAAGTAACCAAATTTGCTGAGAGACTAAATAGGCTGGGGTCGCCGAAGCTATATAATTACTTCCCACTGCAGGAATATGTGACACAACGTCGGAAGGTGGGCGAGATTCAAGCTAGCGCCCTTAAAGAAGGAGAACTCTTCTCTAGCAAAAATAGCTTTGGCAGCCTCATCGGCATTGCCCGGTCAGTGCGCTTCAGTGAATAGAAGACTTACTTAATAAAACTTCCCCACTCTTAAAATAGGAGGCAAGGCCTGGGAGGGTTCACCTTCTGGTAAACCCAGGACCAATACCTCAGCCTGACAGATAAAACGCCACTAAAATGGCCCAGTCCCTGCAGGACTGATTGTCGAGAACGAATCCTCGACTGGTATTTTCCTATCCCGAGTTCCTTAATCAACAATAGTTGCTGAGAGACTGACCGGCTTGGGTCGAATATATATATGCTGCCAGTATTTATTGAGAATTAAAGAATTCAAATGGACGTATAGGTAAAGTTAACATTTATAATGGACTTATTTTTTCTGTGATGCGACTCCAGCTTCGTGTTTCCTGGAGCTATGCAAAAAACGTGTTCTGCGCGTTTCTCCGCCGTCTTTTAAAAACTGTTATTTCTACAGCTTTTTTGTATTTGCTGTTTACACCAGAGGATTATTCGACGAAGAATCAAAGACGGCCGTGAAACTTATGGGGCATCTATTTATTTTAATTTTAATACAACAAAACTCCGTCAGAAAGGTTGAAAAAATAAAACAGAAGTATTATTAAACAGATTCTGTTATATTTAACAATGTTTGCATATATATATATATATATATATATATATATATATATATATATATATATATGTGTGTTGTTAAATTGGTGTATGCAAGTTTCGTGGTTTTCTAGTTCACTTTCCCTTTCTGTAAGAATTAATGAAAAGATCAAAAAACAGAATTTCGTTATCAACGTTCTGCTCATAAATGAATGTAATACGGAGTTTTTTTTTCAAAAACGTCTTGCACTTTTTGTTAATCTGATCATAAATGTAGGCGTATGTAATTATATTAAATATCTTATTTTCGAGGGCAGCAATGAAAAAATCATCAGGTTAAATGCATGTTTCATTATCATTACTTGCGGGAAATAAACACGGATGCCTCTATGTTGCTTACATTCCATATATATGTTTGTGTACTGCTAATAATATCTACTATCAAATTGAACACTTTTAGAGTAAATGCTGAAAATATATATGCAGAATATATTATATCACTCTATAATTATATATATAAAGGGTGGCGCAAAAGTCACGCATTAGTTTGAATCAGTAACAACTGATTCAAACTAATGCGGGACTTAATTAGCAGATTTTCTTATTTTAACTGCCATTCACGTTCACCGGATTTTACAACCCCTGACTTTTTCCTTTGGGGTTATCTTAATGAAAGGGTATATGTGAACAAGCCTACAACGATTCAAGAGCTTCAAAGGAATATCAGACATGAAATCTAAGAACTAGAGCCAGTTATTCTAAGGAGTGTAATGGGAAATGCCCTAACTAGAGCCCGTATTTGTGAGGCCGAAAATGGTGGCCATTTAAAGGATATTATTTTTAAAAACTACTGCAACTAAATTACCAAGTATATATATTATCTATCAGAAAAGTCTAGTTTCTATCACCTAAACAAACCAATGCGCGACTTTTGCGCCACCCTATATATATATATATATATATATATATATATATATATATATATATATATATATATATATGAAATAGTAATATATATGAACATAAAGAGGGAGGCAAAATGCCTTCATAAAACCCATGTGTTAAATTCAGATATATTTCCTTAAAATAAAAATAATAAGTCAAAAAGAAGATGAAGAGAAAAAACTCTTCATCTTGTTTTTTATCTAATATTTCGCTTGATATAAGAAGCTTCGACAGAGCTTTAGACAAATAAAAGGTATTAACCTTTTTTTTTCGTAATAATCATTTCTGGTTTTCTAGAAGTTGCGTCCGATGGTATGTCGACTAACAGTGCAAATGTCTCTTTTCAATTGAACTTAAATCGCGCATGGTCGCTGGTAGGTATGCATTTTTAAAGCATCTTTAGAATTTTAAACATACAGAGAGAGGCAAAATGCCTTCATAAAAACCATGTGTTAGATGCAGATATTTTTTATTAAAATCAAAATAAAAAATCAAACATGTTAATATATATATATATATATATATATATACTTATTTTAAATTATATAGACAACAACAAACAAATTCAACACTATGGCGTTATAGTTTTAAATAGGGCGTTTCTTATTCCTTCCCTTTCATTCTTTCTTAAAAAACCTGAGTGAACGAATATACTTTCTTCCGCCTAATGAGATCTTAGATTCAAATAACTATTGATCGATAACATCGACGTGCCAGTGTAACGGCTATTTGGACAAATCTGTATGGAATAAAAATAATAATATAAATAGCTTTATTTACTATTGAGCACATCTTTATTATCCCGCTTCAAATTCTGAGGATGTTTATCCTGTGGATGTTTATTTCATCAGGCTTACTATATATATATATATATATATATATATATATATATATATATATATATATAAAAGGAGACAGATAAAGATGTACGAATGGCAAATCTGTTGCAACTTCGATTATTCAATGCAAGGTGTACTCGGAAAAATGTTTATTTTGTTTTTTCTTAAGCCAAGGCTTTTCAAAGATTACAATCTTATCATAAGAGGAATTACATAGATGGATAAGTTGGCAGTGGAAGAGCCAAAATTCAAAATTTGAAAAAATATAAAGTAATCTTTATCTCAGTTCTATCATTTATCTGTATATTTACTCTATCTCGTATATTGAGCTGACACCATTTCACTATAGGTTCTATCCTCTAAAGGTACACTTTGAGTTTCATATTTTATCTCTGTCTCTCTCTCTCTCTCTCTCTCTCTCTCTCTCTCTATATATATATATATATATATATATATTTACATATATATATACATATATATATATATATATATATATATATATATATATATATATATATATATATATATATATATATATACCCTTTGCAGTTTCAAATAACATTCTTACTATTAATACACCTAAAATGTAAAACATCCGGACCATATAGTATATACTGACATATGGTTGGTCTGCATACGAATGTATTCGTTAATACTACAAACTGCTAAACTCGAACACGAATCAATACTAGTAAACGTTTAAATGGGTAACTATTAAAGAAGTCATATTCAAGAGAACAAATCCTTTTACATATCACTAACTTAACCATTCGTGAGACACTGTGTATAAACGATCAATTCAATGCAAAGCCTCCACAGGGTTCGACAGCCGTTTACACACTTATAAGCGTTAAACTACATCATAACGTACAGATGTAACAATACGGAAGTCATAATTAATTAGTTTAAACGAAATCGACGGCTTTTGTGTCTTGTAGAGATATTGGATAACAGGTTAAAACCAGGGCAGCCGGAATTTTAGCACGCCCGTTTTTTATCAGCGTATCTACCTTTGTATACTTTTTGCCGTTTCAGCGCCGCTACTGGTCTAAATCATTTGACTGTCAGAACAATTAAAGTCGACTGTCAGCACCGGAAGTCATTCATTGTTGGAGCTCTCTATCGTAATTGACTGCTTCCGGTGCTAACTGTTTACACAGGTGATCAATCTTCTGGCGTGCCATCTGTGCCGTATTACAATTTTTTTTTATTCTTTAAAGCGGATCAGAGATTTTTATCACTTTGATTTCACGTCTGTGAGCGTGTAGAATCTGTCTGATTATTTAGTGATTGTATTTCATTTCATGGTGTTTTATCCTGTTTTCATATATTTCTAGTTTAATTTTTTTGCTAGCATTGGTTTGCGTAGGAATGCTTATGTACCCAAACTATACCAGCATGTGTTCTGAAATAATAAACTAAGCAAGAGTTGTCCGAAATAATTGGAATATTGCCAACATTTTCGGTGAGTGAATGTTCAGCTTTGGAAAAACAATCGAACTGGAGTATATCCTGCTTGGTTCAATATACAGTCTAGGCAGATACAGTCCAATCGGTGTATACGTCTATTAACATAATCTACATTAAATCCATCAGCGTGAAATAGTTTTTTTGAAATAAAGGAAGACCCAGTCACATTTAAACATTACTCAGGTGGTATATATATATATATATATATATATATATATATATATATATATATATATACATTAACATTATTATTATTATAATATTAAATTATGCTTACCTACGTATGACGTCGCTTCGAGCTTATGACTTTTTATCGGCGCAGAGGACTCACAATCTCAGACGGGCGCGAACCCGGTCCACAGATACCG
>OY744517.1:30624385-30644385 GCA_963556195.1 Sepiola atlantica | reverse complement strand
TGTATATTTTTACATTTTATTTCCTGTCCGCGTTTTTGTCGTTGTAAGCTAGTATTTAGTTCCCTCCCACCTCCGGAAGATGTGACACAAGGTCGGGATGTGGGTTTGAAGGAAAAGCCAGTGCTCAAGAAGCGAAGCACTCTAGCCTTCAGAAAATGCCTGGACAGCCCTGTCGGCAATCCTAGGTAGGAGTGTCTCAGGCGATAAGCAATAAAATAATCCCTTCTCTGGGAGGGTGGTCCTCCTACAACTGAACAGAACCATACCTCTGTTCGACAGAAAAAAGGCCACCAAGCTCAAATGGACTACAATATGTCGGGCAGATTGTCGAGGATGTATCCTAGACGCGGTAAAAACACTTTGATCTTGGTCAAAAGGCCGAGAAAGCTTCTGTTGGGCGTGTGTGAATGTGCTTCTATACGTGAACGTATCTTGTATCACTGTGTGTGTGTGACCCGTATCTATATACGAAAACTTCTGATTTGATTGCTTTGTTTGCTTTGGCAGACTCGGCGATAATTATCTTGTGTGGTCTGGCCCACAAGAAGAAGAGCCTAAACTGTGCTAATTATCTAATAAAATATAACGCAGACACAAGAACCGACGTGATCAGCGTCGTTGAAAACTTCTCGTAGAAAATGTAGCCGTCTAAATCAACCCCCAACCAGAAACCCTCCCCTGTCTAACGAAGCGGTAGTTTCTTTTCTTTTTTTTCTGGATAGCATTCGAAAATTGTTTATCAAGTGTTATCTCTGGCCGGCGACACGATATGGTTTACGTCTTTTGATGTTTCTCTTTATCGGCGGATTTATGACCAGCATCACCGACAGTATGAGAGGAAGATGAATCAAATAGTACAGCGAGCATCTGGACTGCAGCTTGTACTTTTTAACTACGATTCAGCATGAGTTTTCGATCATTCCTATGTGTGTATTATTACAGATGGTTTATCTGATACAGATAACCATGAAAAAATGAATAACATCTTTCCAATTAATGAAATTGTTTGTTTTTTTGTATTTATATGTATATTTTAAAAGAGTATTTTAAGTTGTGGAGGTGACGTGCTGCAATAGTTATAGGTGTGGATTGTGAGCGTGGCGTACCGTGTTCGAGTGTTGTAAGGGTTACAGAATACATTTAACTGTATATGTCACAGATATAAATACATGTGTTTCATTACCAGTACTTTCAGGGAACCCAGTAAGATACAACAAGAATGACAAAGAACAGAGCGTATATGAAAAAACTTTGGTTTTCTTTATTTGTCATTACCGGATGGTTTACGCCGAATACGCACATATATTACACAATCTTTTGACATATTTTTGTCTCATGAAAGCCTTTTTCTTGCTGAGATCACATACTTGGTTTTCGCTAGAAACTCGTTTGTATATACATCCGATTGGAAAGCAATTCGCTCTGCATTGTCAATCCGGGAGTGAACTGAAGCAATTGTTCTACAAGTAGTTTGGTGAAGTACAAGTCAGGGGATTCCTTCATGGTATCAACTTACTTATCAGCCGCATTTTTTTCAGCGGACACAGAAGTCTAACAGCAAGATGGGCTTGGGTAACATAGCCAATAAAGCTTCATCGGTGCCATAAATATCGGTAAACTCGCATTCTTCTGGTACAACGATACTCCGACCACCAAGCGTTTCGGCTTTTCGCGTTTTTGAAACCACCGTTTTTCAAGTCTTTTTTGCACTGCGGAACTTTCTCCTTTTTAACAGTTATCAAGTCGCCTTTTTTTTCTTTCTCGACGTCCCACCGGCAATGGACTCGTCCACAATTAATTATTGCCACTCTTCATTATCTTAGACATGTATCCTTTCTGAAGCTATTGTTTAAATCATATGTCATACTCGACCTTGAGTTTTTATTTTTATTTTGCAACTTTTCTAGGAGGTGAACTGCCGAAAGAACACATATCTTTGTCTTATGGGCGAAATTGACTGCCTATTCTGAATGGAATATTGCTTTTTTAGAACGTAAGTAATCGATATCTAATAAGGAGAATCTTATTGATTCAATTTCGTAAGAGTATGAAGAACAAACAACTCTCCACGCAACTGGATGCAAGCGATGTCGGTTTATTAATAGAGCTGTCATGGATTGCGCCGCCCTTGCTTTCCTAAACACTGACACTTTATCAGATGTTATCAACTGTCTCAAGTAACTAGAATAATCCCTTTTTATTGCAAAAATAAAGCATTTATCTCAGAATTTCTATAAACATTCCATTCATTTATACTTAATACATTCCATGTTACTTTAACAACAATTCTGTTCGCAAAGGTATTGACAAACTAACTCATTTATACCTTACCTATTTTTAAATGAATGTTTCTTTGATCGAATAAATCCTCATAAAAATAATTCTGTAATACCGTCTTCTAAAACAATTCATAATATTTTCATTCTTGTTTAATTTAATGTAATATTTGTACATCGAATTGGTACATTTTTAAATAAATATATTATTAAATATTGTAGTTGTTTTAATTATTAAATAATATTTAGCAACCATTATATTTTAATAAGATGAAATTTAACAATAATTTAAATCGTTACATACATACATAAAGAGGAATAATGGTATTGACAGTAAATTATACAGTTTCAAAAAGACAGCGATACATTTCACGAACGTCCGCCAATAAATATTGTTTTATATTTTCTGCTTCTTAAAATCGAAAGATGCAAAACGAAGCTTTTTAGAGATCGAATGTTTCAAGTATCTGTGCGTGCGCGGAACACTACGAAACAGTGATGCATAGTTATTTAATCATTCTTTAAAATGATTGTATCTTATATACCTATTTTTATACAGTATAATGATGCGTGTCTCGGAATCCTTTCTCAAACATACCGATGCCAAATTGTATATTGTGTCTTCTGGAGTACACTCTCGGTCCGAATAAAAATAAAAAAGGATGTAATAAAAAAAGGGTGGAATTCACATAAACATACATTTATTTTCACAGAATGATTTTGGTAAAGAAAAATATAAGAGGGATACACGGAACATGGTTCACGAATTGAGTGGAATTCACAGACGTAGTAACTAACAGTAAAGTCTACGTGTTTGGTAGATTATCTACACAGACGGAGTGTTCCTTTGGTGCTTATTATTTTTGACAAAGGGAAGTTTCTTTTTCCCGAAATATTAAATAAATGATTTTTAATAATCATCTGGACAACAGACTTGTTGTTAAGTAAGATTTTAAGAAAAAATTAATAGTAAGTCCCATTTTGATTCATTATATTTGTTCCTTCCAGCTTACAACGTACCCAGCACTTTGCATTGCCCTCAGCCTTTTTAAAACATACCACTACTATTCCCAGCAATGTTTCAAGAACACTACTATTCTCTATAAAAAATGTTTCCAAACACACTGAAAATACATGTATTGCCAAGGTACACATATAGAAAGGTATTGCCTGGTGAAACATGATACATGAATGCAGTGAATTTGTAAATACGTTGTAACTAACGGTACAGCTTATATTATAAGATTACATTAATCGCCCACACACTACGAATATACACTTATCTCCAAGGTAAACAAATAAAGAGCGGTATTGCTTGGTGATGTATAAGTAAATGGGAATTATTTGACAATACCTAGGAGCGTATAGATGTTACCAATAAATAGAGTCTCAATGCCGTCTATGTAAATCGCGTCAAATAAAAATAGTTGCACAACGTATGACTAAATTAACGCCTGGACAATAACGAGAAGGAATATCTAATAATTATTGCATGCTAGAATTTGAAGATATTTTGAGTTTCCGGAAGTAGGAGATCCCTGATATTTTTCGCTATTATAATTCAGGGCGGATAACTTTCTTTATATTCTTAGCCAAAAATTCGTCGCTGAGTTATCGTGTTGGTGCACACTCTAGCGTGTTAAAGTACATAGTTGAGTGTGTGTAAATATGTGTATATTGATCTTATGATTGTATCCGAAGATAATTCTATCTAATTTCGTTGTCCATGAGAAAGGCAGTGACAGAATAGATACATTAAATGCGTGGATGCAGGTTACATGGAGAAGAGCATGAAAGATCTAGCCACTGGTTTAAAGTGTTTCCCTTAGAGTGGATTTATGAGCCTTTATGTTTCGCACGTTTTATAGTTTGCATTTGTAACCTGTCAATACCCAGTTTAATTTTCTTTTCAACATAAATGAAAAAGAGAGACTATCTGTGAGGATGCTCTATACATAACAGAACGATACACGACTAGCTACAAAACACGTGCTTCGCCGCCAAAGACGAAGATACAGATTATAAGGTGTAAAATATTCAATGTTTATTGTGATAATAATGTCTTGACCGGATATCTTGACGCGGCTTCTAACAAATAAGCGGCCGGAGAAGCACCTATTCGATCTGAATAGGAATAGCCGCCACTTTTACTGTCATGTTGTAGTGCCGACGGCTGGCCGCACTGAGCCACAATAAGTTCGCGTTAATTAATACTTGTCAGAATGGAAGAAAGCCGGCACTGACCGGGAGGCGTACACAGGGCAATAAAATGTGGGTTCGAAACATCTTACCACCGACCAGTCAACAAACTGGTCATTAAGTTCCTTGCAAAGCTTAATGGTCCGTGCTTTGTTCAGCATGTGTGGGTGTATATATCGCGGAAGATTTAAAGAGGAGTTCTACGCGAGATTTCAAAGCATGAAACCGTCTTGAACTACCTAGCTCTTGCGTGCATATTCAAACGTATTAGAACAATAATACCTATTTTTTTAGTGAATTGACAACTGATCGAAGTGCACAACAAACTCGTTAAAACATGGCTATCACACATGGTTAGCATGCTTTTGCGTTTTATATTTTTGTATAGTGACATATTTTTGGATAGATATGAAGTTATAATATATTCGGTGGAAGTGTTTGTTAAGTCACACTGCTTGCAATCATTGTGCTACAAGTCACACACTGTGCATGTGTATTTTAACTAAATTGTTGGCTAACAATATTTTATTAGAGTTAGTTAACGCCGAACACTTTTTTTAAAACATAAAAGTGTATTTCAATAAGTCCCTATTTACTTTCCGGCACACGAGCGAACATGTTGGTTGCAAACATCTTCAAATAAACCAGTCAACAAACAGGGCATTAAGTACCGTGCGAAACTTAATTGCCCGTGCCTCGTTCAGCACATGTCAGTGAATATATTGGCCATATGATTGTCTAGTCTAATACGTTTTCTTATATCCATGCAAGAGCTGGATTTTTGAAAGTTAAATTGAGGTGTCATTTAATGGATATTATGATGTTACTAACTCATTATTTTCTGTAGGTTGTTATTCGATTGCCACTATTTTTCTTCATGAGTCTTGTAGTCGCAGTGGTGATGTAGCAATCAGATTGTTTACCTCTCCTCTATCGCCTGTTAGCTGCAATTATAAACAGCATAAAATAAGAAAAACATCCGACAACATTTTCACTCATGTGATCATGTTCCTAGATCGTTTATTCTTTCATTCTCTCATGGAACTAAAGAGTTATATATAATCTTCATATCACTAATTCTTCGAGGTGGGGAAAAACAAAGACGGAGCTTCGTGAACTACGACAGAACGCAATCAATATAGCTCACGAATATTTATATATATATATATATATATATATATATATATATATATATATTGCTTTAATACATTGCGACGTGTCACTTCGTGTCCATATGATTCTCGTTCTACTTTTAATTTTAGTCACCATTTTCCAACTTAAATTTAAACTCATCTTGAAAATGTTAAATTATAACCTCACCTTCAAATACTCGGATGAAAATATTGATACAAAAAAAGTTGAAATTAAGTTCAGCTAATCTACATCTCATGTAACACCCGGAGTAAGAATCGGCGCCAAGACTAACCATTTATCTAGATTATAAAGAATCAATGATGTGTTAAATAATTGAAGATAGATTTATTTACGGTAATATAATAAGGTCCTGGTTTCTCAGTATACAAATAATAAAAGAATGATAATGAGAATATAAGGAAAAGAAGAAAAAGATAAAAGAGAAAAGGAGGAAGTAAAAAAAACATTCTGTAGTCTAATGAGAATGGCAAACTGATGAAGAAAAACAGAAACGGTTGGTACGCACACCGAAAATGAATTTAACTAGTGTTGTAAATGAGCTTAATAAATGGAGATCTGGTGAGGCTTGTTACTCTAACTCCAGGAAAAACTATCTGTGTAACTAGTAATATATAAATGATTTCCGTAAAGAAATAAACACATTATTATTATAATTATGATGATGATTATTAAAAACAACTACCAAATAAAACTAATAATGATAAGAAGAAATCAAAGAAGAGGAAGAGACACGACTGCGTGGGGAGGGAAATACAGTGAGAACTATGCAAACGACTGCATTTTGACGACGCAGACAAATGATACAGACACAAACCAGATACAGTACTGAGAGACTAAAACCTCAAAATCGTTTGTGACATGGGGGTACACACAAATAAACTTATCCAAGCAATGATACCGGACTCCATAATAGTTAATTAGAAGGAAAAATCCTGCGAGATCGCTGATTTAGCGGTACCAGCAACCCACAGGATCAAGATCAAGAAGACATGCAAATGAGGAAATTACCTTAGAACTTAAAATGATATATAAAATGAAGAAAGTCAATATAATACAAATAATTATAGTACAATGAACCGTCCCACCCCAAAAAAAAATTGGGGAAAAACTAGGAAAAATTGAAACTAAAAAGAAGACTGAAACCATAAAACGAGCGGCAATTAGTAAAACAGCCGAAATCTTAAATACAATTCTCGAATACTGGAAAAAAAAACTCCATTTACAGCGAAAGCTAACCAGTCGGTGTTTTCTTTTTTCCTTTCTGCACGGTCATATTTTCCAGATAAATAAGTTTGTATCAACATTATCAGCATGTTTATTATCATTAATAATTACAGAATAGTTTGTTTAGTGTGTACAAAGATGTTATGAAATATGCCATAGTTAACGTTACAGGCATGTATTAAAATGTTCGTTACAATAAGGTTCACGGTGGAGGCCGTGTATACATTAAATAATTCAGGCCCGTGTACTAGACTGGCAAATTGAGACTATGGATATCTTGTCTGTGAGTATTAAACTGTGAACAAAAGTATTCTGGTGTCCTTTATCGCCAATCATCGCCCCATCTATGACCGACACACGCGCTATAAGAAAACTATAAATACCCATTGATTACATTGTCCAATTGTTTTAATTTATGACATCGGCGTCTATTGTAAATGCAATGTGCATAACATCGACCATTGTTACTTAGCGGTAATAAAACCTTTCGATCTAAGCGTAATGGGGTTAATCGAGGAACGGCGAGTTATTCAGTGCCCTACACCTCCATGCGACGGCGGCAGGTGAGACGTTCATGGCGGTGATCTTGTCACACATAACATACCCTTTCCCCGTTTACTACCATGGTATCTTTTTATAGACTTTCCATCCAATTATACAAAGACACACACGTGAACACACAACTATTAAGCTTTGGATACCCTATGAAAGCGATGGTATTCTGTATTTGTCTTCGGATTACGATTGTCCTCTGTAACAGACAATTGTCATTGTATGATAAACCAATAATTGGAAGCTTTAAGGATCAATACGGAGTAGAAAATCTCTGTCACTGCGGAGATGTGTGTATTTATTCAGATTTGAACGCAGACAAACACAGGAATCTTAGAATGAGTTCCATCATTCCAGTAATTATGAAAGCAACCGGACTCATAAGAAAATAATTGTAAATACTATCATGCGGATATACCCCGTAGACTAAGTGCAAGAGAGATACAAACAGTTGAACTTAAAAAGTCAGTAAGAATTTAAAAAGAAATTCCTAAGTTTGAGTATCTTAAATAGCGGATAAATATATGGCAGCTGTTAGGATGCCACATCTCCAGCATGCACAACCGTATCAGAAAATTGAAAAACATGTATATATATATCTATATATATATATATATATATATATGTATATATATATATATATATGTATATATATATGTGTATATATGTATATATATACATATATATATGTGTGTGTGTGTGTGTGTGTGTGTGTGTGTGCGTATAAATATATATATGGCACTTTCTGTATGGAAATACAAATCCAGAAAAGGCTTCTTCAAATTTATAAAAGCAACTTTATTTCTAAAGAGATTTATGAGAGAATACGACCTATCGGCTCTCAAAGGCCTAGAATATACTGCTTACTCAAGGTGCATAAACCCAACATTCCTTTACGGCCTGTTCTATCAATGTGTGTTCTGCACAACATGTACTTCCTGGTGATACCAGATCAGGCTGCCCTGTGGCTCCCTGAGACGAAATTCACCTACATTGACGTTTTTTTTTTTTTTTTTTTTGTAAAACTTAATTATGTTCTACAAAACCAAAAACAAAAACAACAGCCCCTCTCCCTTTCTCCCTCCCCTTTTTATTTTTATTTTTCCTACCCTACTCCCGGTCCTGGATATGACCTTAAACTACATCCGATGGTGAGATCCGGCTTACGGACTTTGGGGAATGTGGAGCCTCCTCTTAATTACCATTGCTCCCAGGTCCACCCTGACCCGGAGTGGTAGTACCTGTTAGGGTCCCAACTATGGGTTAAATAGAAACAGATATTAAAAGGGGAAGGAAACAAAAAAGAGAAGAAAACAAGACCAGATTCGGCATTAAATAACCCAAAAAGGGTTGATATGCCGTAAAACAAAATTACCAAACCAAAAACCCTGATTAAACATTTGAAGATATAAAGAACTTGAAGCATAAAAACTTTCACTATAATGACCAGATTCGGCATTAAATAACCCAAAAAGGGTTGATATGCCGTAAAACAAAACTACCAAACCATACCATACCAACATGTACTTCGTAAATGCTTAGTATATTCTTAAGTCCGTACTTACTTTTTATTCGGCCTATTGTGTCTCTGATTCCTTTCAATTTGTGTCTTATATACACACATTATCTCTATCAAAGGATACCGAGTTCTTGGCTTCCTTTGGCATTAGTAGTCTGTTTACCAATGTACCCTAGGATGAAACCATTAGTATATGTACAGATTATCTTTACCGTGGCTCCTTAAAATCTCACAATTTCCTGCACGAATTTTTGTTGAACTGATTGAACTTGCTACTAAATCAGTTTCCGTCAGTTTCAATAATATAATGTATCGGCAAATTGATGGTATATCCATGGACAGCCCCTTTGGTCCATTGTTAGCCAACCTTTTCGTTGGATTTTGGAAAACCAATTATTTTCCAAAGTGACCAAGCCGGCTTTTAACACACGCTACGTTGATGACACTTTTGCTTGTTTTCCCTCACGGAGTGATGCTGCATAGTTTATCCGTCTTTTTGTGACTTGCACCCATCGTTGCAATTCACTATGGAGGTCAAAGATTGTGGTTTCCTGCCATTCCTCGATGGTTTAGTGTCTAAAGCTGGTTCATTGTTTGAAACCTCTGTGTATAGAAAACCAACGTTTACAGGTCTTTATCTAAATTATGTTTCCTTCGCCCCAGGAGCATCTAAGTATTTTACAACTCAAATCCCGACATCTAGAAGCACTTGGTCACCGACATATATATATATATATATATATATATATATATATATATATATATATATATATATATATGATCATTTCTATTTACACAGACATGTACAAAATCTGCGACACTGGCATGTCGATGTTATCGATCAACAGTAACTATAAACTGAGATCTCATCAGGCAGAGTTAGAATCCGATCTCAACTTCAGATCAAATATGATCTGAGGTTGAGATCTCAGTTTATAGTAACTGTTGATCGATAACATCGACATGCCAGTGTCGCAGATTTTGTACATGTCTGTGTAAATAAAAATTACCATATATAAAGCTCTATTTTGATATTGAGCACTTTTTATAAACCCGGTTAAAATTCCCTGGATTACCACCCTGTGGATATTTTTACCTGGATTATTACCATTATTATTTTATATATATATATATATATATATATATATATATATATATATATATATATATATATATATAATTATAGAGAGCAAGAGAACGAAAACTAGAAGCTGGCAAATATAAATGAACATTTTTATTAAAATATAGGACTGCGACAAATAGAAAATAATTGACAAAGTGGATGTAAAACTAACCCAACACCATAGTCCGTGGTCTTCATTGTAAACGTATTGCCACAACTCTTCTAAGAGAAATGACTGCTTATATGTCTGCATATTTACGGGCATTCATGATGCGATCAATAACAGATTACCCATGAATTCGCTAACTATAATTGATTTAAGATATAACGTTGCATAATATTAAAAACATTAAGATAAAGTGTATTTATATTTTCTTAAAGTACCAAGGAGTGGCACAAGGTCGGAATGTGTGGGATATCAGCTCCACTGATTTACACTTTGCTCCCGTACAACAAATAGCCGAGAACAGAAACTCTGTATTCCCCGCAGGGTGGACCTGAGGCGTTTGCTACTAAAGCAAACACTTGTCGAAGGAGGAGGTAATGCGAGTGAGGAGTGTCTTTAAGGGGAGAGCGAAAAATACTACATTCCACATTTTACTACATTCCTATTTTACATTAATTATGTCTAGGCAAACGTAAGCTGGTATGAGAATTGTTTTTCAATGAACAATCAATTTATGATTCAGCAGATATATAAATAACATTTATTAGATATAAATTTCCTACAGATTTAAGTTTAGAGCTATTGCTCCTTGGCAACGACATATTTCTACAGTTTTTATATACTAAATGAAAATATTTTTGCTGGGTGTAAAGATAATTAACGAGTTCTTATGGGTGTATTTTTCTTTAATATTCTAGTGTACTCACTCCACCAACAATTACAGATAAAAATGTTTAGCCAGTGTTAGCACTAGTATTCATAAACAATCATAGAATTACGTTAGTTATTTAATTTTTCATATATCAATTATTATCATTAGTTATGATGGGCAAAAAAGAAATTAAATACCGTCGATTTTTTTCGGTTGTCTGCCAATATTTAACCCACCGAATGGTATAATCTATCGAAAGTTTATTAATCGAATATGTTATCTACCGAGATGTTCACATTCCTATATATGATCTTCACATGAATCCTAACAATAACCCTTTCCATAACGCTAACCCTATTTAAGTAACATTAATCTTTACCCTAACTCTCACACTCCCTTCCCATAAAATAACCCTAACCCTTACCCATGAATCCTAACAATAACCCTTTCCATAACGCTAACCCTATTTAAGTAACATTAATCTTTACTCTAACTCTCACAATCCCTTCCCATAAAAATAACCTTAACCCTAACCCTTACCTATGAATCCTAACAATACCCCTTTCCATAACTCCAACCCTAATTAAGCAACATTCATCTTTACCCTAACTCTCACTATCCCTTACCCTAGCCCTAACGCTAAACCCTAACCCTAACCCATAAATCCTAACAATAACTCTAACCATGAATCTAACTCTAATTAAGTAACATAAATCTTTACACTAACTATCACTATCTCTTACCCTAACCTTAACCCTAAACTGTAACCTCTGAATCCTAACAATACCCCTTACCACAACTCTATCCCTAATTAAGTAACATTCATCCATACCCTAACTTTCACTATTCCTTACCCTAACCCCAACCCTAGACCCTAACCCTAACCAATAAATCCTAACTATAACCATTACCATAACTCTAACCCTAATTAAGTAACATCCATCTTCACCCTAACTCTCACTTTTCCTTACCGTAACACTTACTTACACTAACCTTTACCCTAAAGTTGTGATAAGGGTTAGTTGGTTAACCGTTACCATATATAACTAATCCCCTCACTAACGTAAGGGTTTGCGTTAAGGTCAGTGATGATATCGGTTAGCCTTAGGGTTAGTTTAGTAGAGTAATAGTTAAGGTTAATAGGTAGATCAAATATTGCGATCTAAACAACTCGTTAGATAACATATTGGCTCCTAAACTATATTGGAAGAGCAGCATATTTTCTTCAGGGTGAGAACTTTTTTGCAAAATTCATTTCAGAAGGAGGGGTTGTCTTACTGTAGTCAGTGTTTCCTTAGTTTCCTTCAACACTTGAAATGCTTTCGTCAAAGAGCAATAAGAAGGCAATTTCTTACTCGTTATCTTTTGTGGGACGAGGCGGTTCATACTTATTTATACACGAACTAATAGAACACACGTCCTAGAACGGGTATGGTCAATCAATGTAGCATACGTTTTAAATTATACTGCTTTTTCTTCAATTCGGAGGTATGTACAGGTACAGTCTTACCCCCTAAAATGGTAAAGTTTACAAAAAATATATTGTGCCGACATTACTCACCCGGCTGCCTAGAATTATTTTTCGCTAACTTATACTAAGTTCAATAGTTTAGGATAAAGCAAGTATATACATATTATTAACGCTGACGTGCACGTACCCATTTCTTAAAAAAAAATATGACCTTATATAACTAAAAATGTCGGGTGGGTAATTATTATCTCTATAAATATTTTAGCATCTAACTTATTTTAAACGAATTCATAAGTAGGGAGCGAGTTTACGATGGGAAAGTTTACAAAACAATGTGCTGATTCTACTCATTTAGTTTTGCCTTTTGGCTAAGATCAAAGTGTAGTATCTGTTCCGATAGATACTGCACCCCATACTGGTGTTGTCTTGGCCTTCTGGTCTTGATTTACGCCGGTCAATGTGTCTGTTCTGTGCAGTTCTGGGAAGTCTACCTTCCCAGGTTTTGCCTCCCCTCTTTGGGGAGGAGTAAGTTTATTGCTTACTGTCTGAGGCGCCTCTACCGGGGAATGTCGACGGGGCTGTCCAGGCAATTTTTTAACCCCACTTTCCCGACCCGACCTAGGGTCACATCTTACTTATGGGAGTAAGATAAAAACTGGCCTTGTGCCTAACTCCTGGAGAGGAGTAAATCAATACTCATTTAGTGTGTTATCTAGAATATATATTAAAAAATTAATGATGATAGGTGCATTAACTTAAGAGTTTACTTTGTACAAAAACTCACATACAAGCACACACATGAATGACATACTTTACACTGTCCTCTAGCGTCTTCCGTCTCCCTGTTATATTGTTTGTAAGAAAAAATTGAGATGGGGATAGTTCACCCTACAAGTACACCCAGACCAATTAAACAAATAAAATAGTATTCAGATCCCAAATAAGATCCCTTCATCACGCATATACAGTGGGTCATAATAGAAATGGTGTACCTTCTCCAAGTAATGTAACCTCAAGTAACAGCACTTAGGTAGATATTTCACCAGACTAGGAAATTGTTATCCTGGAATCCGGTAAGACAAAGAGACCACGAGAAATATATACTATATAATAATTAACTAGGCAATTGGGAAGATAAAAATTAATGTAATTGATGTATTTACTAACTAAACACATGACAGGTAAATGAGAACTTTAATTGAATATTCAAATATCTATGTATCTCATATAAATATAAAGTGTTAGCCCCAGGAAAAGGGGCCCTTCGTTTCTGAAAACTTTGATTGCACTAACATATATATATATATATATATATATATATATATATATATATATATATATGATAAGTCAATTAAAATAATTAGACCTGTAAAGAGAAGTAAATCATAATCTTCAGTTTTTAAAAACAAGGACGTTTAGTAGATTACAAAATTATTTATTTTTCTCCTCTGTCATTTCTTTAAGCCAGGCTTTTCAAAGATCAACATCTTATCATCAGAGGTGGTTAATGATGGATAAGTTGACAGATGAAGTCAATATTCGAAATTTGAAAACGTTTTAAAGTTCAAACGGATATTTCCCAGTGTAACAAAAGCGGAAATCCAAGTAGTATGGGGTTCAGAAGTGTTGGTAAGTCCAAAAGAATCCGTGTAAAGGTCCAACATATATATATATATATATATATATATATATATATATATATATATATATATATATATATATATATATATATATATATGTATATATATGAATGTGTTTATTTCTAAACTATCATATATTTGACACCTTCATTTACCAAACTGTTACTGTGTGTTGAATTCTTTGAACGGATATAAATGAATGTGTCATACATTTGTGTATTTCTAAATCGTAATAAAATAGCCTTGGTTGATCTAAAGGTTATACCATTAAGCTGTATTTGTACTTGCAGGATTTCTGGGCAGATACTTGTCATAATATCTGTCCACGTTCCCTTCTAGTTTTAGGCTGTGGCTTGTTATAGTACTGTATAGTATATTTATAGGTATTGCATTAGAGTTCATTAATCTAGGGCGGCCGCGCTTGATACATCCAAGGCCTTTGACAGTTCTGGCATGAATGGCTTCTCTAAAATGCTCTCACATGGTATTACTGGATAAAATATCTAATATAATTGAATACTTCCTAACCACAAGAATCATCCAGGTTGTCCATGATGGCCGTTCATCTAAGCAACATGAGATAAATGCTGGTGTACCCAGGGATCTATCCGTGGACCTCTACTGTTCACGCGTTTCATAAATGATCTTCCTAATGGCATTGACACTAAGATAGCTCTACTCTCGTTATGTGGGCAAAACCGACGCGCACATATCTGAGGCAATAGCTGATTTTTTTAGAAAAAAACGTCCAGTCTGTAGTGGATTATGGTAAAAAATGAATGGTAACTTTTAATGCCGCTAAGACAAAGCTACTTTCCTTCAATAACTACAAGAAACCTCTTCAACCACCGATTTGCATGGCAAATAACATCCTACTTGAGTGTTGATCATTCAAACTTGGTCTAACTTTCACAGATAACATGAATTTAAATAAATACATTGAATATATTGCCAGGGCTGCTGCAAAGAAGGTGGGTTCCCCTTACCGTGCTAGTAAACTTCTAACATCTTACATTATCCTATATTTTTACAAAGCCACCATCCGCCCATGCATGGAGTATTGTTGCCACATCTGGGCTGGGACATCATCAACTAGTCTCTCTCTCTAAGACAAGGTTAAAAAAGTGTCTCCAGCTTAATAGATCCTTCACTTGTCCCATCACGGCAATGTTGCTTCTTTGTGCCTTTTTTCCAAGTACTTCAATGGATGGTGCTCTAATGAACTTGCAGCTCTGGTGCCTCCACGACGCAAACTCATTAGACTAACCCGACAATCTTCCAAACCCCATCATTTAGCTATGGAGGTCCCCAGATGCCGATGAGCTTTCTACTCCAAAAGCTGCTTGCCACGTTCTGCTGGACTCTAGAACTCTCTCCCTGCTCCCTGTTTTCCTGACGGTACTGACATGCAGAAATTTAAAACTAATGTAAAAAGCATTTCGCTGCACAGCTCTCAATTTCGGTTGCCCTCCTCAAACTCTCACCATATTTCTAAATAGCCCCTTACGTCTAAAGTGGTGGCGTGCCTTGTTTGGAGTGAACTATGTTGATATATATATATATATATATATATATATATATATATATATATATATGTATGTATATATGTATGTATATATATATGTATATATATATGTATGTATATATATATGTACATATATATATGTGCATATATATATATATATATATATATATATATATATATATATATATATATATATATATGATCTATTACACAGCATGAACCAGTGCTTCATCTGTTGGATAAAAATATATCACTCATGTACTTTATTCTATAGGGATGCACACTCGATATTTCTGAAGGTCTAGGTCGTGTTGAAGCTTAAAAACACATCTACCGTGTCTACACAAAGGACAGTTGGTTACCGTTCTCAATTCGTCAACGGAGTCTTTAAACAATATCTCGCTCCCGAGGCACCTTTTCGTGATCAGTGACCCTATCGGAATTTTATTTCTATTTTGTTTTAATACTTGCTAAACAAATAATCTAATTAGGATTTCATTTTTTTTCTAGCGTCAGCGAGCTGGGGATTAATGTTTCCTGTCTTTTTCACCAGTAGAATGATGTCGAAGTTTACAAATGTTGAAGGGCGTTAATTCCACAGTGGATTTCCGTACAGTGTCTGAGAGGTGACTGTAATGCTAAACTACGTAATGAATTACGAAAATCTCCAAAGTATTCCCTAAGTAGTCTAAGACAAAGCTGTTTAACTTCAGGCCAGTATAAGTAAGTGAGTAAAAAGAGAAAATACGCTGATTTAAAAACTTTTAAAAAGTATATCTTTTACTGAATTTGTATTCTTATTGCTTGCTTAGTGTCGCCCTGATGATTTCCCTCTCTGAACGGAAACGATTTTATATAATGGTTATTTAGTATATATATATATATATATATATATATATATATATATATATATATATATACACATTATATATATACACATTATATATATATACACATTACATATATATACAGATCTATATATACACATTATATATATATATACACATATATATACACATTATATATATATACACATATATATATATATATATATATATATATATATATATATATATATATACTTTATATATATAATCTATTACACATGTATTATATGTATATATATATATATATATATATATATGTATGTATGTAAATGCATATATATAATCTATTACGCATGTATTATATGTATATATATATATATATATATACATATATACATATATATTCATATACATATATATACATATATATATATATACATATATACATGTATATACATATATATACATATTTATATATATACGCACACACACATATATATATATATATATATATATATATATATATATATATATATATATACATATAAATTAAGAGATATATCACATTTTTAACATAATGTCCTTTTAATACATAATTAATTACAGGCGGTCACCCATAAAGCGCAGGATATCTGATACAGTGAAAAACAGAACATTAACGCACGTTCGTTAAATATATCCAAATGAAAACTTGTAAACTAATACTGATAAACGAACAATATAAAGAAAATAACCGTTGAAATAAATTAAATTGAACAAATAAAACACATTCAAAATCCTTCAATTAATCGATCTAGACAGCTCTTTGTACACCCAGCATATCTTTTATAAAAAATATGGAAGCAGACACCGCTGTAAATGTAGACAGTGACTAGTAAATATAACTCTTCTGTGTATATTATTTCTCATTGAGTTTTTTTCGAACTTTGTAACGTGCTGACGATTTGAAACAGGTTATTCGGACGGGTCCTACCTTAGAAACTGTATGTCCGTAACGATAAAAAAAACCCCGGTGCATCAGACAGACACTGTAGTGTACAAATTTAAATAGAATAATATATATATATATATACGTATGTGGAGAAACAAACATGTATAATTATTTGTACCCGAAACTTTTGGATGTGCACTGTAGTGAGTAGTATTAACGCACCCGTCAATATCATAGCTTCAATTTATGTGTTTTCATTAGTTGAACACTGTTGATGTCGACTGTCTATTGCGCCAGCTTGGATTTATAGGTTCATACATCTCACTGATTTATGTCGTTGGTCACTGTAGTAGCGTGGGCTTAGGCGTCGAAATTTAAATTAAAACCTGTACTCATGTTCAAATGTGTCGAATCCTGCGATCAGATTGAATAATTGTCTGTACGTTGATGATTCCAGAAGGATGAAACGTATACATATGTAGATAAACAAATATTTATAATCATAAACATATGCAGAGGACCGCATTTTTTTAACAAAAATTCCCCTAATGTGACAAATTATACATTTTTTTGTATAAATACACCTTTTAATTACTAACTTTTTTTTTGTTTGTATACAGGTATTTTCATACATTTATAAATTAATTTCTGCGTGCACAAGAGGTATACAGTAACACGTGTGTCTGGCTATGAGCCGTCATGAGCATGGGTTTCCGAGGCAGGGATCGAACCCTTGGTGTAAATATTAGTAGGATATGTAAATACTATTGGCAAAGTAGCAATAATTACATAATTAAACTCGCGTACGCGATTCTTACTGTCAATTTGCAAGTCTTCTTTGACCGTTTTCTGGCAACTTGACTTGAACTGTTCTCATCCATCGTTCTGTCCCCGCTGAAACTTTCCGATCACTCAGTTTCCTCAATTACGAGTAAAACAAGGTGCAACAAGATCTGATGACATTCTTCATCGCACACTGTATTGATACCCAATGGCTGACTGGGACATTCTTAGATCTTTAATATTAAAAATAACCATGTATTCGATGTCTGAAAAAAATGCGTCGTCTATTTTGCGATGAACCCTATTGGTAACGTAGTTGTATAGAGAGATGTATACACTCCAAGAAAGTCCACTAAAACCAAAAAGCCAGCCGTGGTTCACCATAGAATGCGTCGCCGCCATTAAACATCGAAACCACTATTTCAATTGCTTTCAACGAAATAAATTTTCTGAAACTAAATCCGCCATTTGACTTGCAAGCAATTACTGCAAAAGGATTATAAAAAACGCGAGAGAGTCATATACTCACATTCGTTAAGTCTAAATAAGCTAAGCAGAGGTTTTGTTCTCATGACTTTTGTCGAATACCAAACAAGGTCCTGAACAGATGAATGGCCTGTATCCCAACCATCATCAATGGTCCTGAGCTGATTTCCTCGACATCGGACAAAGCCAAACTATTCGCTAAGAACGTTTCATCAAATTCCATACATCTACGACCAGGGTCGCCTTCCTCTTGGATTTGTTATATTAAGACTAAACGTACTGTGAGCGATATGCATATATCTGTCTGGGATTTTGACCAACTTATCAAGTCCCTTCATGCCAGCAAAACAATTGGCCCTGACCACATTAAACTCATAGTGCTTTAAAAGTAAAACCCGGAACTAGCTCCACATTATACAAAGCTGTTCAAACGTTGCTTAAAAAAGAAATGGTTTCCAACGCATAGGAAAATATGGTCAGTCTGTTCACTATTTAAAAACTTACAGCAGATCGGTCTTCTGCATCTTAGTACAGACCAATTAGTCTCCTGTGCCAAATGATCAAGTTGTGTGAATCTGTGATAAACTGAGAAGTTGTCCATCACCTCAGCAACAATAATACTCAGTGATAAGCAATATATTATTTGTACTGCGATATCACCATCTGATGTGCTGAGTGTAATATGACACAGTATCAGTGGATCTATTGACAGGGGCTTCACTTTTAGAGAAATAACACTTGATATATCAAAGGAATTTGATAACGTTTAGAATAACGGTCTTCTTCATAAGCTTGGTAGCTATGGAGTATCTGTAAATGGCATTTCAACCATCAAATCCTTTAGATCTGATAGTTTCATTAAAGTAGTCGTTGACGGGCAAAAGTTCGAAGCTGATAATATCAACGCTAGCGTGTCTCAAGTATTCATAATGTGTCCAACCCTCTCCTGATCTTCACTAAATATATCCCAAATAATATTCTTTTTGTCGATTTATATGCAGACTACACAACAATATATGGCAAAACTTTGAAAATCAGCGATGACTATGATTTTAGTGATGCTCCGTTTTCTTATGTTGTTCAATGTGGGAAAAAGTAACTGGTAAATGTTAATGCGTCTCAAACCAAACTTCCCTATTCTTCACCACTTACGCTCTGATCCTCATTTGAAATGAATTGATCTTGTCTTGAGTTAGCGCCCTACTGTGACAAGCTTCTGGGACTGAGCTTAACTCTTGACCTGAAATGGGAGACTTACATCCAATCCGTTTCCAAGATCGCTAGAAAAATGGTTGAATTTTTCTACTGCTCTAGAAGGTATATCACTTCTTACGCTATCCTCTGTCGTTATTACAGCGGAAATACGTCCTAAGATAGATTACTGTTGCCACATCTGGAATAGTGCTGTCTGAAACACCCTTTCCTGCCTTGACAGGGAACAACACCTATTTCGAAGCTTAGTGAGTTATTT
>OY744517.1:30611885-30619385 GCA_963556195.1 Sepiola atlantica | reverse complement strand
TCATTTTACGAATGCTGATATGACTCGATATCCAGCATAATGTTATTTTATACTGCCTTTTGTAATAGATAGAAGTGATCTAGTTTAAGATGTGTATGATTAAAAAGTTATTCATCGTGTTATTCTTCACATACATATATATATATATATATATATATATATATATATATATATATATATATATATATATATATATATATATATATAGATATATAGATATATATATGTATATACAGGGTGGGCCAAAATAAGGGTCCTATCTTTAAATTTGAATAACTTGAATTTCAATAACTTCCACAAAATAAAAGTTAAACTCACCAAACTTTATGTGTGTGTAGACTGACCCTTCCAAGATTTTTTGAAATAACCAAAACAAATTTTAGCCGAAAAACACTTCTTAAAACTTACAAAAACTAAAGTATTGTTTTTTACACTGTTTTGAGTTTTTTAAGCAAAAATAATGTTTTCTAAATGAGGGTACGTTCCTTAGGGCTAATACGGCTCATGCTTGCTTCGGAAGGGGTCCTTTACTTATTCTAAAAAAAAAAAATCAATAAATAAAAAAGTTATGAATTTTTAAAAATAGGACCCTTATTTTTGCCCACCCTGTATATATATATACACATATGTATGTATATATATATATATATATATATGTGTGTGTGTGTGTACTAAAAATGCATTTATTTAGAAATAAGTATTAAGCAGTAAATTACGTTTACAATAATAATTTATTTTTTACATATAATAAGATGAAATAATTTGATAAGCCATCGAAACTTTGCTTTCTATGTGCCCCTCACATCAAACCCAATTCACATGAACAGTGTGTTTTTACACTTCTTATCTGAGAACACATTACGATGAGGTTACTTTCCAGCATGATACAACACGGTCGACTTTAAAAGCCAATGCCAATAAATACTTGTCATGAAACATACTTAAATGCTATTAATTCAGTTATTGTTTTTCAATCAACTCACAACATTATTCATCATAACACTGACTATCTATCCATCTAAGTATCTATGAGCCGTGAGCGGGCTTTGATATGAATACATAGTTATATTAGCAAAACCGGATGAAAACTGAATACTTTGGTCACACAAAGACACTATATTGCTCAATATATAAATTTATGAAAATAATAATAATAATAATAATAATAATAATAATAATAATAATAATAATAATAATAATAATAATAATAATAATAATAATAATAATAATAATAAAAAAAAAAAAATAATAAAAATAATATAAATAATAATAATAATAATAATAATAATAAATGAAAAAAAATAATTAAATGTGTGTATTGTTACACTTTGGAGCAATTTCACAGATGAAGCAAACTTCAATTTTATTAGTACCCAATAGATGTTTACCCATGTGTATGATACACACATTTTTTTTACATCGAATGTTAATGAAATTGTAACTATCGTTCAGGAAGGAGCTGCCGAAGAGTGCATTTGTTATTTACTTGATAGAGCACAAAATCAGCTTGGAAATCGTGTAGGGGGTGATATCTTCTTAAATATTAAGTCTGTTTAACACAGAAGAAATGCTGTTTAGCTCTCTATATTATTTCCATCGAACATGCTCAATCGACTCTAATCCTTGATCCGTCTTTGAAAACGCATGGATTAAGGGAAATAAGTTTTTTATATTTCTTGTTTGAATATCTGATAGATTTATAAATATTGTAACTCATCAAATTTTTATTTTCCTCTATTATTGCTGTATCTAGTATATCGAGCTATTACTTATTACGATAAAATCTAAGATAAATATATAATATTTATTTTTGTAGTTTCATTATATATATATATATATATATATATATATATATATATATATATATATATATATATATATATGAGTTTGTGTATATTTATATGAAACTCGTCTCACTATAATTAAGGAAACACAAACTGTTCCTCCATAAACTTGTTTGTTAGGGCTTCCCTTTTGCTGCTCAGATTAGTATGGACTACTTCCCTGCAGATTATAACAATCGTTTTCAAACTAAATTTAAAAAAAATAATTACATGAATCGCCTTATAATAACCGAACATTATAAATCCCATTTGTTTCGGAATCTTTCAGATAATAATCAGCTGATCTCATCAAACATTATCCTCAAGTAACTTTTGGCCTTGGTTACTGGTAATCCAGTAGTAAGTAAATACATTACAAACCACCAGGAAGTATTATCATTATAAACTCTCTAATGAGGTTTCCACTCTAAAATCTAACACTTTTCTGGGCCAGTAATTAAAGTTCTGCCAGCCATGAACCACATTGCCCTATAGATTTACTCCTCTCCAGGAGTTAGGCACAAGGCCAGTTTTTATCCTACTCCCACAAGTAAGATGTGACCCTAGGTCGGGTCGGTAAAGTGGGGGTTGAAAAGCCAGCGCCCGAGAGGTGAGCACTCTGGCCATTTAAAAATTGCCTGGGCAGCCCCGTCGGCATTCCCCGGTAGGGGCACCTCAGACACTAAGCAATAAACTTACCTCTCCCCAAAGAGGGGAGGCAAAGCCTGGGAGGGTGGACCTCCTAGAACTGCACAGGACAGACCCATTGACCGGCGTAAGTCAAGCCCTGAATGCCAAGACAATACAAGTCTATGGGGTAAGTATTGTCCTAGCTCTAGCATTTTTTCTCGGTTGATTTCGAAGTGGTTAAAGCCTAAGACAATATCGGCGTTTCTTACATGTTCAATGTTAAGACTATTATCCTGAACATCTCTGGATTCATCATTCAATAATATTAAGCCTGAAACAAAACACCTAAAATCGAATCCCATCAATAAGTATCAACCATCTTCTATCTACTTGTTTCATTCTACTCAAAATAGTTATATTCTCCAAGAAATGTCATTCAATTTCATTCCATATATGAATTTACTTTTTACGCGTTATTTTCTTTCTTTTCGTACTTTCTTTATTACTTAAACAATTTGTTACTACATTTCTTTTCTTTTTCTTCACAAAATATCCGATATAAATCCGACATCGGTTTGAATGAGATAAGAGTCATCGCTTTTCAGCACCATCGCCATTTTTTTTCTGTTTTCCGTTTCAATGTTTAATGTCTAATTTTAAATTAGCTTAAATTGTATTTCTTATAATTTTTCTTTCTTTTATTTCTTCAATTAATATTTCCTATTTTTATTTAATCAATTTGATCACTTTTAAAAAAATAATTTTTAGATTTTATTTCCGGCATAATCCTCAGCGTCTGAACCGATGATCGTTGTTTTTCTTAATCGGCGAATAAAGTTTTTTTTATTAACTTTTGAAAATAATTCGTTCTTTCTCTTGAGATAAATTAAAGAAATAAACTTTTTTATATATGGCGTATTCTGATTGTTTTTTTTTAGGAAAAGGTCGTTCTAATTACAATTGCTATTTTTAAATATTTTAATGTTAATTAACGAGGTTTTGTAATCGTTTAAACATGCTAATTATTTTTATTTTACTCCGCAATGTAAAAATATGAAGAAATACTGGCAGGTGAGGTAAAACGGTATATTCACGTTCATACATTGATCCACATTAGATCCCCAACGTTAGATGTAATTGAGTCATAGCAAGTATTAAATAGGTGAGCATTTAAGAATAGCAGACACTATATGTAAGAATATAGCAAACCCTCGTGCAAGGAATGCAGACCTGAAGATGTATTTAGAAAGCGCGTTAATATAAGTTTGTAATCAACACGTTAAACACAGCAGAATTTTTTTTGTAATTTGTTATTGGTAACATTTAAAACTTCAATTAATCTATATATTAATACGATAGCGTGTGTGTTCGTGTGTCACGCTTCCGGCAAATGCTCTGCTCATGCGTGCCGCACCTAGATTTTGAAAAACATTCAACTCGCCTAATTTTCGAAACATTTTCCAGTATTTCCCTTTAACGCAACGGTTAGCGATATAGTATTTTTGACTTCGGCCCGACTGGGTTATAGTTCGATCCTAACTAACCTCTAAGATTAGTTTTCTACATTTCGAGGAGAAGGGGAAAAGAGGGGGGAGGGGACGACCGGGAAGACACATATTAATATAATAGGGTGTGTGATTTTGTGTGTCATGCTTACATCAAAAGCAACGAATCTTTTGCCGGTCCTGTGCAGTTCTAGGAGGTGCACCCTCCCAGGCTTTGCCTCCCCTCTTTGGGGAGAGGTAAGTTTATTGCTTACTATCTGAGGCGCCCCTACCGGGGAATGCCGACGTGGCTGCCCAGGCAATTTTTAATGGCCAGAGCGCTGGCTTTTCATACCCCACTTTCCCGACCCGACCTTGGGTCACATCTTACTTGTGGGAGTAAGATAACACTGGCCTTGTGCCTAACTCCTGGAGAGGAGTAAATAAATATGCATGAATTGGAGCCAAATTTAATTTAATCGAAAACATTTACAAACTAAGGTTTAGTCGTCGAAATATTACCTTCACTAGAAATATTTTATATAAAGTAGTTTTGTAAATAGTTTCATGTATTGTTGATTTTTAAAAAATAAATATACAAGTTCAAATCTTATCATATCTAATTCAAACATGTATAGGTTAGGAACAAAATAATTAGTATTAAAAACATCATTTCGTGTAATTTACACGGGTCCCGCTAGTAAAACTGTTATTTTGCTAAAACTCTCATTAAATATACAATATTAAAACTTCGCTTTTTTAAGTAAGTTATCTTTTAAGTGTAATTCTTTGCTGATAATCTTAACCGATTTTTTATTTGAATATAAAAATATTAATGAGAATGTCCTTCGGGAAGTTTACTAATAAACACAAAATTTGATCTTAAATATCGTTATGATCGGTACATAATTTAAAACACATTTAAATGCCTAATATCTTATATAGCGTGTTCACCATCTACGCTATTTAAATATAAACAATTAACTAAAATATAAATTCATGAAATATAAAACATAAATAATATAAATATAAATAATATAAATATAAATATGAATATAAATATAAAACATAAATAAAACATAAAATATAAAACATAAATAATTATGTTTCGTTCTTTTTGCATTTTCAAACATACATTTCGATACACAGTTTAATGGGAGATATTTAAATTTATTTTAAATTTTATAACTTCAGCAGCTTTGAATCTTCACTTCATTTATTAATCATTTTTTTTGGATACGAATTTATTCATTTCGAACAATTTATCATTTAATAGTGCAATGGATGATACCATTTGATACCTCATAACATATCCGTGGTTTTCAATTGCAAAAATATTCTAACCACTATTCAAGTATGTTTCTTATATTTATTTAATGTGACTTCAGATTTAATAAATGATTGATAACCATTTTAAAATTAATAATTAAATCCAATGCTTGTATTGCTACATAATAGTTTTTCCTTCTGATGAGTAGATTATTATTTTAAAAAAAAATTATAAAAGTTTTCTAAATATTTAATTATTATTGGTTGTACTGTTGAAATTATTAAACTCATAAAGTATGTCACTTTTCTATTTGTTGTTTACTTTCACTTGCTGTTTACTTTCAATATTGAACCTATTTGTTTTGTATTAAGATTTACCACGAAATAATTTCTCAATTTTATAGTATTTAAACAACAAATATGGGTATAATATATATGTTATATATATATATATATATGTTATATATATATATATACATATATACGAATATATATATGTATATACATACATATATATATATATACATATATATACATATATATATATACATACATATATATATACATATACATATATATATACATACATATATATATACATATATATATATACACATACATATATATATACATATATATATACATATATATATACATACACATATATATATATATATATATACATATATATACATATATATATACATATTGTGTGTATTTAGGCAGCATTTTTTCATTAAGGCATGTTTTATTAAAGACGACAGAAATCTTCTGTTTAGTGATTCCTTTTTTTATTTTTTCCATTCGTCGAATGATCTTTTTGACGTGTAGATGGAATGAATTGATGAAGGATCCATGTGTTTGACTAACGTTTTCGATTCTCTCCGGAATCATCTTCAGGTCTTTTATGGCAAAAAATGAATAAAAAGCGAGTGAAAGAATGGAATTTTCTTAAAAAATACGCCGGCAAACCGTTAGCGTAAAATACGGACGTCTACATTTTAAAATGTGACAATTGAAACAGTTCTTCGTTTATTTATTAATTTTATTTATTATTCTTATTATTTTTAATTTAAAATAATGGCTGATTTAATTTTGTCTCGTCTAATAATTATGGAGAAAGAAAATGGGGGAGATAGGCAGTAAGTAATTTTAATAAGATGTCCCTATTTTTTTAATTGAATTAGGCAACACCGGTTGATATCACTGAACTAGACTAAGCATTTTAAAATAGTTTTACTTGTCTCGTATGAAATGTTATTGATTTTAGGTTGCTGCGTTTTTATGTATACGGCTTCAAGTATTTTTAATTTTTTAAAATTAGTTTCGGAATGTATTATTTTTGTGTTCATTACTAATATCTGTCTCAACTCAGATGTAGGGCAGTTGTGCGTTTGTAGGTGTTTGTATATTGAACTAGTGTTTGCGAGGTGCATAGTGAGGCGGCGGGATATATACATATATATATATGTATATACATATATATACATACATATATATACATATATATATATGTATATACATAAATATATCTACATATATATACATATATATATACATATATATACATAAATATATATACATATATATACATTAATATATATATACATATATATACATATATATATACATATATATATATATACATTTATATATATACACATATATATATATACACACACACACATATATATATATATATCAATATACATAATTTAGTATAGTAACAGTTTTTTATTAGTCTCATTCTAAGCGATTCATCAGATGTGTCCAACACGTTTTGGTGCATAGTGATTCGTTTATATTTTCAAAGTTACATGGATGAAACTTCTATCATGGTGTGCTTTTATTTGATATACATTTTGCGAATGTTTCTTAAAGTTCACATTTCTATCTAATTTAGTGAATATACAAATACTCATATGTATAAACAAAAATGCTCATTAAATGTATATATATATATATATATATATATATATATATATATATATATATATATATATATATATATATATATCTATAGTCTCGGAAGTTTCTCAACCATTAAAACAAAACAAAACAAAAAAAACCTTAAGTCCCATGTCGCTGAGTGGAAAATCACTCATGTAAGTCAATTTAGTTTTTACAGTTATTATATTAGTTTGCTTCTAACATTATTTAAGGGATCATCAGTTGTTTACCATGAAAAACTGTTTCGGGAATTTAAAATATATGTATCTAGAAATTTGAGGTTATAATGTATATAACTTTATTTAACGTCATCAATTTCTTAACGGTTTAAACAGTCAAACTTT
>OY744517.1:30604385-30606885 GCA_963556195.1 Sepiola atlantica | reverse complement strand
TTCTTGTAGTTCAGCCAATTAACTTAAAGATGGCTCTAAATGGCAGTTCATTTTGATGATGTGAACAGCCAACGGTATGTAACTTCCTTTTTAGTTTTTTTCTCCAAAGCTGTAACCGTCCCTGTTTCACAACCAGTGTGTGTACTGGTATTAGCCACCAAAATTGCCTTAACAGTATTTACACTGTTGTAATCTTCTAGAACAGCATATGCATCCTCTGCTAGAAGAACATTTATGTGTGGTATCACTCTCTGGGCGATATATTTACTTGCCGTTCCTTTCTATCTCTCTGGTAAATGCTGAGTGGCGCTCTGGTCCCTTGCTTTTCATGATCATTGTTTAAGCGTTTTCCTTGTAACCTCATTGTAATACAAAGTGTCATTATCAACTCTGCAATCAACTCCAATCTAGATAAGATGTTCATATTCCTGGACAGGTTTTTGATGGCTGGTTACATTCACTCTTGCTTTTTCCTTATCTATTTATGATTTATCTATAATGATATCTTTTAAATTAATTGTTGGATGAAGAAGGCCTATGTGTTGTAAGTCTAATAGAAAGCCATTAGCAAGGCAAGCCACAAGGTTAGTAAATATATCACATCTAATCAGTTCCATATAATTGTTAGGGATTTTTACAAGACTGTAAAGTCCCTTAGAATGTCTCCTTGGCTCAAGACTGTCATCGGTTGTTTCTTCACTGGAAGATGTATGTGCAAACATTTCTGATGTAGAGGAAGCAACATTTGAAGAATCTTGTTGCTGTCTTTCAATCTGCCTGTCTAATCTATCTGCTTCAGCTGAATCTTTTTTGTATTTTTGACAGCATCTTTGTCAATAGGTTCAAGATGGAAACTGCCTTTTGGTCCTTTTTTCTCTCTCTGATCTTTTTAATATTCTCTTTTTTTTACAATGGGAATCTGAAATTTTTAAAATGTTCATGTGTTTAATAACATATCTAGCATACATAACAAATATTAAGAAACATATGACAATATTATTTACTAGAAAAAGGAAGATTATCAGAAATACATTCATATTTTTTAATTAATTTAAATATAGTTAATTGGATCATGAATTAGTTCAAATTAAAAAAATGCAAACAAAAGATAATCATAGAAGTAATATTATTTTCTTGTTAGGGGGACAAGTGCAGGCTATATGACTTGTTTGACAACTTTGTGTATTGCCCTTTACAGCAAAATCATCACATCTTAAGATAGGCCGTTTGCAGCAATATAAAAACATATCAAATAATTTGTCCAGCTGTTCCTTCATTATTTTCACTTTGGATGCAGTACAAGTTTTCCTAGGGTTTAGTATTCTCATATCTGTGTGCTCCTACAGACCCTTGTAAATTTCCGAAATGTTTATGTTTATATATGTATTTGAATAAATGAGGAAGGTTTTGTTCCGTATTTACTAGTAAGGTATGAATTCATTTTTTTAATAAAATAAATAAAAGGTTATTGTTATAAATTACAGTTGGTAGTATTTCAAGAAGCGAACTTTGCAGACTGATAACGAGCCGTCAACGTCAGTAAGTATTTTTGTAAAATAAGTATTGCATAAATTCGTTGGATACCTAGTAGCAAGAAAAGGGATATTGTGATACAACTAAACATGCAGATTGTGTTGTTATTAGACCCTTGTTTTATTGTAAATGAATTTGGTTTGAATATGAAAATAATACTAATTCTGTTCGATGTATTTATTATTTATTTTCGATATTTTAGCAGATCACTTACACCCCTGATATTAATTATTTGTATTCTTATAAACGACGCAGCATTTTTCCGTGATTTGGCGTCGTAATCGTCCGGTCAGGTTACGTAAGCGCCCGAAAGGTTGACGAAACTATTAAACTATTAAACAATCAGATTGTAGCATGCATTAGCCAATCAGGCTACAGCAAGCAGCCGATAACTTTTGGAGGAAATTGATCGTGTTGAAAAACAAAAATGAATTTCTATCACCGTCGTCAGCTCGTTGACGTTCCGGAAAGACTAATTGTTTTTTTTTTCGAGCAACAGCACCAGAACCAAAGAAAACTTTTGGACCAGCTGCAACTTTAACTCAAAATCCTTACTCTGAAACTGTCATAAAAGGAAGAAAGAAAACATAGAATAAATATAGGAGAACATATACACTGTTTGCTTTAAAACAGTGCGTTCGTCAAGAAAAAAGAATAAGCAAACATCGAATTAATAACAGTTTTTTACCTATGGTTTGTTATTATTCTCTGCCAGTCTTCAGTTTAGCGTTTGACAGTTTTCGCCTCGTCAACTATTGGGAGCGTCCGAGTCCTACCCGACCGTTTACGACTCGAAGTCACAGACCCACCATGCGTCAGCTATAAGAGTACCTAATTATTAATTACACCGTCAGAATACTCCATCTGAACTACAGAGAATCTAAATTAAATATCGAACTCAGATATGTTGTACACAATCTTTATCGATTCAGTCCGTATCTAGTATTCCAACAGAATAATATTTTAT
>OY744517.1:30594385-30596885 GCA_963556195.1 Sepiola atlantica | reverse complement strand
TATTGTCTGGCGTTGACAAAAGTAAGAAAAATACTAAGAGATGTGTAGATTTCGCCGCCCTTGCAGTATACAACGTGAGAATCAAAGAGGCAATGTAACTAAACAGAAATATTGTGCAAGGCAGACAACTGACGAATATTGAGCATGAAGGGAATTACTGTACTAGCAAGAACTGTAGGAGACATTAGAACAGTTTCGAAAACTCTGGCTAACAATAAATGAAAATCGAAAGGAGGATAGAAAAGATAGAAAGATCGGTATTGATGAAATATTAAGGAAAATACTCGATAACCACGAACGCCTTGGTTTTTGGCCTTTTTGCTAAGATCAGTGTACTATCTGTTTCGATGGATACTGCACCCCATACTGGTATTGTCTTGGCATTCGGGGCTTGATTTACGCCGGTCAATTGGTCTGCCTGTGCAGTTCTAGGAGATCCACCCTCCCAGGCTTTACCTCCCCTCTTTGGGGAGGAGTAAGTTTATTGCTTACTGTCTGAGGCGCCCCAACCGGGGAATGCCGACGGGGCTGCCCAGGCAATTTTTAATGGCCAGAGTGCTCACTTTATCGGGCGCTGGCTTTTCAAACCCCACTTTCTCGACCCGATTTTGGGTCACATCTTACTTGTGGGAGTAAGATAAAACTGGCCTTGTGCCTAACTCCTGGGGAGGAGTTAATAAAACCAACGAACGCCAAACCGCCACAGCAAAGTTCGATTAGAAATATAACAAAACCACAAAAAAGGGCGTGGGCTCAAAAGAACCGAGACTGCGAGAAATCTCAGAGCCTATTCATAATTTAATTTTTTCTGCACCATCTCTCACACAGACGTGATGTTGCTAGTCTCAATATTTTCTATAAATACTATTATAGCATGTTTTCTTCAGAATTATGTGATCTATTCCCTGCTTTTTTGTTGTTCAAGCTCGTTTTCGTCGTTGGTCTAGTTGTCTCTATCAATTCGCTGTTTTGATACGTCATTTTAATACAACTGCCTATTTCAATAGCTTCTTTCCAAGAACAGTAGGCGTGTGGAACTCTCTTCCTGCTGACTGTTTTCTTCCTACCTATAATCTTGATATTTTAAAGACTAAGGCCAATAGGTATCTCCTGTCTTTGCAATAAGTATGTTTGTTCTGGGTAGTTCCTCACATCAATTGGCGCCATGCTGTGTCTGGAGCGATTTCCATAACAACACTCAGGTGATGTCACAGAAAATGATGGTGAAGATTAAAACATAAAGGATGACAGAGGTGGGAAAACATTAAACAAACATCTATTTGAATGATAAGAAAATCACTGGGACATTTCGGGAGGCTTATTTCCACTTCTGCATCAGAGGAAAACCAACAGTCGTTAAAAGATAAACCCAATGGTAAACGGATGTTGCTATAACGCCCAATGTTTGCAACGGTTATCAAAAGAGGCGGTGAAATCCGGAAGTCTTGGGGACTTGCTGTTCTTCAGATTTCAGGAAACACGTCATGTTGTTACTGGTTAACAATCATGATTATGATTCTTGTTAAAAATCCTAGTCACTAGATAATAACACCGCTATTGTTATAATTGACAATTACACCTGGTAAAAGTATCATTATAATTCGATAATATAAATACGGTTGTAGACTTTGCCTTCCTAAAATAGAATATTTGAAGTGATTTGAATGAATTGTTCCCTGGGGTATCATAATCGAAAACAACACATCCCTACGTCCTTTTTCTAATCTACGCAAGTAAAACAAGATGAAAATATCATAGCCTCACACCACCGAAGGCTTAACATTTTTGAAGCAATTCGAATTTAATTTCGTCTCTAACGTACTTCATTGTCTTCTGTTTTGTTTCAAAAGTGCATTTCCCAAACATTCTATTGAGTCATCGTCTGTTTTGGTGGAGGAACAACTTCAATGGCTTCCGACCATGTAAACTTTAAAAATTGCATTTGTTTTCTTTTTAAGTCTTCATATAGACAAAAAGAAAACGCAATTACGAATACAGATGTTGGAAGTTGCACAGTTTTTAAATAGCAACTATATATATATATATGTATATATATATATTTGTATATATATATTCGTATATATATATATATTCGTGTATATATATATATATATATTCATAGATATATATATATATATATATATATATATATATATATATTCATATATATAGATATATATTCATATATATATATGTATTCATCTATATTTGTATATATATATAAATTCATATATATATATATATGTGTATATATATTAATACATATATATCTATCTCTATTAATATATAAATATATACATATATATATATATATATATATGAATTTATATAATATTCACGGTCAGCGGGTTCGAACTCCGATCATAAATCGCCACATTCCCCCAGCGAATTAGCTAATAATTAAGGATGAATTTAACATTGTAAATACCGAGTCGGCGGGTATTTTACAACAACTAGTAGTACTGCTTGTTATTTAACTTACTCAGAGTGCCCGGCTTTC
>OY744517.1:30576885-30589385 GCA_963556195.1 Sepiola atlantica | reverse complement strand
ATATATACTTTTAGTCCTTTTTTCTCCCCCTCCTCCTTCTCCGCCTCCTCCTCATTTGTTGTTTAATACCTTGTCAGCAATTTTAAATTAATACTAATCTTCCTTGCCCTCTCACAGCGTTCATAACTATCTGCCGATTTTTTCTCTTTCTTCTTCTTCTTTTTTTAACTCACAGCGTCTCCAATCCCGTTCATAAGCTAACTGTCTATTTTTCTCTCTTTCTTCTTATTTAAAACTCACAGCGTTTCCAATCGGCGTTCATAAGCTAACTGTCGATTTTTTCTCTTTCTTTTTTAACTTTTTTAACATTTTTCTTTCTTTATCCGTTTATTACACGTAACTATTTTTTATATAATTAGTATATGTGTTATATATACGTTTATACATGTTCTACATTATTTTTATTTATATTTAGATAGCTTTGGATTTGCTCTATCAATTTATTTTGATTAATTTGATAAGACTTAAAAGCTTCATGATGGCGAGTAATTGCCTAATTTAATTGTCTAAATATTTTATTTTGATCGCCACCTTGTTTAATCAATCTTATTATTAGGTCATAAATTGGGGGGCATAAAATCCACCAATTTTAAGGTAACACGAGCAATCCTCAGAAATTCGGACATACTACTCCCGTAAAATGTTTACACAGGGCAGGTACTATTTTTATGTGGCATCCGTACGATACGAAAAAGAAATGAATTTGTTTTATCAAACAGTTTATAGATAAATATTTTATCTTCAAATTTTATATCCAAATCAAGAAAAGTAGCTCGTGTTCCCTTATGTTCACAGTTTAAGTTTAACTCTTTAGGATATATTAAATGTTTAGTATTTGCAAACTCATCGCTATCATTAATGTAAACAAGGTCGTCAATATATCGCCTACATCTATGATAACTATACGCTCTAGATATATCATTTTTTTTTATTAATGATGATATGTACATATATTCAAGTTTATGTAAATATACATTTGCCCAAAATGGAGAAGGTTCCAAAGCCATTGGAATACCTATTGTTTGGAGTAGTACTTTATTTCCTATTTTAAAGTAACTCTCTTTTATAATGTGACTTATAAGCAATGTAAGACCAGTTTTGGACACACTCGTCATATATATATATATATATATATATATATATATATATATATATATATATATATATATATATAAATACATGTAGCTTAATTGCCATAAATATATTTTCATAACTTACTATATATATATATATATATATATATATATATATATATATATACATATATATATATATATATATATATATATATATATAAATACATATGTGTATTGTGTGTAATTACTAGCATTTTCTAATTTATGGAGACATTGCTAAAAATAACATGTATATATATATATATATGTATATATATATATATATATATATATATATATATATATATATATATATATATAAAGTATGAAACTAAAAGTATACTTTTATAAAATTGAACCCGTAGTGAAATGGTTTAAGCTCAATTTACGAGATAGAATAAAAAAGAGATAAAGATGTACGGATGACAAATTTATGTCATTTTCGATTGTGCAATGCAAGGTGTACTCGATACAAACATGTTTATTTTTATTGTCTTCTTTATTTTAATGTTCATGTGTATATATATATATATATATATATATATATATATATAGTAAGTTCTGAAAATATATTTATGCAAATTAACCTACACACACCCATATATATATATGTGTGTGTGTGTATGTGTGTGTGTATAAGGGAGGTAGTAAGTAGACATTGGGTTTACTTCCGTCAGTCTCGTAACTCTCGCTGCATTTTGTTTTGTCCTATATTTCTCACATTTTATGAGCGACGCTTCTGGCAAAGGGGGAGTAATTGCTGTTTTCTTGATTAGGAAGTAGTATCTTTTGTCTTCTTACATCAATTGGAGTGTCTGGAATGTGAGTTCATCATGGAAAAATAGGTTTTATAATTTACATACAATCTAAAAGTGCATGTAAAATGTATAAAGGGAAACAATGAGCTATGAGAGCATAACTTCTTTTAAAACCGAACATATATTCCATTCTTTTGAACTTTTAATCATATGTATAACATTTTTGAGAAAGACAATAAAAGTGTTTCTGAATCACAAAGTGATTTCTATACTGAAGGGGGCTATGGAGGTTGAACATCTTTTTAAATTTCAACTATATTTTACTTTGATTAAATATATATTATATGCATAAAACTCCCACGGAAGACAATTAGACTCGTTCTGAATCTCTTCCTTGCTCTCTATTCGCCGAATATCGACGTACCGCAAACCTTAAGTAACCCAATTAAACAAACCCCATTTAAACTTTAAATACGTATACCCGATTTTAATGAAATGTGAACCATATTTATACAATACTAATAAAGAAAGGTGTATAACATATCAGTGTTTACCTACAATATCAGAAGGCAAAACAATTGAAAGTGGAAATAAAAAACAAAATAAAGTATCATGGAGTTATCAGTATAAAGAAAAAGTACATAGTAGGAGTCCTCAACTAATTCAGAGCACCATCGTATCTTACTGCTAGTACATATATATTGCCTTCAACAATTGGTACATTTTAAATACTTATATAATAGTTATAATGTTTATATTTATTATATACAAAAAGTACGCTTGTCCGTAGCATGTGTTGAAGTTTGAAAATTACTTTTCAAATTAATCATTACATTTTAGAATGTTTGAAATGGGAATTGATAATTTGTATTATTTATATGATCACGTGACAAGCGGATAAAGTTGTTAAGTAAGAGTGCATTCCAAGTGACAGATTCTGGGAGATTTAAATTGGATCTTCGCTACTGCTGATACTAACTAGAAATAAAATAAAAATCAATTTAGATTTCGACCCGGTTATGGCTGACGAAACCGGAATAATCTACATCCGTTGATTGAATACGGAATTCAATTAATTACAAAATGTTTTATATCTTCTTGAGTTGATCATAAAGATTCCCGATTTCGACGATACGCACCTAAAGAAGGCTGGATGATACATCGGCCGAAATGTTGTAGGAATAACAACTCCATTGAGTATATTAGTTCGCATAATACTAATCATACATAAAAATGATCACATTTACCTAAATCAAACATAAATGAGCAGTCGAATATAATTAAGATATGTTTTTATAAAATTATCTAAATATAATGCGACCAATCTTTTTTATGAAAAACTAATGTATGAAAATGATCTACACGTCCAGAAAGTTAGTGTTAATGTATTGATAAATATTAAATATTCTTTTGTCCATTTGGTATTCATGCAATTGTAACCAGTTATTCAGAAAATGGCGCCCTGCCGTAATCCCTTTTAAACGTCTGTCCTGTTGTGTGCACGCGTGCGCGGTGATTGTCGGCTGCAGCAGCACATCAAAGCCTAGTTTGGCATTCGAAGCACACCGGCCTTACTTCACCAGACCCTTTGTCGTGCCGGTCAGCTATTAAAGCTTTTGTTGTTTATGTACTGAATGCTTTTCTTTCATTGCACAACCCCCAGTCTGGGCAAACACAGGGATAAATAAACCGACGTTCACTTTAATCTGTCAATTGGCCTGGAAACAAGTTCTATTGTCGAATATTCTGGCAAATTAAGCGCGATGTAGTCACGTTCAATTGACAGCTTAAGTGATTTTAATGACAACGTCACCTTACGCATTCAAAAAACTTCAAAAACAGACAGGATGAGAAGGCAGTTGTGGATCCATCATACACATTTATATATATATATGTATCTCTCTCTCTCTCTCTCTCTCTCTCTCTCTATATATATATATATATATATATATATATATATATATATATATATATATATATTACTACTTACTGAATCCACATAATATTTTATGACGAGATATACTTTTTTTATGTATCAATTGTCAGTATTTACTTCAACAGTGATCGATACGTAAGTAGAGCAAGGTAATAAACTATGAAAATATATTTATGTCAATAAAGCTACACAGAGGCTCCCGCTATTCATCCCCGGGGTGGGGAATCTTCAGGCTAAAATGCCTGAAGATTCCCCTGTGGGATGAAACGAGGGAGCCTCTGTGCAGCTTAATTGCCATAAATCTATTTTCATAGCTTACTATATATTTATTATATATATACACACACACACACACACATATATATATATATATATATATATATATATATATATAGAGAGAGAGAGAGAGAGAGAGAGATAGATATATTATACTATTATTTAAATTCGCTACATAGGTTTTTATTCGAATCAAGCTCATTATTTAACATCATATAATCTAATACTTTCAAAAACACATATTATTTACAAACAATTGCTTCCGCTTATTTCGTAAATATGATGTTCAGCCAATGCAAGCTATTGAAGTCACTCCTCAAGAAGTTTTTGTGACCCTTTCCAGCATTCAAACCAACAAAAGCCCAGGACCTGACCATATCCATCCAGCAGTCCTTCGTGTTTTGGCGCAAGTTCTGGCAACTCCACTAGCGGACCTGTTTAATCACTCACTTTCAGACGGTGTCGTACCAGAGGACTGGAGAGTGGCTACAGTATGCCCCATTTTCAAGAAAGGCGCTAAAACCGACCCTCTTAACTATCGCCCCGTGAGCCTGACTTCAATCATCTGCAAAGTTATGGAGAAAATCCTGAAAAATGCATTGATGAACCACCTTGAACGAACCAAATCTTTGACTCAGACCCAGCATGGTTTCGTCCCAATGCGATCCTGCCTCTCCAACCTCCTTCTTACGGAAGAATGGATAACCAAGATTTTGGATGATGGCGATGCTGCGGATATCCTGTTTCTGGACTTCTCCAAGGCGTTTGACTCCGTAAACCACCGCCTGCTCCTTCACAAGCTTGATCGGTACAGGATTCACCGGTCCATCATCAGCTGGATTAGGTCGTTTCTACAAGCACGAACTTTTCGAGTTTCTGTGAGTGGATGCACTTCAGCAGAAGCAAATGCTTGCAGCGGAGTACCACAAGGTTCAGTGCTTGGCCCGATTTTGTTCCTCCTGTTCGTCAACGACCTTCCAGACTTACTTCAGGGCAAAGTTTTGCTTTTCGCTGATGATGTCAAACTCATAGCGCAAAGACGCAATCACGCCATCCTGCAAACCGATCTGGATTGTACTGCAAACTGGGCCTCAGACTGGGACCTTCCACTCAACGCAGCCAAATGCAGTCATCTTCCAGTTGGCGCGCGACCATCCCAGCTCTTCACTATCGGTCCGAACAACCATGAAATGGCCTCAGTATCTCAGGCAACTGATCTTGGTGTAAGAGTGGATAGCTCTTTCAAACCGTCTCGTCACTGCGTTGAAATGTCCAGCAAAGCCCGGGGCGTCTTGTTTCAAATTCGACGTTCCTTCATCAACCTGACGGCCGAAGTGTTCCGTCCACTCTATTTGACACTTGTTCGACCTTTGCTGGAGTACGGTGTTGAGGCGTGCAGTCCCTATCTCCGAAAGGATATACTTCATGTTGAACGCATCCAGAGGCGTGCAACCAAAATGATTTCTGGCTTTGCCGATCTCTCGTATGAAGAAAGACTCCACCGTCTTCAACTTCCGACGCTCGAAATTCGAAGGATGCGAGGGGACCTCATCCTAGTTTACAAAATCCTGAATGGGCTCATCAATCTCCCCGCTGACGAATTCTTTACTCGTGCGCCAGACAGAGGCCTTCGAGGTCATGACCAGAAGCTCTACTGTCGTAAATTTCGGCTTCAGAGGCGTCAAGCATCCTTCTCAATTCGTTCTGTCAACCCCTGGAACAGGCTTCCCGCTGAGGTCATCCAAGCGCCTACTATCAGTGCTTTCAAGAGAAAACTTGATTTATTTTTGTACACTGATTAAATTTTTGCCTATCTTACATGGCTTGTGCGTATGCTTTCTTAGCCAAAAAAAAAAAAAAAAAAAAAAAAAAATATGCATTTATATTACATATATTTTGACAAACAATAATTAATACGAGTTATCAGTGTATAACACTCCACAGGCAGGGTGATAAACACATGATACGTCCAATATTCATTTAATTAATACATATTTAATTTATATATTCTTTTTTATCACTCTATTCAAAGGTAAACGTTACTTAGTATCTGTGTTTTTTGTATTTTAGAGTTCAGAATATATTATTTTTTATCATATTTGGTTTATTCCTGTCCATTTATATGCCAATAATTGACTGACGACCCCACATGAGAACATTCACCTGCATGATAATTTTGAAGAAATAGCGCATGTTATTTTCTTAATTCAATTGTGCTTTAATGCTTCCTCTTTTTTTTCTTTATTTATTATCCTATTATATATATATATATATATATATACATATATATATATATTTTTATATGTATATATATATACATATATATTTTTATATATATATATATATATATATATATATATATATATATATATATATGTATATATATAAGTATATACATATAAAAAATGATAATATTTCAACGTAAGTGTATAATTAAACAAATAAAACCAAAGATAGTATCTATGTATTCATCAACGTTTCGTCGTCAATACTCACTCGGAATAATTGGTGCGAAGAAATTAAACACAAGTAAACATATGTTGAAAGGTTTGCTGTGTTTGTAACGTAAAGTAGCAGTAGGAGGAAGTACGCTAAGAATGCGCATATGTAAATATACAATTTGATCAAAAATAGATGCTAGCAGTAGGAGAAATTAAGTAAACTGTTGAATATGTGTGGGTTGGGGGAACGTTCCATATAACACACGCGCCAAAATTTATTAAACAAAATAGAAAACATTTATGTACAACGGAGAACTAGAGCTTAGATGTAATATCTTTATACACCAATATCCTAATTACAAATGTGTAACTTTACTAAAAATGTTCAACATTAACTTTTTGTTTCCGCCTAAAACTTAAATAGAGAAATTTAGACTTATCACTAACAGGATGTATTTTAAAGTTGATACTAATTTTCGGACTCCCTATTGGCACCACTCTGAGTAAAGTGCAAGCACGTCTATTCTTGTAATTCCTAGAGTTTTATCCATTCAAATTTTGATTACTTCAAAACACTGAATACTTTAGATATATTGACAACATTCTGAATTGTGTACCCGAAGACACACACATTGATAATCTAAAAAAAAACAAATTACCGCCAGACGAACCGTATATGAAGTTTACTTATGAAGCAGAGAAAAATATATCGATACCATTTGTAGACACACTTAAAGAAAGCCCAACAATAATATATCCCATAAAGTGCACCACAAAACCACACACAAACATTACTATATAATTTCTATTTACACCATAACAAAATAAAAACAAGAAGGATAATCATTTCTTCCCTAGATTCTGTAGGCTGCAATATGTACAATAGTTCTAATACATCACAAATTTACTGAAAAGAACGCAATACCCCACATAGTTCATACTAAATTCAAAGAAAAACTCCCTACAAATAGATTTCAAAAACAATAAGAAACAATTTAATCTACCAAACACTTCTCTTATCAACATACATCTTAGCTTACCCACGCAGGCCAATAATAAAATAATTTGCAACACTATGAATAAACTTGGAATTTCGACAATACAAAGAATACTACAAGTTAGACAACAAACATAAAAAACAACTAAACATTTTCCAAAACAATCCTCATCTAAAGCAGGTATATATACTATCCCATGTAAAAATAAAAATGGAATAAAGGATAAGCAAATCAACAACTAGCAAAAATAAACAAAATAACTCGTATTGAATATTTTGGCGAAAAACAACGTCCGTTAAAGAAACGAATCTATGAACACAATCGTGCTATAAAAAACTATGACACCTCAAACGCGTTATGCACCCAAATGATTTATGCTGGTCATCACTTCAATACACAGAGGGCAATTTCAATAAAACATATACACGACACTAAACTTCGTCGTCTCATAGAACCATGTTTAATCCTACGTCATAATAACACAATTATTCAAAGACCAATATGATAACGGATTACTTCTACAACTTTGAGTCATTTTTCCTCCTACTTCTCCTCCCCCTCCTTTTTTTGTTTAATCACTTGTTGTCATTCGTTTTAAATTACTACTAATCTTCCTTCCCCCCTGTATTAACTTACAGCGTTTCTCATCAGCGTTTATAAGCTAACTGCCGATTTTTTTCTTTTGTTTTTCTTTCTTTCTTTCTGCTTCTTCTTCTTCTTTTTTAACATTTCTTTCTTTCTTTCTCCCTTTCTACTGTTTATTACACGTCATTTTTTCCAAATTGCGTTCTTTGTATACATTTTAAAACTGTTCTGTTTTTAATTAAAGTTCTGCTACCGATTGATGATGATTGTATCTTAACAATCGAAATATTTTGGTAGAACTATTCAATATGTGTTTTGAGTTTATTTTTGCTAGTTGTTGATTTGCTTATCTTTTATTCTATTTTTATTTTTACATTTTGTCTGAAACATTGTTTCTTTTATTCCTAATACTATCCCATGTAGATATACATAGAGAAAACTCAACGTAAACTAAAAATAATCTCAGTGAACATAAACACGATGTAAAAATAAAAGTTCTCTGACTGCAGTTTTCACCCATGCATTACCACACGATCATTATGTTAACTTTGAACAGGCTAGACTCGTTAAGTTTATTTTGAATGAATCTCGTGAAGAATATATTGAACTGACATTCATTATGAATTCTTACACAACTTAACAACGTAATGGGTTCTACAATTAATCTTCTTCAATCAGCAAACTTATTTTATCCGAACATGACTTGAATTTAGATCAAAGCTAGCTATTTTACATTACACTCCCAAAATAACGTTACACATAAACAACCGATTATTAAATAAATAAATAACAACAACTAAATAACAATAAATGAAAAACAACATCAATTTTATTTCATGAACATTTTACGCATTTCAAATATTTACGGCTAAGTTATGTTCGAAAAAAACCCCTATTTCTTTCACGTCATACGTCGTACAACATTTTTAAATTCTAACCATTATATCTTCAAATTAATCATCTCAAAGAAGTATTGTAATACATTATAGTTTTTCATTTTCCATATATATATATATATATATATATATATATATATATATATATATATATATATATATATATAATATTGATATATTACTTTCTTTTCCCTTTATCTTATTTTCATCCACTCGCCTTCTTTATGCTACTTGATAAATTACCCCCTCTATCCTACTTCGATAACCGCGTATCTGAGCTAAATAAATATTACGCACACACCCTCCTCTCTAATGAGTTTAATTACTTTGATCGCTACCATTCCCCCCCCCCAAAAAAAAACGTTCCACACTAAACTCCGGCTGCTACCATCTATTTGGGGTTATAATTATATTTTCTATAACCGACCTTTAGGGCTTATATGATGCATGCTCCCCTATCTTCCTATTGGTTTTAATGACTCTCACTGCTACCTTTTTCTCTGCCACAGCTTCCACAGTAAACTTTATATTTTTCACATATATATATTCAAAATAGTTTGAAGTGTTAGAATCATATAACGATGTGTTTGAAATAAGATTTTATTATTATTCAATATTTCAAACGCTTATAGTTTTTCATCGGTAATTATCATGAAACAAAAGATCAACACCGGAAATAGAATCACCCCTGTAGAGGTCTAAGTGTGCTTGGAATTAGACGTTCAAATAATATTTTAAGAGAACAAAACAGACGAAGGATAGGTGTTGTTTAAATATTTCAATATTAAGTTATATATATATATTATATATATATTATATATATATATATATATATATATATATATATATATATATATATATATATTTGTTGATCAAGTTTAAATGTGTTAATAAAGTGAACATAAAACCAAGTTTTTCAAGAGAGCTCAATACCAAAGAGAGGACCATAAAAATTACATAAAACATATCATAGGAATCTATTTTAGCTCTACCAAGATGCGGCAATACGCATCGAAACGTTGGTTGATTGATGTAAGATTATAATATTGTTTATCTAATTAGATATATATATATATACATATATATATATACTACATATATATATATATATATATATATATATGTATATATATACTACATATATGTGTATATATATATACTACATATACATATATATATATATATACTACATATATATATATATATACTACATATATGTATATACTACATATATATATATATACTACATACATATATATATATATATATATATATATATATATATATATATATATATGCTATTACATTTTCCTATATTCAAAATTCTGTTTTTGAATTATTTAAGTATAAGTATCGTGTGAAATTACATAAAACATATCATAGGAATTTATTTTAGCTCAACCAAGATGCGGTAATACGCATCGAAACGTTGGTTGATTGATGTAAGATTATAATATTGTTTATCTAATTAGATATATATGTAAATATATACATATATATGAATATATATATATATATATATATATATATATATATATATATATATATTTATATATATGCTATTACATTTTTCTATATTCAAAATGTTGCTTTTAATTATTTAAGTATAATTATCGTGTGAGGGATTTCTACCGTTGCCCTTATGAGTACCAAGTTATGTCAATATATACAATAACGGTGTAGTTTTGACTATAAGTTATTGTGTTCTTATGGGGTATAGGTATGTAAGGTGTCAATTAATATATTTAAAAGCCAGCTAAGTGTAGGTTAACTCTTTAGAGAGTGTGATTATCTTTTCAAAAGATGTTTATTTTGTAAATGATGCATAACAGTTCGTATTAGTCATTGGTTGCACCGTGCTTATTGTAAATTACAGTACCATCGATGTATTTTTTGAGATCCTATACTATGTTTAGCTAGGGTAATCCAACGTTATAATCCATACATGATTTTATATAGTTAGTAAATACTATATTTGGAATGAGTGATTGATTTATTTAGTTAGTATTATTTATGCTTTATTTATTATTGGTATGTGCGCATGTTTGTTTACCTTTGTTTACCCCAAGTAGTCTAGTATGTTTATATTTTTCTCCCTACAACGGCAGAGTTTACGATGAGGTAGTTTTTCTGTAAGGGAAATACAGCTTCTTAAAAAGGGGAAAACTAGATAGAAATAAATATAATAATAATCAACTATTAAATAAACCTATTTTTCTTGGATGTTATACAATCAATGTGATCATTTATTTAGAGGCTATTGCCTGCCGTATCATCTATGCTGAAGATTTGCGGAAATAGATGAAACACATGTGTATGTGGATAAAAAATAAAAATAAAATATATTAATGATAATATATTTTATAACGCCCTTAATGCTAGGACGAACCCTTTAAGATGATTATAATTAGGCTGTCAAATTGAATGTGTAATGCGAAGTTCTGTTCGACCGCGTCATTGAACACTGCTTATGACATCCTTCTAGGAATGTTAGTTTGTAAAGACATAAATACACCGTACGTACTCTCTTTTCATCTAAGTTGTAAGGTTGGCGGGATGAGTCTAGGGGGTTCAAAGAGAAGTTAACACATTTACTTAAGTCTGAGGTTGGAATCGTGTGACTAACAGAACAATAAGTTTCCACACTGATGATTCCCAAAGAAAAAGGAAACACATGTGTATGTTGATGAAAAGTAAAAAATATTTATTACAATATATATATATATATATATATATATATATATATATATATATATATATATATATATTCATTAAAACTTCGTGCATACTGTTTTGACTCAGTCACACCAGATTGCGTCTTCAGGATAATGCCCTCACAAAATCATGACATCATATGATAAGAAACAGATGGCACATAGCGTCACAAGATAATGACGTCATACAACAAATAACAGCGTCATTAAGTATTGGAAGGAGTCAGAGTTGGATGGTATGAGAAGGAGTCGGATGGTATCGGACAGTTCGGAGGATATGGGACGAAGTGGGATCGTATGGGAACGAGGAAGAGTCGCATGGTATGGAAACGACGTGAGAGTTGGACTATATTCGAAGGGATCGGATTTGGATGGTATGGGAAGGACACAGAGATAGAATGTATGTCAAGAGGTTCGATTCGAATTGTGTGAGAAGAAGTCAGTATGTATGGAACAAATCGAATAGTATGGGAATGTAGTTCGAACCGAATGTAGTAAAAGGATTCATAGTCGGATTGCATTGGAAGGAGTTCGCCTCGGATATTATGGGAAAGACTCAGTGTCAGGTTGTATGGGAAAGCGTCCGAGTAAAATAAATAAATAAAATAAAAGGAATTGGCTGGGCAAAAGAGAAAGAGAGGGGTGGAGAGAGGGATCGAAAAATAAGGGAGGTGAAAAGAAAAAAGAAAGAAAAAGATAACTAGAGTGAGAGAGAGAGAGAGAGAGGGTGAGAGATATAAGTTTTGTTATAAATATGTACACACACTACTTCATTTCTTCA
>OY744517.1:30556885-30566885 GCA_963556195.1 Sepiola atlantica | reverse complement strand
TGGTCTTTTTGCGCAGTGCGCGCACGCGCAATTGTCGTACTTATGTCTTTTTCTTTCGTTTGCTTCACAGCATCTCACTGTTAGATCGCCAGCTCGGTTGAGAAAAGCCATGATATTGTTTTGTTGTCTAGCACAGCTATGCCTGCTTCGCCGTTGGGTGGTCGATATTTAAGGCATGATTGGATGATGTGGTCTACTGTCTGTTCAGAGTGACCACAGTAGCAGACAGCCGAATTCCTGAGTCCCCATCCTTTCATGGTCGCGCCGAAACGGCCGACATCTGTTCTGAGGTGGGTGAGCATTGTCCACTGCCGGCGAGGGAGGTCCATTCCTGGTAGGTTAGCAGGGTCCTCCACAAATCTGTGCAACCTTGATTTATCTGCTGCCTATAAGAGATACAGTCAGCCTTTTCTGTGACCTCCTCCATAAGTACCTGCTAACAACAGCGGAACTTTGACTTTAGACCGCTTCCAGCGACCCCAGTGTTCATTTGTCTGATCTGTCAATACATATATCGGCTGAGAATTACGATTAGTGTAAGGGTAAAGTGTTGAGTAAGGTTTGGGGTGATGTTTAGAGTTTGATTTAGAATTAAGTTTTGGTGTAGGTTTAAACTTAGTTATATGTTTAGTTTATGGTTAGACATAACACATCGACAATAAACACTACTTTGGAACGCATCGTGGAATAGTAGTCAGCTATCTGTATGAGTAAATATAGAGACAGGAATATAAGATAAAATAAACTTTTTTAAGCTAATATTAAATGGTACTCTTATAGTTGATGCTCCATGTTTCCGAGACTTCGCGTCCTCAATATTCGAGCAGGTTACGGAAACGCCCGAGACTTAACTAGGCGAAAACTGCCAAACGCTAAATTGAAGACTGGTTGCAGATAAACTACAACGAAAAAAAAAAAACTAAAATACATGTATACAAGAAAAGAACGAAAACACCATAGCTTGTTAGTAATTAGATTTTATTTGTGTTCCCATTTTGTCAAATGTCTTTAAATAAAATGTTATTTTGTTTGTGTACCAGAAAGTTTAAAATGATGGTTTTGTTTGATTTGTTAAGCAAATGTTATTGCCTTTTTTTAAAATTTCCTTAATGTTGTTTTTTACATTTTTGTCAAGTTTTTGCTTGTTAACATAAACACCCCAACAACTGTTTTTAACCTGTGTTTGTGTTTATTTTAATAAAAACACAAACCGTTTAAAAGTTGTTTGGTTAATAGTTTCGTCAACTGTCGGGCGTTTCCGAAACCTGCCCGAAAGTTGACGACGCGAAGTCACAGAAATACGGTGTGTCAGCTATAAGAGTACCTACTAAATGATATGAATATATTCCATACCATTTAGTACCCAATCCACCTTTAGTCTTTTAGGGTTCGGTAAGTATAGTCGGAGGATAGGATGAACTAGGCTTAGCTATAGCAGAACCGCACGGGTTCAGCGAAGTAAATGCTGTTTAAAATTGAATCCTGGTGCAGCGCTCTAACGACCAACCGATACACCGATGAAGGAACACTTGCAGACCAATACAATGACGTATCTCAAAGTACACCAAGAATTGGCACAGCTAGATAGAGCAGAAAAAATGTTACTAGAAAACAAACAACTTGATTATGTGACAATAACACTGTAAACGAAAACAAGACATATCTATTAGAAGACAGAGAAGACCAAGACGTAGGTTTTCCAGTTTCTTTTCTCTTTTACTATGAATCCATATTTTATTACAATTGCGTGACCATTTCACGTGTGGCTGTGTGTGGCATAGTCTCGTTGTTCCTTACTGGTCCTTATATCAACAGGTGTTGTAGCAGAAATGAAGAAGTTGAAAGGAAGAAAGATTGTTTTTATTAATATTTTACAATTATTAGCATTGAGAATGTCGATATTTGTTTTAGCATATTCCGCTTATGGTTACACTCACCTGCCCAACCCCAATATAACGGACCAAATGCGGGGCGTCTGCTCTCTTCGATGGCAAATTCTGTTAGGATGATTTTTTAAATTCTCTTTCGATCGGTGACGCAATTGTTGTCAATACATTTCTCGGTTGGCATACTTCAAAATAAAAATAATCCATTGTTAACATTTTTTTAATTTTCTACCTTTGCAGAATCACAGTCACAAACCAAAATCGATGCCTATTCACAAAATCTGTTAACTGCTAGGTTCAAATTTTAAAGATAATACAGTCGTGAGGCTGCTTTCCTAAACCGAACGGCGTTTTATATGGACATTACGTCTCTATACTGTATGAAATATTCCCAAAGGTATTCTACTGAAACCATGATATCTCAAATATATCTACCTGCTCAACTTGGCAATTAGCATGTTGGTTACTGCAGATGCATATATAAAATATGGAAGAATCAGAAGTTGAATCCCGTCCGAATTCTGGTCATTACAGAACTTTGCATGTTAAAAGTCTACGGTCAAGCTAAAGGATATATGAGATGCATTCTTTCCAAGTAGCGAGTCACTTTTTTTCCGATCAATCCGAAGTCATTTTGGTGCATGTGTGTCATTTGTAATCATTTCTTTTGAAATCCCATTTAAAAAAAAACAATGTATACATATACGGAATTAAACCTGCCATTATGCTTTTCAGTTTCTTCGTCAAAAGTCAGTCATTTTAATCATTACTGTTATAGTTGAAATTGACTTACTTCGCTGCCTTTTTAAATTTTAAAGGAATTACGAAGCATTTAAATGTTCGAATAAAATGCAATTTATCGCTGTAAAATTATTAACAATACCTTCTGCATAGAGAGATTGATTTTTTGAATTTTAAATAGAAATTTAAATACGTACGAATATATATATATATATATATATATATATATATATATATATATATATTCGTATATATAGTTATATATGAGAGATTGCATCACTAACAATTATATTTATATAGATGAAAATTTATCCCGAAGGGAGGGAGGATTAATTGCAAACACTTAAGTAAATACTTAACATAAAAAGAGCTTATATATATATATATATATATATATATATATATATATATATAGATAGATAGATAGATAGATAGATAGATAGATAGATAGAGAGAGAGAGAGAGAGACATACAGAGAGAGAGTTTTTTGTTTCATTTTACTTCACTCGAAGCTCAGAAATCTAGGGACCCCTTCCTGGGGCCAACACTTGATCTCTATATCAGATACATAGATATTCGAATATTCTCTTAAAGTCTCTCCTTACTTGTCAAAAGTGTAGTTAGTAAAACAAATTAAGAATATTAATTTTCCTCACCCCAATTGGCCAGTTAACTATGTTTAATATGTTATAGTATATATTCTTTCTGGTCGTTTGTACTAACCCGATGCCAGGACAATAATCTATCTAGTCTGGTGAAGTATACAGCTAAGTTTTGTTACTTCAGGAAACATCAGTAGGAGAAGGTGCACTATTTCTCGTATAAGCCAGTGTATAGCCATACAGAGCATTTTTTAATGTGCGACGAATACTATGTTATTTTGAATATTTGGGCAGGGTTTACTTGTAGGGGGTGTATCGTCATGTCAGGTTGTCCTTACAAATTCGTGTACAGAGATACCGATCACATTCGAACGTTGTGTCTAGTAGGTAATTTAAACTATCTAGGTTATTAATAATTCCGGATGCCTGAATAGTAATTTTCTGTAAATAGTAATCAACATCTTTCATTTCGAAACGAATATTTTCATTAACAGAAAATTTAAGAGATTGATATAGAAATCACCGTGGAACTACCTTAAAACACTTTATGTACCGTTTTTTTAAAACTATGGCACCGTTGTATGAGTATGAACCTATTTTAGAGTACTACAGGTGGAAGTATGCAGATAGTTGGTGAAATCATTGGTAGTCAGTTAAAAATAATCAAATAATATGAGTTAAAGTGAACAACAAACACAGTTCTATTATAATTTGTATGTAAGTAGAAAGTGTACCTTATGTTAACTTTTGTCATCCTCGTAACACTCGCTTCCTTTATTTTGTTCTTTATTCCTCACATTTTATAAGAGATGTTTTGACAAAGGGTGAAGTATTGCTGTTGTCTTGGTCGAAATCTAACACTTATTGTTGGCTAGTTTTTGATTTTGTAGTATATTTTATTTGCTCCTTACATCAAGTGGCTTCGTGACTTGTCTGGAGCGACATCCATATTAAAATAAATCCCATTATATTCATGAATTATTTTAAAGAATGCAGTAGTGGAAAGTACTAAACAAAATTCATTTTAGTTTCTCCTTAAGCAATTCAGTTATTTTAATCATTTGTTTCTAGTTAAAAAAGAATGAATCTGTTTCTCATCCTTCGAATATGTACACTAATTTGGAAACATCAAAACCTTTGTAACATGCGTGTTACAAGATTCACAATTCTCAGCTGGGATAAATAAAATTGAATTTTCTGGATTCTATTTACATCCAATTATTATAGTCACGTTATTAAGCATTGCCCTTTGATTACATTTAGATTATAATTGAATAAAGACAGCTGAACACCATATTACCTTCAACACATAATTATGGGTGTCTTACAGTGTTGTTCTAGTAATAACTTATTACCCAAACGACATAGTAATAATACATTTAACTTCTAAATTTATATTTTTAAAATAACAATATTTTGGAAAAAATGGTAGAGTTTAAAAACAAATATCAAAAAGAAAATAAACATTTCCAGACCAAAGTTTATGTAATCTATAATGCTTATGTAATGATAAACGAGAACAGACGTAACTTGAGAAAACTTTATTCGGCATACAAAATATTTATCTACCTCCCACAGCAGTAAAATGTGACACAAGGTCGAAAAGTGGGATTTGATAAGTAAGCACTTTAGATGAATAGCACCTGTGCCTCTAAAAAAATTCCTAGGCAGCACCGTCGGCATTCCCCGGTAGGGGCGCCTCAGGCGATTAGCAATAAACTAACCCCTTCTCAAAGGGTGAGAAAGCAAAGCCTGGGAGAGTTGACAGCCTATAACTGCACAGGACAACCCCATAGACCGGCGTAAATCAAGCCGCGAAGGCCAAGACGATACCGGTCTATAGGGTGTAGTATCCATCGGAACAGATACCACACTTTGATTCTGGCCAAAATACAATGTCAGTACAACATTAGTGCTGCTAGTTATATTGTTTAGTAAAAGCAGTAAATTTATCTAAAGGGGAGATGATTCAAAATAGGGAAAGTCCTTCGTAATTTTTAATTACAGCTTATTTTATTTTTCTTTGGTATCTAGATTGTTTATTGTTTATCCATATGTGTTTCATATGCATTGCCGTTTCTTATTTCTTTCAATTTACTATTATCTAATTATCTATTTATCTCAGTTATAATCTATACTTGACCGTCATGCTGTCTTCATTTCTTTATTTTACGCATTTTTTTAATAACCAATAAATAACTATTCATGGTCAATAAAAAGTAAATTATGTATTAGGATTAAATATAAAAATCGATGAGATCGTTTTTAAATAAATTCATTTCATGTCCTACATGATGGCGGTACATCTAAACAACATTATATAAATGTGGATATATCCTATTAATAGACAAGTGGATCTTTATTATTACTCACCTTATCTAAAGTCGTAGGAAACATGGTTAGATAATTCTATCGCTCTAGAAATTACTTCACTCCTGATGCAATTCTCTACCGTATATACGAGACAGGTTCGTTCGAAGATGGAGGACTGCTGTCATATCTGTAGAGGTTCAACTGGGGTATTCCTTCTTGCCGTACAGCGTAGAAAACCGACTTCGTAATCTAGTGGAGTATGATCTTTACACTTATCTGCTAAATAATACGAAGCTGCTTCACCGCTTCCTATAACGTTGCCGTATTTAAGTCCATCGTAAACAAATAGTTGTTGAGCCGTCTTCTTAGATAATGCATCCCTCTTAGAATTATTCTGTCAATTCCACGGTTGTTTTCAATCCTCGCCATGGGGCGCTCATCGTACAAGCGACGATCTCTTTAACCCTTATGCTCAGGTGGCCCACGGCCTCGCAAAATGATAAAGGGTGACCCATTTGTAAAAGAAAAATAAATAAAGATTAACCACCTCGCAATTGCGTCTAAAATAGGTATATTTGGTAATTACACCCCTATTCCCGGGCGGAGGGCAAATCGAATGCTTACACATGCAGGGCAATAGATGACTCCTCAAAAATTCAAGTACTTATATCGATCTTGACACAGTTCCGTAAGTTTCTTGTCGGAAGCGTTCGGCTATCCTACGCTAACGCCCGAGAAATGACAAGCCGATTTGTACCAGACGACAATTTTGATACGGTGCTGCGTCCTATGATTATAATGTTTTGCTTGTTTTGTTTTTGGTTGTTATGGTTAGGGTTAGGGTTTAGGATTAGGGTTAGAGTTAGGTTTAGGGTTTAGAGTTAGAGTTAGGGTTTAGGGTTAGGGTTAGGGTAAAGTTTTAGAGTTAAGGTTAGGATTTAGGGTTAGGGTTAGGGTTACAAATATTTATTTGATAACAGTAATTTCGCTCTCTTTTGCTTGTTTTATTTGTTTTGTTGTTAAACAAATTTCTTGCAACTATAACTAAAAATTATAGGACGCAGCAACGTATCAAAATAACAAAACATATTTATTTGATAACAGTAACTTCGCTATGTTTTGCTTGTTTTATTTGTTTTGTTGTTTAAAAATGTCTTGCAAATATAACTAAAAATTATAGGACGCAGCAACGTATCAAAATAAAACAAAAAATTTATTCGATAACAGTAACTTGAAAATATAACTTAAAATCATAGGACGCAGCACCGTATCAAAATTGTCGTCTGGTACAAATCGGCTTGTCATCTCTCGGGCGTTTGCGTAGGATAACCGAACGCTTCCGACAAGAAACTCGCGAAAACTGGGTCAAGATCGATATAAGTACCAGAAATCAAATCATGTCTGTAGTAGAATTGAACAAAATATGACCGGTCACATTAAATGGTTTAAAGAGAAAGTAATTATCGTTAACACTTTTAAGAAAGATTTCCGACCATGGATGTTCATGTTCTAATACTGCTACTCAACTCATTCTGCCTTAAATAAATAACATATATTCTATCGGATATACACCACTTATAAAGATTGAAAAGATATTACATTTTGCTACTAGCCAAAATGCCAAGGACTTAACGTGTGTGTAGTGATGATGATGACGACGACGACGATGATGATGATTATGATGATGATAACTTTAACATGTGTCATAGAAAAGAAAAAAAACTTCCTTCGTTATTTCTAAATTACAAAAAGAAATTAGAGTTGTCTTCTTTAATATTCATTAAGTTTTTTTTTCTGTCCGTTATAATGAAGGTGAAAAGTACAAAGTAACCATTTCGAATTACCTAGTAATATGAAATGGTGTAATTTGACCAATCGACGTTTCACTTTCATGTTTATCTATTTCAGTATACAACTAGTTCATAATGGGTAATTAATTTTCATGTTTATGTCATAGTTTGTATTTGATTATGTTTATACTTTTGAATTCTGCATTTGTTATTTCATCTTGCCTTTATTAATGTTCTATTTTTTAAATATCTTTTTCGTTTTTTTCCCCAATTATTTTCAATTTTATATTCAACTCTTTAAATACCACTTTAATTGTTTATCTTTCGTATTTAAATCCGCCGTTTTCCGTTCCAATTCCGTATTTCTTTCGTCTTTTTCTTCATACGAAAAATTAAGCCAACCACTCGACTAATTCTGCATTGTAATTTCCTAGGCGAAAACATTTAGTCATGGAGGATTACTTCGGCTTCCGGTATAATAAACATAATTACTTGCCCTCGCTTCCACATTGCTCGTGCGAGTATAGGTCTTGTCGAGCTAGAAGAATCACATAAGAACTAATGTTATCGTTCAGACATGTTTTCACTGGATAGAAAAACGCGAAATAATCGCATTCCTCCCTCGAAAATTAATAAAGTGGCTTTTCCTTATAAACAAATTGTATATTCTCTTTCGCTTCTTAGAAATACATTTTACAAATATTCCCCGAGCATGTATAACAGTTAAACAAACAGTTTGATTATACCATTGAAAGTACATATATGTACATATTCAGGCTACAAATTGTTATCGATACATGTCTGATTAAAGACGACGGATTTTTTTATTTTCGTAATTTGAATTGTTTCGACTCGCCAAATATGTTTCCGGGTCTCTGGTCGTAGCTTATAGAGTGTTATCCGCTTGAGATAGCACACAATTGAATGCTTTGATTCATAGTCCATGAATTCAAACCGGAAAATCTACTTTCCACGTTTGTATAGCTTTTTCGTGACGTTTTCCCATCGTCGAGGATTCCTTCGTGGTTCGGGTGGTAGTTTATATAGTATTTCGAACACCAACTGAAGCTGGTTTCCCAATTACATCGGAATTTCAAACACACTGATGAGGCTAATATTATTAGCGAAATATATGTATAACTATAAACATGACAGTTTATAGAAAAAAAAAAGAAAAAAATCGGTTTCGATTTTGTCTTTTCTTTTAAATAAAATAAATATTGCATCTATTACAAGCTTTGATGGTAGTTAATTTACCACACTTCTTTTTTACTAAATTTCATTCAGATGCTTAGAAAAAAGAATGAACCTTTCAAAACTATAACAGTCCACGTGCTTTGCGTGTTTTCATACGAGAGTGGAAAAGAAAACAAACGACATCTCACTCGCCGGCTATCACCAACTGAAGCTGGTTTCCCAATTACATCGGAATTTCAAACACACTGATGAGGCTAATATTATTAGCGAAATGTAAGTATAACTATGAACTATAAAAAAATGACAGTTTATAGAAAAAAAAAGAAAAAAATCGGTTTCGATTTTGTCTTTTCTTTTAAATAAAATTAAATATTGCATCTATTACAAGCTTTGATGGTAGTTAATTTACGACACTTCTTTTTTACTAAATTTCATTCAGATGCTTAATAAAAAGTATGAATCTTTCAAAACTATATATATATATATATATATATATATATATATATATATATATATATATATATCGGTTCAGTAGCGGATATTTGCCTACGTCTTCAAACGTGTATCTCATACATTCTTATCACATATACTACATGCTGAAATATCTCTTCTATTAGGGATTAACTTATGTCTGAAAATGTGTTTTTTATTGTTTTAATTAGCCGTTATTTGCATTTAACTCACCATGTAACCCGTTACTTACTGTGACTTACTCTTTTCATCGCTGCACTTTGTTATAACAATTACACTCTTATTTTATAAAAGCCTACGAGTTTCGCTTCCGACATAAAATATGGGGAAAGTTAAAGTTTATGAGCTAAAAGAAAGCCATTTTTATGGTGTTAGTGCATATTATAATTAACTAGCTTTAGAAAACTAACTTTCTTCTGAATTAAACAATCTATAATCAGCTTTATCCTAACCCTAACCCTAACCCTAACCCAAAGGGTTATATATTTCCCAGCAAAACTATAAAACTTTCAGAATACTTTTCTCCAGACAAAATCTTAAATAAAACTCTATTACAAATACAATTGCGTTTGTTTTTCCTTTTTATTCTATTTTGAAAGTTTTCCGTGCCAAAAGAGACCGGTCGCTGTGATTCTTTTTTTAAGCGAAGCCCTACAGAGAATTTGGCCGGCGGAAAGACGAGACGTTAGGGACGATTGCGTATACAATATATGTAGGAACATACTTGTGCTCGGCAAACTGCTGAATATACAAAAACAAATAATAGAAAAGAAAAAGAAAGATATTGAATATAGCGCGTGGGCTCAAATCGCAACTAAGTATATTTAAAATAAGTATATTTAAAATAGGATTTTATATTGCCGGCTGTTTTAATACATGCATATAGATGATAATTATTAAGCAAGTCAGTTCCATAACCATTAACTTTTATTTGTCTGTTTATTTGTATACACCCCAAACAAGGTACGTTGCCACGATGACGTAAGGAACTACCGTGAAC
>OY744517.1:30509385-30554385 GCA_963556195.1 Sepiola atlantica | reverse complement strand
ATAAGCGAGGACATAGACATTACTGGTAAATTAAGGACTATGTAGACAGGCTATCAATCATCGAGACTGCAGTGTAGACCACACATTTGGAGACTGCATTAGGAACGAAGTCATACTAAAGTGCATTAAAAGCAGAACGTAGGAAGAGAGAGAGAGAGAGAAAGAGAGAGAGAGAGAGAGAGAAAGTAAGAGAGCTGATAATTGGTTAAGAAGATACAGCGAAAGAGAAGGAAATGAAAATAATTAACAAGGCTGTAAACGACATAGTATACTGGAGAAATGCTATTAAAAAGTCTACTGGGATAATAACATATTTAAAAACAGGTAGACCCATTTCATTACGTGGGGCATGTTGTATGAGACAAAATAAGAAAACCTTTACTTAAAATCTGGAAAAAACATTAAAGAAAGATTTATCTCGCACTTTATTTTCGAGCATACAACTTATTTTCCCACCCTTCAATAGAGCGTAGCACTTGTGACGCAACAGTTGGGCAAAACGTGTAGTTTTAGGTGTGTGATGTTCATTTTTTAATTAATGTATATATATATATATATATATATATATATATATATATATATTCATATAAGAAATTATGGAGGGAACATGTTTAGCTTCGTTCTTGGTTGCGTATACATGTTAATGTAAAATTAAGTTTAATAACTAATGATTCTAAGTATGTGCATTACTTTACTTTTAATTCTGTTCTGTTTCTTTTATTTTGAAGGACATGTAAAATGCGTGTGCCTTTTTCTCTATAGCACTTACGATATTTATAAGTTCAGAAGAATATCTTAGTAATTCAGTAAACCACCGTACTATATAGTGTATGCTTATTATTATTACTTAATTAAACAAAACTGTTTGGACTGTCTTAATCATCTCTCGTCGTCTTCCACTCTCTCTCTTTCTCTCTCTCTCTCTCCTTCTCTATCTCTCTCTCTCGCGATATATATATATATATATATATATATATATATATATATATATATATATATATATATATATACATATATATATATAATGTAAAGAAAAACCATTTTTAATACATGCAGGGTCTCTGAAATACATGACTAGTACACGGTGAAGGGTTACCCCAGTCTGTGTGATGGTCTCGTACACCTTGTCACGTAATCCACTTCTGATATAGAAAACGTGTTACTGACTACTTATATCTTGGTAAAACACCGTTGGGGGGAGGAAGATCTCTTTTGTGCTGGTCGACAACATTCCTAGATTTGGAGTCTCGAAAAACAAAAACGAATTGCAAACCTAAAATTGCTTAATAAGTAGATAGATTTTGCCTATCGCCCTTCCTTCGCACTCGTCCCGTGTCTATTAGCTACACGCAGAAGTACTAGCACAGGGATCCCTCAAAGACACCTAGTCGTCGGCTTTGTTTATTTAACTAATACAATGACACCGTCTCTCCTTCTCTCTATCTGGGCAACTTGGTTGACTAAGTCTCACATGACTACTATGGGTCGCTCTTGTTGTGACAGGTTGAGGGTACAGGTTTGACAGCTTGTCTGGTTACTGTTTCTGGCTAGTAGTGCAGGATCCCTAACTCTTATGTAGCGCTAAGAGCGGCTGCTCCATCAACGGTTATATAAATCGTTGGTAAGTGTATGTGCCATGTCGCTTATTGAAATAGACAGTACAGTTATCCTCGGTTGGTTTTCCTTAAAGCACAATGGGTCAAGTCTACACAAATGGTCTGGATGTGTGAGCTATATGACACGAAACAAGCACCCAGATTGCTCTCCCTACCATATCAAAAACCAAAATGACAATACAAAAAAAAACTGAAACTGACACCCACCAAATACAATTTCCGACCTCGCCCTTGTTGTTAGCATTCACACATATCCGTGTGTTTGGAACCAACATAAATGACGTAAACACTGTTCTCTTAGTAAACTCACCGGATATTCTAGCACAGAGTGAAAAATCTTAAATCTAACCATTTTGAAATGACTGAATACCTCCAACTCTACTGTAAAGGTTCTGGCAAACATATTCATGGGCTAGGAGTTTATTTTCGAAACATCATCCATTTGACTAGTGAACATTGGGTAGAATCAGATGATAACGCCTACATTTAGATTAAGCTTACAGAAAAGCGTTACATACTTATATATATATTCAGTATACCGTTTTCCTTAGACGCAGGATTATACCCTGCTTAACTATGTCTCTGAAAGCATAGATACACTTGACTGAAGTGCCCAAATACATGTATTTAAGAATGTCAATGCACATCACCGTGACGATCTTAGATTCTGCCGCAATACAGACGCAGCTGGAAACTTCACGTATGCTTTCTCTATAGCGCACACCCTCTCATAGACTATCACTTTCCTGACCCGGCTCCCTGATCGCGTGGACAATCAAGCCTCACTTCTCGACCTGTTATTGGTCCGACCGCTCGAGGCTTGTGCGACGAATGCTCGTAGTCCACTAAAAAACGCTGACCACCTAGTGGGAATCTTATCACACTAGAATAACGTCCAAAGTCTGATGAGCCGTTGCTCAAAATAACGAGATACCACAAGCGGGCCGATTAAGAGATCACATCAGAGACGCCCAATGGAGTGACACCTTTTCTCTCGTTGCTGATCTGTGCACAACTGAGATAACCAAATGGGTAAACACATGCATTGACGCACATGCCCCTATGCGAAAACTCTACAGTAAGCCCCACTCCCTATAATGATTCGAACAGTACTGCTGTTATTGCTCAGAAGACTCCGACAATTCAACCGTCAGAATAGACAGAAACGCACGGCGTCAAGAAATCAAAAATATATAAAACAGAGATGATTAAAATACGTATGAGTCACGCAACTTAGGTACTCGCGATTTATGGAAAATCTTTATAGTGTGTTGAGTTATGAGCAATTGGAAATCTCTTCGCTGTCAAATCACAATTATACGGCTGAACTACTTACCCAGCTTTTAGCCTAAAACCCTACTTTGGACCCCGCAAACCACTCCCTTACAAATTTCCCATTGCGGACTAAAGAAGCATTCGATTACCTGACGATCACACCATCTTATAGCGGAGACATAATTATAAATATTGACACCTTTAAAACACGTTGGTCTGATCTGATACCAGTAATAGTAATAAAGCAATGTTCTGCTGAACAGGGCATTGCCCTTTCCAAATCTTACAACAAATGTCTAGCCGAATCTTGCTTTCCTTATAGATGGGAAACTGCCCCTGTGGTACCTGTCTTAAATTATTCTGGAGATAGAACTGACGATCATAATTATCGCTCAATCAATTTACTCCCGCTCTTCGCTAAACTATTTGAATCCTTAGTCAATTCATTCATAGTCTGTCACCCGTCAATGCTAAACTTCTATATGATCATCAGTATGACATTAGGTAAGCAGTATCTACTACGGATATCCTAACCATCATCTCTGAATGCATATACTATACACTGAAAAAGATAGGTGAAGCTAAGGGGGTAGCACTTGATATATCCAAAGCTTTTGAAAAGTTATAGCTTAAAAGTATTCTAAAAAATCATATCGTATTGCTGGACGAGTATTTAATATTATTAGATCCGTCCTATCTAAAAAGAAAGATGAAGGCTGCCCTACATGACCGCTCATCCAAACAACATGACATAAAATCAGGTGAACCCCTAAAGATCAATCCTTGAACTTTTTTTGTTCTTAGTTTTAATAAACAACCTCCCTGATCACATTGTGCCTGAGATGGGTATATTTGCTGACAATACCACGCTTTACATTCGTCACGTAGTTAAAACGGACGCGCACATATTTGAGGCAATTCCTTGAACAATTACACGAAACTTCTTCAACCACCGATGGTCAAGGCAAATAACACCCTACCTGAGAGTCCAACGGAAAAACTCCTCCGCTTTACATTCACAGGTGACATGACCTGGAACAAATACATAGACGACATTGCCGATGCTGTTGCAAAAGAAGTGGGATCCCTTTACCGAGCTACAAAACGTTTTACACCTAACAGTATCCTATATATCTATACAGCCACCATCCACCCGTGCATGGAATGTTGCTGTCACATTTGGGCTGGTGCATTATTCACTAGTCTCTCCCTCATATACAAGGCCCCCCAAAAGAATCGCTTTTCTAATAGTTCCCTCACAATCAACAAAGAGTCAGCCCCGGTCCCATCGCCACAATGTTGCATCGTTGTGCTTGTGTTACATCTACTTCAATTAAATATGCTCTGATAAACGTGGTACTCTCAACCTACCAAACAATCAGATAAATATAATCCATTAACTATGGAGGTCCCCATGCAGAAATGTAATACTAATGTGAACAATCATCTCGCTGCACAGCTCCCAATTTAAGACTCCCATCAAAATGTTTTCCAAAATTATTTACATCCCCTTAAGTCTACATTAGGAACCTGCCTCGTTTTGGTTGAACTAAGTTTTAATATATATATATATATATATATATATATATATATATATATATATATATATATATATATACATGTGTGTGTTCCCTATTAAAAAGTTAGCGAATCTAGATAAAATCTAAAAGTGTATTCTAATGTGAAATTCACCTCGAAAGTAAATGAGCGTATTCCTGAATTTCTAAATTCTCCCGTAAAGCAGTTATGATGCAGATTTCTTCTAGGGGGTAGATTATTTAGCTGAATTTCAATTAAATTATGTATTAATTTAAATAGCAATCAATTATATAATGTAGTCTTTTTTAAATAAATAGAGTACAAGTCATTCCCGAAAAAAAAACTGCAACTCATTTCCTAAAATTAAACCGGAAATTACATCATAGGGAGAATGCGGTGTGGAGGGGGCTTCCAAATCCTAATACGATAAATCTAGGAAAAAGGAAGAGGGTGATTAACATAGGCTTTACTAAGCCAACTCATAATTCAAAACAGGTACTGAGTCAGTATTTTTTCAGATTTTACATGTTACCGGACACTGCCCGCCAGTCTCAATCAGTGCTTTCAAGTGTCTGCCACTGTCAGACGTATAAAATGATGGCCAACTCCTAATTCAAAACAGGAAATGAGTCAGCAGTTTTTAGATTTTACATTTTTGTGGACACTGCCTGCAAGTGTTCGCCACTGTCCGCTATTGGCACCCCTATAAAGAAATCGCCAACTTGTAATTGAAAACACGAAATGAGTCAGCATTTTTAGATTTTACACATTAGTTGACATTACCCGTCAGTGCCTTCTATTGTTTGCCCGTGCCCGCCACTGTCAGCCAGTGTCCGCCACTGTCTGCATTCGCCAGCCCTATAAAGAAATCGCCAACTCATAATTCAAAACAGGAACTGTCTCAGCATTTATAATATTTATGATGTTAGCGGAAATTGCCCACCAGTGCCCACCACAGCCCGCCACTGTCCGCCATTGTCATTTATATATATATATATATATATATATATATATATATATATATATATATATATATATATATATATTGTCATGTATAAAAATTCCCCAACCTGTCTATAGAACACGCTATACAAATCTTACTATTGAGCTATAAGATTGTAATCTACTTTTTCATGTGTGCACTACATCCACTATTGTAAATATTAGGTGATGAGAGATTTTAAGTGATGTGAGAACAGTGATCAAAGTAATAACTTCATCTGCCAACCAATTGAGTATACAAACATTACTTTTTGATTCGACAGTCGGGAACTGCCGGGTAGCCCTGCTAGTATATATATATATATATATATATATATATATATATATATATATATATATATATATATATATATATATAACTCAATATCTGTATTATGTGTGTTTAAATGTGTGTGCTGTATAGTAAAAAACGTTAGCGAATCTAGATAAAATCTAAAAGTGCATTCTCCTATAAAATTCAGCCACAAAGTTAATGGGCATGTTCTCGAATCTCTAAATTCACTCCAATAGGGGGAAGATTTCGTCTTGTGGTTGGTCGATTATTTCAGCTATCTTCAGCTTAATTTCATTTTAATTATGCATTAATTTAAATAGAAAACAATTATATCATGTAGTTTAAAAAAAAAACAATGTGCAAGTCATAAACTACAAAAAAATGCAATGGTATTTCCTTAAGTTAAACCGGAAATAAATTCATACGGAAATACGATAAATCTAGGAAGAAAGGGAATCACTAACCAAGGCTTTACTTAGCCAACTCATAATTAAAAACACGAAATGAGTCAGCATTTTTTTAGATTTTACATTTAGTGAGCACTGCCCGCCAGTGTCCGCCAGTGTCCACCAGTGTATTCCAGTGCCCACAACTGCCAGCCAGTGCCCGTCAGTGTGCGCTTCTGCCCGCCACTGTCAGCCCTATAAAGAAATAGCAAACTCATAATTCAAATCAGGAAATGATTCAGCATTTTAAAGATTTTACATTTTAGTAGAGACTGCACGCTACTCTCCGGCACTGTCCACCACTGCCCTCCATTGACAGCCTTATAAAGAAATCGCCAACTCAATATTCAAAACACGAAATGAGTCAGCGTTTTTTAGATTTTACATTTTAGTGGGCACTGCCTGCCAGTACTCGCTAGTGCTCGCTTATATTCGCCAGTAGCCGCCACTGTCCGCCATTGTAAACCCTATAGAGAAATAGCCAAATAATAATTCAAAACAGGAAATTAGTCATCACTTATTAGATTTTATATTTTAGAAGACACTGCACGCCAATGCCTACCGGTGCCCGACAGTGGTGTCCAGTGTCCGCCCCTGTCCTCTATTGCCAGCTCTATGACGAAATAGCCTACACATAATTCAAATCAGGAAATGAGTAAGCATTTTGTAGATTTTACATTTCAGTAGACACTTCCTTCCACTACTTACTAGTGGTCGCCAATGGCCATCAGGGGCCGCGATGAAAACAAATGTCCAACTCATAATTAAAAACAGGTAATGAAATTGCATTTTTATAGTTTTACATTTTAGTAGACGTTGCTAACCTCAACCTGCTAATATCCACCACTTTCGCCAATGTCGCCACTATCAGCTATGTAAATAAATCGCAAACTCATAATTAGTATTAGTTCTTTTATATATCGGTTACAGAAATGAGCATGATTTATGAGTGTTTCTATATGACAGGGGGCGCCATAGATAAACATACTTTTATATAATAGGGACACTACATAAACGAACATGCTCTACGAGTCAAAATGGAGTAGGAAAATAAATCAAGAATTGACAGTGACCATTTGTGCTTTTCGGCGTGGTCTGGGATCAATAATTTAATAATTCATTGCATTAAAAATCGATTTCCAAGTCTTTAAAACATAAAATGCAAATTGATAATACACTGTATTCTCACTAGTTGTGGCAACAGGGAAACCTGTTTTTATTTCGAGGAACCACTAGTACCATCGAATATACCCTTTAATTTTAAGCGGTTACAATTTCCAGTGCGAATTTGTTTCGCTATGTCCATCAATACAATAATAATATGGTACCAATAATACCATCAAATATACCCTTTAATTTTAAGCGGTTACAATTTCCAGTACGAATTTGTTTCGCTATGTCCATCAATACAATAATAATAGGATACCAATACTACCATCAAATATACCCTTTAATTTTTAGCGGTACCAATTTCCAGTACGAATTTTGTTCGTTATGTCCATCAATACAATAATAATAGGATACCAATACTACCATTAAATATACCCTTTAATTTTAAGCGGTTACAATTTCCAGTACGAATTTGGTTCGCTATGTCCATCAATACAATAATAATAGGATACCAATACTACCATCAAATATACCCTTTAATTTTAAGCGGTTACAATTTCCAGTACGAATTTGGTTCGCTATGTCCATCAATACAATAATAATAGGATACCGATACTACCATCAAATATACCCTTTAATTTTAAGCGGTTACAATTTCCAGTACTAATTTGGTTCGCTATGTCCATCAATACAATAATAATAGGATACCAATACTACCATCAAATATACCCTTTAATTTTAAGCGGTTACAATTTCCAGTACGAATTTGTTTCGCTATGTCCATCAATACAATAATAATAGTATACCAATACTACCATCAAATATACCCTTTAATTTTAAGCGGTTACAATTTCCAGTACGAATTTGGTTCGCTATGTCCATCAATACAATAATAATAGGATACCAATACTACCATCAAATATACCCTTTAATTTTAAGCGGTTACAATTTCCAGTACGAATTTTGTTCGCTATGTCCATCAATACAATAATAATAGGATACCAATACTACCATCAAATATACCCTTTAATTTTAAGCGGTTACAATTTCCAGTACGAATTTGGTTCGCTATGTCCATCAATACAATAATAATAGGATACCAATACTACCATCAAATATACCCTTTAATTTTAAGCGGTTACAATTTCCAGTACGAATTTGGTTCGCTATGTCCATCAATACAATAATAATAGGATACCAATACAACCATCAAATATACCCTTTAATTTTAAGCGGTTACAATTTTCAGTACGAATTTGGTTCGCTATGTCCATCAATACAATAATAATAGGATACCAATACTACCATCAAATATACCCTTTAATTTTAAGCGGTTACAATTTCCAGTACGAATTTGGTTCGCTATGTCCATCAATACAATAATAATAGGATACCAATACTACCATTAAATATACCCTTTAATTTTAAGCGGTTACAATTTCCAGTACGAATTTGGTTCGCTATGTCCATCAATACAATAATAATAGGATACCAATAATACCATCAAATATACCCTTTAATTTTAAGCGGTTACAATTTCTAGTACGAATTTGGTTCGCTATGTCCATCAATACAATAATAATAGGATACCAATACTACCATCAAATATACCCTTTAATTTTAAACGGTTACAATTTCCAGTACGAATTTGGTTCGCTATGTCTATCAATACAATAATAATAGCATACCAATACTACCATCAAATATACCCTTTAATTTTAAGCGGTTACAATTTCCAGTACGAATTTGGTTCGCTATGTCCATCAATACAATAATAATAGGATACCAATACTACCATCAAATATACCATTTAATAATTAAGCGGTTACAATTTCTAGTACGAATTTGGTTCGCTATGTCCATCAATACAATAATAATAGGATACCAATACTACCATCAAATATACCCTTTAATTTTAAGCGGTTACAATTTCCAGTACGAATTTGTTTCGCTATGTCCATCAATACAATAATAATAGGATACCAATACTACCATCAAATATACCCTTTAATTTTAAGCGGTTACAATTTCCAGTACGAATTTGGTTCGCTATGTCCATCAGTACAATAATAATAGGATACCAATACTACCATCAAATATACCCTTTAATTTTAAGCGGTTACAATTTCTAGTACGAATTTGGTTCGCTATGTCCATCAATACAATAATAATAGGATACCAATACTACCATCGAATATACCCTTTTAATTTTAAACGGTTACAATTTCCAGTACGAATTTGGTTCGCTATGTCCATCAATACAATAATAATAGGATACCAATACTACCATCAAATATACCCTTTAATTTTAAGCGGTTACAATTTCCAGTACGAATTTGTTTCGCTATGTCCATCAATACAATAATAATAGGATACCAATACTACCATCAAATATACCCTTTAATTTTAAGCGGTTACAATTTCCAGTACGAATTTGGTTCGCTATGTCCATCAGTACAATAATAATAGGATACCAATACTACCATCAAATATACCCTTTAATTTTAAGCGGTTACAATTTCTAGTACGAATTTGGTTCGCTATGTCCATCAATACAATAATAATAGAATACCAATACTACCATCGAATATACCCTTTTAATTTTAAACGGTTACAATTTCCAGTACGAATTTGGTTCGCTATGTCCATCAATACAATAATAATAGGATACCAATACTACCATCAAATATACCCTTTAATTTTAAGCGGTTACAATTTCCAGTACGAATTTGTTTCGCTATGTCCATCAATACAATAATAATAGGATACCAATACTACCATCAAATATACCCTTTAATTTTAAGCGGTTACAATTTCCAGTACGAATTTGGTTCGCTATGTCCATCAGTACAATAATAATAGGATACCAATACTACCATCAAATATACCATTTAATAATTAAGCGGTTACAATTTCCAGTACTAATTTGGTTCGCTATGTCCATCAATACAATAATAATAGGATACCAATACTACCATCAAATATACCCTTTAATTTTAAGCGGTTACAATTTCCAGTACGAATTTGTTTCGCTATGTCCATCAATACAATAATAATAGGATACCAATACTACCATCAAATATACCCTTTTAATTTTAAACGGTTTCAATTTCCAGTACGAATTTGGTTCGCTATGTCCATCAGTACAATAATAATAGGATACCAATACTACCATCAAATATACCCTTTAATTTTAAGCGGTTACAATTTCTAGTACGAATTTGGTTCGCTATGTCCATCAATACAATAATAATAGGATACCAATACTACCATCGAATATACCCTTTTAATTTTAAACGGTTACAATTTCCAGTACGAATTTGGTTCGCTATGTCCATCAGTACAATAATAATAGGATACCAATACTACCATCAAATATACCCTTTAATTTTAAGCGGTTACAATTTCTAGTACGAATTTGGTTCGCTATGTCCATCAATACAATAATAATAGGATACCAATACTACCATCGAATATACCCTTTTAATTTTAAACGGTTACAATTTCCAGTACGAATTTGGTTCGCTATGTCCATCAATACAATAATAATAGGATACCAATACTACCATCAAATATACCCTTTAATTTTAAGCGGTTACAATTTCCAGTACGAATTTGGTTCGCTATGTCCATCAATACAATAATAATAGGATACCAATACTACCATCAAATATACCCTTTTAATTTTAAGCGGTTACAATTTCCAGTACGAATTTGGTTCGCTATGTCCATCAATACAATAATAATAGGATACCAATACTACCATCAAATATACCCTTTAATTTTAAGCGGTTACAATTTCCAGTACGAATTTGGTTCGCTATGTCCATCAATACAATAATAATAGGATACCAATACAACCATCAAATATACCCTTTAATTTTAAGCGGTTACAATTTTCAGTACGAATTTGGTTCGCTATGTCCATCAATACAATAATAATAGGATACCAATACTACCATCAAATATACCCTTTAATTTTAAGCGGTTACAATTTCCAGTACGAATTTGGTTCGCTATGTCCATCAATACAATAATAATAGGATACCAATACTACCATTAAATATACCCTTTAATTTTAAGCGGTTACAATTTCCAGTACGAATTTGGTTCGCTATGTCCATCAATACAATAATAATAGGATACCAATACTACCATCAAATATACCATTTAATAATTAAGCGGTTACAATTTCTAGTACGAATTTGGTTCGCTATGTCCATCAATACAATAATAATAGGATACCAATACTACCATCAAATATACCCTTTAATTTTAAGCGGTTACAATTTCCAGTACGAATTTGTTTCGCTATGTCCATCAATACAATAATAATAGGATACCAATACTACCATCAAATATACCCTTTAATTTTAAGCGGTTACAATTTCCAGTACGAATTTGGTTCGCTATGTCCATCAGTACAATAATAATAGGATACCAATACTACCATCAAATATACCCTTTAATTTTAAGCGGTTACAATTTCTAGTACGAATTTGGTTCGCTATGTCCATCAATACAATAATAATAGGATACCAATACTACCATCGAATATACCCTTTTAATTTTAAACGGTTACAATTTCCAGTACGAATTTGGTTCGCTATGTCCATCAATACAATAATAATAGGATACCAATACTACCATCAAATATACCCTTTAATTTTAAGCGGTTACAATTTCCAGTACGAATTTGTTTCGCTATGTCCATCAATACAATAATAATAGGATACCAATACTACCATCAAATATACCCTTTAATTTTAAGCGGTTACAATTTCCAGTACGAATTTGGTTCGCTATGTCCATCAGTACAATAATAATAGGATACCAATACTACCATCAAATATACCCTTTAATTTTAAGCGGTTACAATTTCTAGTACGAATTTGGTTCGCTATGTCCATCAATACAATAATAATAGGATACCAATACTACCATCGAATATACCCTTTTAATTTTAAACGGTTAAAATTTCCAGTACGAATTTGGTTCGCTATGTCCATCAATACAATAATAATAGGATACCAATACTACCATCAAATATACCCTTTAATTTTAAGCGGTTACAATTTCCAGTACGAATTTGTTTCGCTATGTCCATCAATACAATAATAATAGGATACCAATACTACCATCAAATATACCCTTTAATTTTAAGCGGTTACAATTTCCAGTACGAATTTGGTTCGCTATGTCCATCAGTACAATAATAATAGGATACCAATACTACCATCAAATATACCATTTAATAATTAAGCGGTTACAATTTCCAGTACTAATTTGGTTCGCTATGTCCATCAATACAATAATAATAGGATACCAATACTACCATCAAATATACCCTTTAATTTTAAGCGGTTACAATTTCCAGTACGAATTTGTTTCGCTATGTCCATCAATACAATAATAATAGGATACCAATACTACCATCAAATATACCCTTTAATTTTAAGCGGTTACAATTTCCAGTACGAATTTGGTTCGCTATGTCCATCAGTACAATAATAATAGGATACCAATACTACCATCAAATATACCCTTTAATTTTAAGCGGTTACAATTTCTAGTACGAATTTGGTTCGCTATGTCCATCAATACAATAATAATAGGATACCAATACTACCATCGAATATACCCTTTTAATTTTAAACGGTTACAATTTCCAGTACGAATTTGGTTCGCTATGTCCATCAGTACAATAATAATAGGATACCAATACTACCATCAAATATACCCTTTAATTTTAAGCGGTTACAATTTCTAGTACGAATTTGGTTCGCTATGTCCATCAATACAATAATAATAGGATACCAATACTACCATCGAATATACCCTTTTAATTTTAAACGGTTACAATTTCCAGTACGAATTTGGTTCGCTATGTCCATCAATACAATAATAATAGGATACCAATACTACCATCAAATATACCCTTTAATTTTAAGCGGTTACAATTTCCAGTACGAATTTGGTTCGCTATGTCCATCAATACAATAATAATAGGATACCAATACTACCATCAAATATACCCTTTTAATTTTAAACGGTTACAATTTCCAGTACGAATTTGGTTCGCTATGTCTATCAATACAATAATAATAGGATACCAATACTACCATCAAATATACCCTTTAATTTTAAGCGGTTACAATTTCCAGTACGAATTTGGTTCGCTATGTCCATCAATACAATAATAATAGGATACCAATACTACCATCAAATATACCCTATTAATTTTAAACGGTTACAATTTCCAGTACGAATTTGGTTCGCTATGTCTATCAATACAATAATAATAGGATACCAATACTACCATCAAATATACCCTTTAATTTTAAGCGGTTACAATTTCCAGTACGAATTTGGTTCGCTATGTCCATCAATACAATAATAATAGGATACCAATAATACCATCAAATATACCATTTAATAATTAAGCGGTTACAATTTCTAGTACGAATTTGGTTCGCTATGTCCATCAATACAATAATAATAGGATACCAATACTACCATCAAATATACCCTTTAATTTTAAGCGGTTACAATTTCCAGTACGAATTTGGTTCGCTATGTCCATCAATACAATAATAATAGGATACCAATAATACCATCAAATATACCCTTTAATTTTAAGCGGTTACAATTTCCAGTACGAATTTGGTTCGCTATGTCCATCAGTACAATAATAATAGGATACCAATAATACCATCAAATATACCCTTTAATTTTAAGCGGTTACAATTTCCAGTACGAATTTGTTTCGCCCTGTCCATCAATACAATTCAAGGCCAAACACTAAAAGTTGCCGGATTGCAACTTTAATAACCATGCTGTCCACATGGTCAACTTTATGTACCAGCATAACGTGTCGGCGCAAGAACAAATATTTTTGTGTATGCGCATGAAAATAAAACAAACAACATTGTTTATAAAGAGATTTTCAATCTTAATGCCAGATGATTTTCTGATTATTATTAAGCGATTGCAATTTGTATTGCCTTAAACTTTCTTTAACGTTTTGAAACTTTCCATATCAGTTTCAAACTTTTACTTATACAATAAGTATTTTCATAAACAGCATATCATAATCATACTTTTTATTCACTTGTATAGTTGGTTTTCTTGACTGAAAGCACGTTTAAGAAATGTACACTAAAATCAAAAAATATATATAGGAATTATCCTCTGAAGGAGTAAAGCTGTAACACACCATGTGATAAAAAATAAAATAATAAAATCGACTTGGTTTGTATTTAAGAGAAAAAGAGCCAAACAAGTTATTTACTTTACTATGTTTCATTCGTCTTGGGAAACCATGTATAACATTCCCCCCACCTGTACATAGAACAAGCTATACTAACCTTACTATTGAGCTATGAGATAGTAATATACCTTTTAATGTGTGCATTACCTCCAGTATTGCAAATATAAGGTAATAAGAGTTGTTAAGACTATAAAAGCAAGTAATGTGAAGAAGAGTGGTCAGAGTGATAACTTAATCTGACAAACAATTAGATACACAGACATTGCTTTTTGATTCTGCACCCGGACACGCCGGGTAGCTCTGCTACTTATATATATAGTTCGGAAAATAAGCATTCGTCCACATTAAAATTAGATTTTAAAAAAATATTTCAGAGAAGAAACGTAACAAGAATTGTATACACTTACTGTATAAGAGGGCATACTTATTATATATGTAAGCACACTTTAATTATCTTTCATTCTACTGAAATTGATACCATTTATTGATTATTGATTGGTTAAAGTAATCGTACAATATATATATATATACATATATATATATATATATAAATATATATACATATATATATACATATATATACATATATGTATATATATACATATATATATATATACACACACATATATATACATATATATACATATACATACATATATATATATATACATATATATATATATTCATATATAATATTTCAAACTCTACAAAGCCATACTATTTTTAACTATACTATTTTAGAACCACCCAATGATGCAATACCCACCTTTATTTCATCTCAAGATCTAATCTGGAGCGTGCTAGAATTCTAGTTACGCAATAAGATTTCACTCATTGGAAGAGGCAAGTAATTGATTACTTCACATAAAGAACTGGTTGTAAAGGTTTGGAAACATGAGTAGAGATACAGGAAGCTCTCTAGTAACATTAATATTTGTTTCACTTTGATCAGTTCAGTCATTACAATGTTAAAAAAACGCGAAACCTCTGAAAATTACGAAAGAACAGATTCGTCAAGGAAGATTTCAGAAAGAGGTTCAGGTAAATAAGAGAGTCAAGTGTAAGAAAGTTCAACAACTACATGTGAATAAAGCGATTTGAGTTTATCAGGAATAAATGTAAACAAGCAAGTAATTAAATGCACATAAATTATTGTAATCACGCAGCAATTCATAATGAAACAAGCAGCGCGTGCGTGGCCCCTCTCTGTATGCGACTCGATGTGGCGAGTGTAAAATGCAACAAATTTGGGCAATTTGAGGCATTTATGATCTCCCTTTGACCCCCTGGGGCGTGAACCAGAAGTGTTCTGAAGTCAAGGATGCTCATTTCATATCCAGAACAATTGCCTCTACATTTTGGCCAAGTCTAAGAAAAATTGAATGGATGGATCAAACGTTATGGGAAAAAAGGTTATTTTTTTGCCATTTTGGGTGATTTTGACCCCGCTGTGGGCGCGAAAAAGATTGTTTCCAAGATCAGCGATACTTATTTTCTATTAGGAACAATTGCCTCCATATGTTGGCCAAGTCTCAGAGAAATAGATATGATGGATGAAAAGTTATGGGGCAAAAAATGGCATGTTTTGCCATTTCAGGGACTTTTGACCCCCTGGGGTCTAACCAGATTTTTTTTCAAAAATTGGAGAATGTCACTTTCTAACCTGACCAAAGTTACAACTTCATGCAAAATTTCAGAGAAATCCAATGGATGGTTACGGAGAAAGATCCGGACGGACGGAAGAACGGACATGTTTCAAAACATAAGTCCCCCGATTTTATAAATCGGGGGACCATTAAGACACACATTAAAAAGACCGAAGAATACTCGACTTCTTTTGAAACGAAGCATAGATAGGATGTTTTAATTTGTTATGAAACTTGACGATTAACTATTTATATTAGGAAAGTATTTGTTGGACAGGCATGATCAAAATTAAGTTGTTTGTCACAATAAAGTTTTGTCAAAATTAAGGTGTTTTGTTTTACCAGCACCCTTTGCAGAATTACAGCTCCAACCTATAATGCTGCAACCACTAAATTTGAGAGCATTTACGATGCCTTTATTAAGTTTACATGAACGACTTTCCGTCACATATGTGTCCTATAATTCGAAAATTCAAATATAAATGAGCGCACTAACAGATATAACGGCCAGGAAAAAAGATATGCTTGGCAAGAAAGAACAGAATACGTACTAATATTTGCAAATCAGTAACTAAAGACTGCAGAGGGAGATTGGGGGGCTATTAAATAAATAAAGTTATGCAACAAAGTATTACATTAAGATAATACGTTAATTTTCTATTGTACGATTTCTTTTTCCCCCATTAAAATGAATTAATTGGATGAACTTTGGTACAACAAAAATATAATTTAAGTTTATGTGCATATATTACTGTCATCTATTTTATACAGCAAATGAATAACTTCTTATTTTTGTACAAACATGAAAGTAACAATTATAGACATTCGCAGAATCGATATTTGATTTACTAATACTAATAAAATGTTAGAATATACGACATTGCCTCAGTATTCGTAGGGTCCAACATCCGTCAGTATGACACGTAGCATTTGTTTTCAAAAAGATCTTCCGATTTGGAGTACTGCCTTTTCTCTACATTGGAACCCGATCTTTGCCGTCTGTCGGAGGCTAATCAATAGTGATTGTATCCAGCACCTATATTTTCTATATAGGTCGATGTATTGTCTGTCGATTAAGTCTCCTTCATTACGGAAGGAGCATTGGCGGAAACATACAGGTATTTTCGTTCCAAAGTGCTTTTTTCGGGGGGGGGGGTAGCCGATTGTAAGTCGTTTGGTGGCTTGTAAATAGGGAGATAATTCTGCTTTTATTTATAGTTTTATGAGAAATGGATATATTGTCAATCGCTTGAGTATCGATATTCAGGTAATAAAAGTAATTTGTTTAGATAGGGATAATTTATTTAAATAGGGATAAAGGATAATTCCATCATTCATTGTCCGTGCTCAAAATGCACTACGATTTGTGATTTTTTATATGACTCCTTTTTCCAGCCTCGTTCTCCTTCTTTGTTTTATCTCTATCTCTGCCCCTATATCTCTCTCTATCTCTGCTCTCTGTCCTAGTAAACACTTCCAACTTCTTTAATACAATGGCAAGATGGAAAACCTAAAGACATACTCAATAATAAGTTTAATACAATGGCAAGATGGAAAATATAAAGACATACTCAATAATAAGTTTAATACAATGGCAAGATGGGAAATATAAAGACATACTCAATAATAAGTTTAATACAATGGCAAAATGGAAAATATAAAGACATACTCAATAATAAGTTTAATACAATGGCAAGATGGAAAATATAAAGATATACTCAATAATAAGTTTAATACAATGGCAAGATGGAAAATATAAAGACATACTCAATAATAAGTTTAATACAATGGCAAGATGGAAAATATAAAGACATACTCAATAATAAGTTTAAACAATGGCAAGATGGAAAATATAAAGACATACTCAATAATAAGTTTAATACAATGGCAAGATGGAAAATATAAAGACATACTCAATAATAAGTTTAAACAATGGCAAGATGGAAAATATAAAGACATACTCAATAATATGTTTAATACAATGGCAAGATGGAAAATATAAAGACATACTCAATAATAAGTTTAAACAATGGCAAGATGGAAAATATAAAGACATACTCAATAATAAGTTTAATACAATGGCAAGATGGAAAATATAAAGACATACTCAATAATAAGTTTAATACAATGGCAAGATGGAAAATATAAAGACATACTCAATAATAAGTTTAATACAATGGCAAGATGGAAAATATAAAGACATACTCAATAATAAGTTTAAACAATGGCAAGATGGAAAATATAAAGACATACTCAATAATAAGTTTAATACAATGGCAAGATGGAAAATATAAAGACATACTCAATAATAAGTTTAATACAATGGCAAGATGGAAAATATAAAGATATACTCAATAATAAGTTTAATACAATGGCAAGATGGAAAATATAAAGACATACTCAATAATAAGTTTAATACAATGGCAAGATGGAAAATATAAAGACATACTCAATAATAAGTTTAATACAATGGCAAGATGGAAAATATAAAGACATACTCAATAATAAGTTTAAACAATGGCAAGATGGAAAATATAAAGACATACTCAATAATAAGTTTAATACAATGGCAAGATGGAAAATATAAAGACATACTCAATAATAAGTTTAATACAATGGCAAGATGGAAAATATAAAGATATACTCAATAATAAGTTTAATACAATGGCAAGATGGAAAATATAAAGACATACTCAATAATAAGTTTAATACAATGGCAAGATGGAAAATATAAAGACATACTCAATAATAAGTTTAATACAATGGCAAGATGGAAAATATAAAGACATACTCAATAATAAGTTTAAACAATGGCAAGATGGAAAATATAAAGACATACTCAATAATAAGTTTAATACAATGGCAAGATGGAAAATATAAAGACATACTCAATAATAAGTTTAATACAATGGCAAGATGGAAAATATAAAGACATACTCAATAATAAGTTTAATACAATGGCAAGATGGAAAATATAAAGACATACTCAATAATAAGTTAAAAGAAATTGCATGGTAATTTTGGGTATTTTACCTTTGGCAAATAGATATTTGTTTTTCAAAAGAAATTAGTAATAGAATATGGTGATGTGTGTCTACAATGGTAATACTCGTAGTAGTATTTCTGCTTCTCTTAATACTTTATAGTTAATTCAATGTGCGCTGGTCATTTTCAAATAAACTGCTCTGAAAGAAAACAATTCAGCTATTATCATACGGTTCACTAGTTTATCAAAGCTCTCTAGAACACCGAAAACACAGAACCGTTGGTGTTTTACATAACACAGAAAACGGGTGCACGTCCGCGGTTGTTTAGTAACACGAGATTGGCACACGCGTCGGATGAAGTCCATGGTCTATTACAACTTATTAGTGTTTAAGGATATATTTAAATATATGTGTAAATTCATCTATTATTAAGGTTAAAAGGATACATAGCTGAGATTAAAAATGAACAACATTCAACCAATACATAATCAATAATGTCCATATGTATTGAAATGCAAGAGTAAATGCATGTATTTTCGTTATATATATTTTGCTCCGATTTCTTATTTTACTTTTGATTTAGATGTTTCCATTTTTCTTTGTACGAAAAACTTAGTTTCAATTGTGATGCTTCAAAAAATTACAACTGTGAACAAATAAATATTTCTAACATGACATATTTATTATTATATTTCTGAAGTTACTTGCTTTATCTTTCCATTGTGTCCTCTATCGAAACATGAAATAAAAAAGTAATGATCATTTACAAAAAAAGTGTAGACTCGTAAATGGCCTTCATATATAATCAACTAATGTGTTTCATTGTGACAATCTCTTGATAAAACTGTTTTTTTTGTGTCCGGATATTCGTAACAGCTTTTGTCACCGTTTTATTAAAAATGCATATCTTTACAATACAAACAGTCGACAATATAAAAACGTTACACAAAAAAATGTCGAATTATCTGAAAGTTTATAAAACAACTAGAAATGTTATTATTTTTAATTAGTTAATTAAATGAAATTAATATTTTATTAATTGATATAAAAGTGTTGAAGATCAGCATATGAAATATCGTCAATTATAATGTATCCGCCTGATTGTATTTGAACGCTTAGTTTTCATATCGCATGCTAGTTGAACAACGTCGGAACTTGTGTTGAAAGTCCTCAGCAGTACGCGAATGCATGAGGTTAAAGTTAAGACACCTGAATTTCAATGAGTTGACAATTTTCAAGGTCTTGTTTTAAACACTATTAAAGGTAAACTATCCGACTTGTTAACTGATAAAGAAGGATTTACGGTTGCTTGAACAACAGCTTGTCTGAATTAGATTTAGTTGTTGTGAAGAAGATCGAAAAGTTCGTTATAATTATAAAATGAAGTATATATTCATTAAGGAGAATATTATTATGCCACTTTTATATACATCAATGTTTTAGCTTACAGATTCGACACAAAATAACGAATGTTGTCCTTAGACTAAAACAGCACTTTCTTTGACAAAAGTAGAGAACCTATGTCAACCAGACACTTGTTCAAAGTTCGAATCAATGATTCAATATCACAGTGTTTTAGTAAAAATATTATTGTTGTACCGAAGTATAAGGTTATTAGGTGTCTAACCTGTATTAAGTGGTATTATATTAACGATATATTAATGCTACTATTGGGCAATAACGATATATTTTCTATATAATGCTACTATTGGACGATAAGGAATAACACGCTCTTTATATCGCATATAATTATGAGATTTAAAATTGTATTCAATTGTTTCATACGTAGAAAATAGCTCAAAGGACAAAACTTATTAAATAAGAAAGTAATGCATTAGGTAAATAATCCATTTGAAATGCTAGATGTACAGGGTGGGCCAAAATAAGGGTCCTATCTTTAAATTTGAATAACTTGAATTTGAATAACTTCCACAAAATAAAAGTTAAACTCACCAAACTTTATGTGTGTGTAGACTGACCCTTCCGAGATTTTTTGAAATAAACAAAACAAATTTTAGATAAAAAACACTTCTTAAAACTTACAAAAACTAAAGTATTGTTTTTTACACTGTTTTGAGTTTTTTAAGCAAAAATAATGTTTTCTAAATGAGGGTACGTTCCTTAGGGCTAATACGGCTCATGCTTGCTTCGGAAGGGGTCCTTTACTTATTCTAAAAAAAAAAAAAAAATCAATAAATAAAAAAGTTATGAATTTTAAAAAATAGGACCCTTATTTTTGCCCAGCCTATATAATTGTCTACTGAAGTAATTAGTTCCAAAAAAGTAAATGGTAATGTGGGTGTTATAGTAATCCACCCTATTTCGACACCATGAATAGTTCTAATAGTGAGACTAGATATGGCTAATCTAGAAACAGTCTCGAGCAACACACTATTTCTATGCTTCCTATATAGGAATACTCTTGTTGAGCATTTCTTTTTTGTCTTACGTGTCCTCGGCATATCAATACCGACACCTCTATATAATTCTGTTGTTTCTTTGATAGGCAACACAACAATTATTTTCTTCAACTTAAAACAGCATGTTTAGGTAGGAGAATTGTGTTTCATCTGAAGGAGAAGACACAGTGAAGTTATACATACAGTAAATAAAACTCAGAAACATATACGAAGAATAAAACAAATACGTTTATTTAAATCACACGAGTAACTAGCTCTCGTTTCGTCAGCCATGACCGGATGAAAGTGTTAAGTAATTGGTAATTGTAGTTTTTATATCGCCCCTACTAATAATCGAACCTTAATTCAAGTAGACTGTCATTTCGGAACTTATTATCACTTATTATCACTTGCGCCGAAACATATGTGTTTGCAAAGTTAAATAGTTGAGGCGGATGAAACAGAATAGAGAAAATGTAAAAGGGGTGGGTGTGTTTATTCCCTTTGTTTTGTCAGTGTCATAGTGTATGCGTGATATTATTTGCTCTTTATTCAAAAATTAATGATCATTTTTCAAAGTCAAAGGCCACTAGAAAATAAAATACATGAGATTGCCGGTTTCATGATGAACAATACCATGAGAGGACTTACCCAGATAGATGCTGGGGTATACCGATGTTGAAAGCGTGTTGCTTCCTCTCTTTTAAACCCGCTTCTGTTTGACTTCCTCGAGGTTGTGGTTTCGTAGCTGAGTTTAATTATTTTTATCTAAAAAATCCGGCGCCAGTGAGCTTGATTGCTTTTGGCGGTTGAAATAGATTTTATATTTCGGATGTACTATTGGAGATGTCAATTGACGTTTATTCTTATAATTTCGTCTCTTGTATACACTGCTGTTTGTCCAAAAATGTGAAAGTCTTTATTTCGAGGCGGGTCTTATTTGTTTGCGTCGACTTTAATTGGTCATACATTTTTATTGAAATGTTAATCCTATAACATCATTGTTAAAGATGGAATGATTTGTTTATATTTTTTATTTATTTTTTAAACTTATATGCAAAGGATTGAAAATATATTTATTCACATACCGGTTAAATTTCTTATGTTGAAAAAGTTAAGGAAACAGGGAGCAGTGAGATAATTACAAAGGCTAGCGGTCCTAGGAAAGTAGCTATTAGTAGAAACTATTCCAGTATCTGAGATTTTGCTGCTAGTTACCTGTGAATGTTAGGCCTATTGTTGCATAACCGTCCCGGAATGGGCCGGGACAGTACTCGTTTTCTATACCCGTCCCGGAACGGGCGGCGGCAATTCTCGCTTAAATAACTGGTCATTTTTAACACCAAAAAGGAATTTGTTGCATACCATTAATTTCTCGTACCCTCTCTTCTTCCTCGGCGCGTGGAGAGGTGTGTCGTCTAGTGGTTGAATTCTTTCTTCTTTCTTTCTGCCGTGAACGTCGCCGTCCACTGTGTCTGCAACAAATTTTTCATGACCGACTAACGAGACACACAATCTTTTACACTTTTAATTCTGTTTTATTTCAGGCGTTTGTTATCGTCGCGGCCGGAGATATTTACTAACGTCGAAGGAGAGACCAATTAACAGCTTTATCGTAGTCATTTTCTAGATTAAGTCCTTAGCCATTCGAGGAGGTGGGAAGAAGTTATCTCACGCCTGTACTCTCTTAAGGAATGCAATTCCCCTAATCATGTTGAAGACTACATAGAGAAGTCGACTGTTCGGCTTGCTTCCAAAACCCAGACTTGCAAAACTGTGTTTCCCCACACCTAGCCCGTGACGTCAAAGAGCCGCAATGCGCAGGGCACATTGACCCTTGATCTGATGTCTCGTGAACGTGGTGACCCTGTCAACGTCAGTGAGCTCCGACTGTGATTACACCCCTATTCTGCACTCGACTGTAAGGGTCCATCCGCACTAAATCGCGCAAGCCAAACGAAAAGATCCCCACAGATACGTCCACCTCAACATGCGCCCGTTCCTACAGTGCCATTATCCAACATTATGAGCTTGAACATTACATTCTCTGGAGGGATTCAATCAGCCATGATAATCGGTGGTTAAAAAAGGTTTCTCATGATTGTTAAAGGAAGAGAGTTTTGTTTTGATAGCATGGAATGTAACCATACAATTTTGGCCCTATTCTACTACGGACTGGAAGTTATTTACTAAGCATTCAGCCATTGCCTTTGTTATGTATATGTGTGTGTTCAATTGCCCCACACAATCCTGCCGGAGACAGAGCGTCGTGTCATCAACAAATATACATATCTCGAGCGGAAGGGAACGAGAACCAAAGAACACATTTAGGCATATCTTCTTATTTGCATATCTGTCAATCATTTGGTTTCTACTCTTGTAGAGAAACATAAATACTTTTTAGTCGCTTTATTTTGTTCGATTAAACTTTTTATATATATATATATATATATATATATATATATATATATATATATATATATATATATATATATATATATATATATAATATAAACGAAAAAGTTTGCCAACATCCCTAAGTGAAAATGGTGCTTTGGAACTGACTGGATTCGAACTTCAGCATGTGCCGATATCAACTTACCGAACCATAGACACACGTGTATATATCAATATATATATATATCAATATATATATATATCAATATATATATATATATATATATATATATATATATATATATATATACTAATATATATATATATATATCAAAATATATATATATATATATATCAATATATATATATATATATATCAATATATATATATCAATATATATATATATATATATATCAATATATATATATATATATATATCAATATATATATATATATATATATATATCAATATATATATATATATATATATCAATATATATATATATATATATCAATATATATATATATATATATATATATATATATATATATATATATACACGTTTTTCTATGGTTCGGTAAGTTGATATCGGCACATGCTGAAGTTCGAATCCAGTCAGTTCCAAAGCACCACTTTCACTTAGGGATGTTGGCAACCTTTTCGTTTATATTTTCCATCTTGCTATGGTATTAAAGCAGTTGGAAGTGTTTACTAGGCCATAGAACAGAGATAGAGAGATATATAAGGGCAGAGAGAGATATAAAACAGAGAAGGAGAACGGGTCTAAAAAATCACAAATCATAGTGCAATTTGAGCACGGACAATGAATGAGGAAATTACCCATATCTGACGAAATTACCCTTATCACCTGAATATGGATACTCAAGCGATTGACAATATATCCATTGGCCTAAAAAATAGAAATAAAAGCAGAATTATCTCCCTATTTTCTATCAACCAAACGACTTAAAATCGGCTACCCCCCCCCCCAAAAAAAAAACAACACTTCGGATAGAAAATACCTGTATGTTCCGTAATGAAGGAGACTCAATCGACAGACAATACATAGACCGATATAGAAAATATAGGTGCTTGATACAATCACTATTGATTAGCCTCCGACAGACGGCAAAGATTGGGTTCCAATGTAGAGAAAAATGCAGCTCTCCAAATCGAGGGCGCTTTTTGAAAACAAATGATACATGTATAGTCGTAATGGCTCATACTAACGAATAATGTCGTATATTATAACATTTTATTTGTATTAGTAAATCAAATATCGATTCTGCGGATGTCTATCATTTTTACTTTCATGTGAGTACGAAAATAAGAAGTTATTCATTTGCTCTATGAAAGTACATGGCAGTAATATATGCGAATAAACTTAAATTATATTTTATTGCACCAAAGTTGATCCAATTAATCCATTTTAATGGGTGAAAAAAGAAATCGCACAATACAAAATGAACGTATTATCTTAATGTAATACTTTGTTGCATAACTTTTATTTATTTAAGAGCCCCCAATCTCCACCTGTAGTCTTTAGGTACTGATTTGCAAATATTAGTACGTATTCTGTTCTTTCTTGCCAAGCATATTTTTTCATGCCATTTCTCTCGATATCACACACCTAACCGTGGGTGAAGTTTTATTTGGGTCACCAGAAATAATAACAGTAATTTATATATGAACAATGTGAGAGGTTTTCTAACAGGGTAGACGGAGCTCATTCTCCTAGAGATAGGAGTTACAATTTCCAATTAATCAGAAATTGCCTTTAATGTAGTACCAGTAATAGAGTGTAGTGTCATTAGCAAATACACAAATCTCGCTACATGAATATAATCAATAATATAGATCAAAGAATCGATCCCTGAGCATACCCGTATTGAGTGCTGTGGTTTAGTAAACTAACTGGGTTTTTATTCTTGTTAAGAAAAATCTGATATACCAAGTATTTGTCCGGTGATAACGAGTGATTTTTCTGATAACACCTTCATGTTAGACCATGTCAAAGGTCTTTGAGATATCTACCGCTCTTTTCATATATTCACCTAACTTATCTAGAGTGCCATATATACGTTCAGAAATAACTGTTAGGATATCCACCGTCGAACGAGATTGCCTAATTCATATCGTGGGTCAGAGAGAAGTTTAGCATTATGAAGGCGATAGCTAATACTAGATTGAGTAATGAGTGAATGATTTTAGCAAAGAGCAAAAAGAAAAACAAATTATACACAGGAAGCATTCATTAAAAATCAAAGATTTACTGTTTTTTTTAGATCAACGAACGTCTTCTTTTATCTGAAGATGTTTGTTGATACAAACGAAACTGGTAAATATATCATATTTGATTATATTTTCTTTGTGTTTAATTTGCTTTCCCTTTTGTTATGTTTAACATATCCTGTCTCCATGGCATGTCATTGTAATAAACTATCGTGTATGTTATCCTCATCAATATATATATATAGATATATATATATATGCATATAATATATATATATATATAGTATATAATATATATATATATACATATATGCATATACAAATTGCCACACAGACATACACATACAGACACATATATATATATATATATATATATGCATATATAATATATATATATATATATATAGTTATAAAGATATTGTTCGTTCTTTTTTTTTTTTTTTTTATTTTTTTTTTTTTTTTTAAGCATTGAATAAAATGTAATAAAATGACGTAAGAAGCCCTTTTTAACAATGCGTGAAAGAATTTATTTCTTTTTTTTTCTTTTTCCAATCAATTTCGAAGTCTACAAACTTCATCTTCAGGGATGTATTTTTTTTTTTTTTTATAAAATAAACAAACTTTTACTTTTGTTTACAAGTAGCATCGAGATGGTGTGACGCTCTCCGCCAAGATGGAATAGGGCGGAAGTGAAAAATATTAAGAACGATTATGCCAGGGGCAAGCCGGGAGTTATAAAGATATTGTTCGTTCTTTTTTTTTTTTAAGCATTGAATAAAATGTAATAAAATGACGTAAGAAGCCCTTTTTAACAATGCGTGAAAGAATTTATTTCTTTTTTTTTCTTTTTCCAATCAATTTCGAAGTCTACAAACTTCATCTTCAGGGATGTATTTTTTTTTTTTTTTATAAAATAAACAAACTTTTACTTTTGTTTACAAGTAGCATCGAGATGGTGTGACGCTCTCCGCCAAGATGGAATAGGGCGGAAGTGAAAAATATTAAGAACGATTATGCCAGGGGCAAGCCGGGAGTTATAAAGATATTGTTCGTTCTTTTTTTTTTTTTTTAAGCATTGAATAAAATGTAATAAAATGACGTAAGAAGCCCTTTTTAACAATGCGTGAAAGAATTTATTTCTTTTTTTTTCTTTTTCCAATCAATTTCGAAGTCTACAAACTTCATCTTCAGGGATGTATTTTTTTTTTTTTTTTATAAAATAAACAAACTTTTACTTTTGTTTACAAGTAGCATCGAGATGGTGTGACGCTCTCCGCCAAGATGGAATAGGGCGGAAGTGAAAAATATTAAGAACGATTATGCCAGGGGCAAGCCGGGAGTTATAAAGATATTGTTCGTTCTTTTTTTTTTTTTTAAGCATTGAATAAAATGTAATAAAATGACGTAAGAAGCCCTTTTTAACAATGCGTGAAAGAATTTATTTCTTTTTTTTTCTTTTTCCAATCAATTTCGAAGTTTACAAACTTCATCTTCAGGGATGTATTTTTTTTTTTTTTTTATAAAATAAACAAACTTTTACTTTTGTTTACAAGTAGCATCGAGATGGTGTGACGCTCTCCGCCAAGATGGAATAGGGCGGAAGTGAAAAATATTAAGAACGATTATGCCAGGGGCAAGCCGGGAGTTATAAAGATATTGTTCGTTCTTTTTTTTTTTTTTTAAGCATTGAATAAAATGTAATAAAATGACGTAAGAAGCCCTTTTTAACAATGCGTGAAAGAATTTATTTCTTTTTTTTTCTTTTTCCAATCAATTTCGAAGTCTACAAACTTCATCTTCAGGGATGTATTTTTTTTTTTTTTTATAAAATAAACAAACTTTTACTTTTGTTTACAAGTAGCATCGAGATGGTGTGACGCTCTCCGCCAAGATGGAATAGGGCGGAAGTGAAAAATATTAAGAACGATTATGCCAGGGGCAAGCCGGGAGTTATAAAGATATTGTTCGTTCTTTTTTTTTTTTTTAAGCATTGAATAAAATGTAATAAAATGACGTAAGAAGCCCTTTTTAACAATGCGTGAAAGAATTTATTTCTTTTTTTTTCTTTTTCCAATCAATTTCGAAGTCTACAAACTTCATCTTCAGGGATGTATTTTTTTTTTTTTTTATAAAATAAACAAACTTTTACTTTTGTTTACAAGTAGCATCGAGATGGTGTGACGCTCTCCGCCAAGATGGAATAGGGCGGAAGTGAAAAATATTAAGAACGATTATGCCAGGGGCAAGCCGGGAGTTATAAAGATATTGTTCGTTCTTTTTTTTTTTTTTAAGCATTGAATAAAATGTAATAAAATGACGTAAGAAGCCCTTTTTAACAATGCGTGAAAGAATTTATTTCTTTTTTTTTCTTTTTCCAATCAATTTCGAAGTCTACAAACTTCATCTTCAGGGATGTATTTTTTTTTTTTTTTATAAAATAAACAAACTTTTACTTTTGTTTACAAGTAGCATCGAGATGGTGTGACGCTCTCCGCCAAGATGGAATAGGGCGGAAGTGAAAAATATTAAGAACGATTATGCCAGGGGCAAGCCGGGAGTTATAAAGATATTGTTCGTTCTTTTTTTTTTTTTTAAGCATTGAATAAAATGTAATAAAATGACGTAAGAAGCCCTTTTTAACAATGCGTGAAAGAATTTCTTTCTTTTTTTTTCTTTTTCCAATCAATTTCGAAGTCTACAAACTTCATCTTCAGGGATGTATTTTTTTTTTTTTTTATAAAATAAACAAACTTTTACTTTTGTTTACAAGTAGCATCGAGATGGTGTGACGCTCTCCGCCAAGATGGAATAGGGCGGAAGTGAAAAATATTAAGAACGATTATGCCAGGGGCAAGCCGGGAGTTATAAAGATATTGTTCGTTCTTTTTTTTTTTTAAGCATTGAATAAAATGTAATAAAATGACGTAAGAAGCCCTTTTTAACAATGCGTGAAAGAATTTATTTCTTTTTTTTTCTTTTTCCAATCAATTTCGAAGTCTACAAACTTCATCTTCAGGGATGTATTTTTTTTTTTTTTTATAAAATAAACAAACTTTTACTTTTGTTTACAAGTAGCATCGAGATGGTGTGACGCTCTCCGCCAAGATGGAATAGGGCGGAAGTGAAAAATATTAAGAACGATTATGCCAGGGGCAAGCCGGGAGTTATAAAGATATTGTTCGTTCTTTTTTTTTTTTTTTAAGCATTGAATAAAATGTAATAAAATGACGTAAGAAGCCCTTTTTAACAATGCGTGAAAGAATTTATTTCTTTTTTTTTCTTTTTCCAATCAATTTCGAAGTCTACAAACTTCATCTTCAGGGATGTATTTTTTTTTTTTTTTTATAAAATAAACAAACTTTTACTTTTGTTTACAAGTAGCATCGAGATGGTGTGACGCTCTCCGCCAAGATGGAATAGGGCGGAAGTGAAAAATATTAAGAACGATTATGCCAGGGGCAAGCCGGGAGTTATAAAGATATTGTTCGTTCTTTTTTTTTTTTTTTAAGCATTGAATAAAATGTAATAAAATGACGTAAGAAGCCCTTTTTAACAATGCGTGAAAGAATTTATTTCTTTTTTTTTCTTTTTCCAATCAATTTCGAAGTCTACAAACTTCATCTTCAGGGATGTATTTTTTTTTTTTTTATAAAATAAACAAACTTTTACTTTTGTTTACAAGTAGCATCGAGATGGTGTGACGCTCTCCGCCAAGATGGAATAGGGCGGAAGTGAAAAATATTAAGAACGATTATGCCAGGGGCAAGCCGGGAGTTATAAAGATATTGTTCGTTCTTTTTTTTTTTTTTTAAGCATTGAATAAAATGACGTAAGAAGCCCTTTTTAACAATGCGTGAAAGAATTTATTTCTTTTTTTTTCTTTTTCCAATCAATTTCGAAGTCTACAAACTTCATCTTCAGGGATGTATTTTTTTTTTTTTTTATAAAATAAACAAACTTTTACTTTTGTTTACAAGTAGCATCGAGATGGTGTGACGCTCTCCGCCAAGATGGAATAGGGCGGAAGTGAAAAATATTAAGAACGATTTTGCCAGGGGCAAGCCGGGAGTTATAAAGATATTGTTCGTTCTTTTTTTTTTTTAAGCATTGAATAAAATGTAATAAAATGACGTAAGAAGCCCTTTTTAACAATGCGTGAAAGAATTTATTTCTTTTTTTTTCTTTTTCCAATCAATTTCGAAGTCTACAAACTTCATCTTCAGGGATGTATTTTTTTTTTTTTTTATAAAATAAACAAACTTTTACTTTTGTTTACAAGTAGCATCGAGATGGTGTGACGCTCTCCGCCAAGATGGAATAGGGCGGAAGTGAAAAATATTAAGAACGATTATGCCAGGGGCAAGCCGGGAGTTATAAAGATATTGTTCGTTCTTTTTTTTTTTTTTTAAGCATTGAATAAAATGTAATAAAATGACGTAAGAAGCCCTTTTTAACAATGCGTGAAAGAATTTATTTCTTTTTTTTTCTTTTTCCAATCAATTTCGAAGTTTACAAACTTCATCTTCAGGGATGTATTTTTTTTTTTTTTTTATAAAATAAACAAACTTTTACTTTTGTTTACAAGTAGCATCGAGATGGTGTGACGCTCTCCGCCAAGATGGAATAGGGCGGAAGTGAAAAATATTAAGAACGATTATGCCAGGGGCAAGCCGGGAGTTATAAAGATATTGTTCGTTCTTTTTTTTTTTTTTAAGCATTGAATAAAATGTAATAAAATGACGTAAGAAGCCCTTTTTAACAATGCGTGAAAGAATTTATTTCTTTTTTTTTCTTTTTCCAATCAATTTCGAAGTCTACAAACTTCATCTTCAGGGATGTATTTTTTTTTTTTTTTATAAAATAAACAAACTTTTACTTTTGTTTACAAGTAGCATCGAGATGGTGTGACGCTCTCCGCCAAGATGGAATAGGGCGGAAGTGAAAAATATTAAGAACGATTATGCCAGGGGCAAGCCGGGAGTTATAAAGATATTGTTCGTTCTTTTTTTTTTTTTTAAGCATTGAATAAAATGTAATAAAATGACGTAAGAAGCCCTTTTTAACAATGCGTGAAAGAATTTATTTCTTTTTTTTTCTTTTTCCAATCAATTTCGAAGTTTACAAACTTCATCTTCAGGGATGTATTTTTTTTTTTTTTTATAAAATAAACAAACTTTTACTTTTGTTTACAAGTAGCATCGAGATGGTGTGACGCTCTCCGCCAAGATGGAATAGGGCGGAAGTGAAAAATATTAAGAACGATTATGCCAGGGGCAAGCCGGGAGTTATAAAGATATTGTTCGTTCTTTTTTTTTTTTTTTAAGCATTGAATAAAATGTAATAAAATGACGTAAGAAGCCCTTTTTAACAATGCGTGAAAGAATTTATTTCTTTTTTTTTCTTTTTCCAATCAATTTCGAAGTCTACAAACTTCATCTTCAGGGATGTTTTTTTTTTTTTTTTTATAAAATAAACAAACTTTTACTTTTGTTTACAAGTAGCATCGAGATGGTGTGACGCTCTCCGCCAAGATGGAATAGGGCGGAAGTGAAAAATATTAAGAACGATTATGCCAGGGGCAAGCCGGGAGTTATAAAGATATTGTTCGTTCTTTTTTTTTTTTTTAAGCATTGAATAAAATGTAATAAAATGACGTAAGAAGCCCTTTTTAACAATGCGTGAAAGAATTTATTTCTTTTTTTTTCTTTTTCCAATCAATTTCGAAGTCTACAAACTTCATCTTCAGGGATGTATTTTTTTTTTTTTTTATAAAATAAACAAACTTTTACTTTTGTTTACAAGTAGCATCGAGATGGTGTGACGCTCTCCGCCAAGATGGAATAGGGCGGAAGTGAAAAATATTAAGAACGATTATGCCAGGGGCAAGCCGGGAGTTATAAAGATATTGTTCGTTCTTTTTTTTTTTTTTAAGCATTGAATAAAATGTAATAAAATGACGTAAGAAGCCCTTTTTAACAATGCGTGAAAGAATTTATTTCTTTTTTTTTCTTTTTCCAATCAATTTCGAAGTCTACAAACTTCATCTTCAGGGATGTATTTTTTTTTTTTTTTATAAAATAAACAAACTTTTACTTTTGTTTACAAGTAGCATCGAGATGGTGTGACGCTCTCCGCCAAGATGGAATAGGGCGGAAGTGAAAAATATTAAGAACGATTATGCCAGGGGCAAGCCGGGAGTTATAAAGATATTGTTCGTTCTTTTTTTTTTTTTTAAGCATTGAATAAAATGTAATAAAATGACGTAAGAAGCCCTTTTTAACAATGCGTGAAAGAATTTCTTTCTTTTTTTTTCTTTTTCCAATCAATTTCGAAGTCTACAAACTTCATCTTCAGGGATGTATTTTTTTTTTTTTTTATAAAATAAACAAACTTTTACTTTTGTTTACAAGTAGCATCGAGATGGTGTGACGCTCTCCGCCAAGATGGAATAGGGCGGAAGTGAAAAATATTAAGAACGATTATGCCAGGGGCAAGCCGGGAGTTATAAAGATATTGTTCGTTCTTTTTTTTTTTTAAGCATTGAATAAAATGTAATAAAATGACGTAAGAAGCCCTTTTTAACAATGCGTGAAAGAATTTATTTCTTTTTTTTTCTTTTTCCAATCAATTTCGAAGTCTACAAACTTCATCTTCAGGGATGTATTTTTTTTTTTTTTTATAAAATAAACAAACTTTTACTTTTGTTTACAAGTAGCATCGAGATGGTGTGACGCTCTCCGCCAAGATGGAATAGGGCGGAAGTGAAAAATATTAAGAACGATTATGCCAGGGGCAAGCCGGGAGTTATAAAGATATTGTTCGTTCTTTTTTTTTTTTTTTAAGCATTGAATAAAATGTAATAAAATGACGTAAGAAGCCCTTTTTAACAATGCGTGAAAGAATTTATTTCTTTTTTTTTCTTTTTCCAATCAATTTCGAAGTCTACAAACTTCATCTTCAGGGATGTATTTTTTTTTTTTTTTTATAAAATAAACAAACTTTTACTTTTGTTTACAAGTAGCATCGAGATGGTGTGACGCTCTCCGCCAAGATGGAATAGGGCGGAAGTGAAAAATATTAAGAACGATTATGCCAGGGGCAAGCCGGGAGTTATAAAGATATTGTTCGTTCTTTTTTTTTTTTTTTAAGCATTGAATAAAATGTAATAAAATGACGTAAGAAGCCCTTTTTAACAATGCGTGAAAGAATTTATTTCTTTTTTTTTCTTTTTCCAATCAATTTCGAAGTCTACAAACTTCATCTTCAGGGATGTATTTTTTTTTTTTTTATAAAATAAACAAACTTTTACTTTTGTTTACAAGTAGCATCGAGATGGTGTGACGCTCTCCGCCAAGATGGAATAGGGCGGAAGTGAAAAATATTAAGAACGATTATGCCAGGGGCAAGCCGGGAGTTATAAAGATATTGTTCGTTCTTTTTTTTTTTTTTTAAGCATTGAATAAAATGACGTAAGAAGCCCTTTTTAACAATGCGTGAAAGAATTTATTTCTTTTTTTTTCTTTTTCCAATCAATTTCGAAGTCTACAAACTTCATCTTCAGGGATGTATTTTTTTTTTTTTTATAAAATAAACAAACTTTTACTTTTGTTTACAAGTAGCATCGAGATGGTGTGACGCTCTCCGCCAAGATGGAATAGGGCGGAAGTGAAAAATATTAAGAACGATTTTGCCAGGGGCAAGCCGGGAGTTATAAAGATATTGTTCGTTCTTTTTTTTTTTTAAGCATTGAATAAAATGTAATAAAATGACGTAAGAAGCCCTTTTTAACAATGCGTGAAAGAATTTATTTCTTTTTTTTTCTTTTTCCAATCAATTTCGAAGTCTACAAACTTCATCTTCAGGGATGTATTTTTTTTTTTTTTTATAAAATAAACAAACTTTTACTTTTGTTTACAAGTAGCATCGAGATGGTGTGACGCTCTCCGCCAAGATGGAATAGGGCGGAAGTGAAAAATATTAAGAACGATTATGCCAGGGGCAAGCCGGGAGTTATAAAGATATTGTTCGTTCTTTTTTTTTTTTTTTAAGCATTGAATAAAATGTAATAAAATGACGTAAGAAGCCCTTTTTAACAATGCGTGAAAGAATTTATTTCTTTTTTTTTCTTTTTCCAATCAATTTCGAAGTTTACAAACTTCATCTTCAGGGATGTATTTTTTTTTTTTTTTTATAAAATAAACAAACTTTTACTTTTGTTTACAAGTAGCATCGAGATGGTGTGACGCTCTCCGCCAAGATGGAATAGGGCGGAAGTGAAAAATATTAAGAACGATTATGCCAGGGGCAAGCCGGGAGTTATAAAGATATTGTTCGTTCTTTTTTTTTTTTTTAAGCATTGAATAAAATGTAATAAAATGACGTAAGAAGCCCTTTTTAACAATGCGTGAAAGAATTTATTTCTTTTTTTTTCTTTTTCCAATCAATTTCGAAGTCTACAAACTTCATCTTCAGGGATGTATTTTTTTTTTTTTTTATAAAATAAACAAACTTTTACTTTTGTTTACAAGTAGCATCGAGATGGTGTGACGCTCTCCGCCAAGATGGAATAGGGCGGAAGTGAAAAATATTAAGAACGATTATGCCAGGGGCAAGCCGGGAGTTATAAAGATATTGTTCGTTCTTTTTTTTTTTTTTAAGCATTGAATAAAATGTAATAAAATGACGTAAGAAGCCCTTTTTAACAATGCGTGAAAGAATTTATTTCTTTTTTTTTCTTTTTCCAATCAATTTCGAAGTTTACAAACTTCATCTTCAGGGATGTATTTTTTTTTTTTTTTTATAAAATAAACAAACTTTTACTTTTGTTTACAAGTAGCATCGAGATGGTGTGACGCTCTCCGCCAAGATGGAATAGGGCGGAAGTGAAAAATATTAAGAACGATTATGCCAGGGGCAAGCCGGGAGTTATAAAGATATTGTTCGTTCTTTTTTTTTTTTTTTAAGCATTGAATAAAATGTAATAAAATGACGTAAGAAGCCCTTTTTAACAATGCGTGAAAGAATTTATTTCTTTTTTTTTCTTTTTCCAATCAATTTCGAAGTCTACAAACTTCATCTTCAGGGATGTATTTTTTTTTTTTTTTATAAAATAAACAAACTTTTACTTTTGTTTACAAGTAGCATCGAGATGGTGTGACGCTCTCCGCCAAGATGGAATAGGGCGGAAGTGAAAAATATTAAGAACGATTATGCCAGGGGCAAGCCGGGAGTTATAAAGATATTGTTCGTTCTTTTTTTTTTTTTTTAAGCATTGAATAAAATGACGTAAGAAGCCCTTTTTAACAATGCGTGAAAGAATTTATTTCTTTTTTTTTCTTTTTCCAATCAATTTCGAAGTCTACAAACTTCATCTTCAGGGATGTATTTTTTTTTTTTTTTATAAAATAAACAAACTTTTACTTTTGTTTACAAGTAGCATCGAGATGGTGTGACGCTCTCCGCCAAGATGGAATAGGGCGGAAGTGAAAAATATTAAGAACGATTTTGCCAGGGGCAAGCCGGGAGTTATAAAGATATTGTTCGTTCTTTTTTTTTTTTAAGCATTGAATAAAATGTAATAAAATGACGTAAGAAGCCCTTTTTAACAATGCGTGAAAGAATTTATTTCTTTTTTTTTCTTTTTCCAATCAATTTCGAAGTCTACAAACTTCATCTTCAGGGATGTATTTTTTTTTTTTTTTATAAAATAAACAAACTTTTACTTTTGTTTACAAGTAGCATCGAGATGGTGTGACGCTCTCCGCCAAGATGGAATAGGGCGGAAGTGAAAAATATTAAGAACGATTATGCCAGGGGCAAGCCGGGAGTTATAAAGATATTGTTCGTTCTTTTTTTTTTTTTTTAAGCATTGAATAAAATGTAATAAAATGACGTAAGAAGCCCTTTTTAACAATGCGTGAAAGAATTTATTTCTTTTTTTTTCTTTTTCCAATCAATTTCGAAGTTTACAAACTTCATCTTCAGGGATGTATTTTTTTTTTTTTTTTATAAAATAAACAAACTTTTACTTTTGTTTACAAGTAGCATCGAGATGGTGTGACGCTCTCCGCCAAGATGGAATAGGGCGGAAGTGAAAAATATTAAGAACGATTATGCCAGGGGCAAGCCGGGAGTTATAAAGATATTGTTCGTTCTTTTTTTTTTTTTTAAGCATTGAATAAAATGTAATAAAATGACGTAAGAAGCCCTTTTTAACAATGCGTGAAAGAATTTATTTCTTTTTTTTTCTTTTTCCAATCAATTTCGAAGTCTACAAACTTCATCTTCAGGGATGTATTTTTTTTTTTTTTTATAAAATAAACAAACTTTTACTTTTGTTTACAAGTAGCATCGAGATGGTGTGACGCTCTCCGCCAAGATGGAATAGGGCGGAAGTGAAAAATATTAAGAACGATTATGCCAGGGGCAAGCCGGGAGTTATAAAGATATTGTTCGTTCTTTTTTTTTTTTTTAAGCATTGAATAAAATGTAATAAAATGACGTAAGAAGCCCTTTTTAACAATGCGTGAAAGAATTTATTTCTTTTTTTTTCTTTTTCCAATCAATTTCGAAGTTTACAAACTTCATCTTCAGGGATGTATTTTTTTTTTTTTTTTATAAAATAAACAAACTTTTACTTTTGTTTACAAGTAGCATCGAGATGGTGTGACGCTCTCCGCCAAGATGGAATAGGGCGGAAGTGAAAAATATTAAGAACGATTATGCCAGGGGCAAGCCGGGAGTTATAAAGATATTGTTCGTTCTTTTTTTTTTTTTTTAAGCATTGAATAAAATGTAATAAAATGACGTAAGAAGCCCTTTTTAACAATGCGTGAAAGAATTTATTTCTTTTTTTTTCTTTTTCCAATCAATTTCGAAGTCTACAAACTTCATCTTCAGGGATGTATTTTTTTTTTTTTTTATAAAATAAACAAACTTTTACTTTTGTTTACAAGTAGCATCGAGATGGTGTGACGCTCTCCGCCAAGATGGAATAGGGCGGAAGTGAAAAATATTAAGAACGATTATGCCAGGGGCAAGCCGGGAGTTATAAAGATATTGTTCGTTCTTTTTTTTTTTTTTAAGCATTGAATAAAATGTAATAAAATGACGTAAGAAGCCCTTTTTAACAATGCGTGAAAGAATTTATTTCTTTTTTTTTCTTTTTCCAATCAATTTCGAAGTCTACAAACTTCATCTTCAGGGATGTATTTTTTTTTTTTTTTATAAAATAAACAAACTTTTACTTTTGTTTACAAGTAGCATCGAGATGGTGTGACGCTCTCCGCCAAGATGGAATAGGGCGGAAGTGAAAAATATTAAGAACGATTATGCCAGGGGCAAGCCGGGAGTTATAAAGATATTGTTCGTTCTTTTTTTTTTTTTTAAGCATTGAATAAAATGTAATAAAATGACGTAAGAAGCCCTTTTTAACAATGCGTGAAAGAATTTATTTCTTTTTTTTTCTTTTTCCAATCAATTTCGAAGTCTACAAACTTCATCTTCAGGGATGTATTTTTTTTTTTTTTTATAAAATAAACAAACTTTTACTTTTGTTTACAAGTAGCATCGAGATGGTGTGACGCTCTCCGCCAAGATGGAATAGGGCGGAAGTGAAAAATATTAAGAACGATTATGCCAGGGGCAAGCCGGGAGTTATAAAGATATTGTTCGTTCTTTTTTTTTTTTTTAAGCATTGAATAAAATGTAATAAAATGACGTAAGAAGCCCTTTTTAACAATGCGTGAAAGAATTTCTTTCTTTTTTTTTCTTTTTCCAATCAATTTCGAAGTCTACAAACTTCATCTTCAGGGATGTATTTTTTTTTTTTTTTATAAAATAAACAAACTTTTACTTTTGTTTACAAGTAGCATCGAGATGGTGTGACGCTCTCCGCCAAGATGGAATAGGGCGGAAGTGAAAAATATTAAGAACGATTATGCCAGGGGCAAGCCGGGAGTTATAAAGATATTGTTCGTTCTTTTTTTTTTTTAAGCATTGAATAAAATGTAATAAAATGACGTAAGAAGCCCTTTTTAACAATGCGTGAAAGAATTTATTTCTTTTTTTTTCTTTTTCCAATCAATTTCGAAGTCTACAAACTTCATCTTCAGGGATGTATTTTTTTTTTTTTTTATAAAATAAACAAACTTTTACTTTTGTTTACAAGTAGCATCGAGATGGTGTGACGCTCTCCGCCAAGATGGAATAGGGCGGAAGTGAAAAATATTAAGAACGATTATGCCAGGGGCAAGCCGGGAGTTATAAAGATATTGTTCGTTCTTTTTTTTTTTTTTTAAGCATTGAATAAAATGTAATAAAATGACGTAAGAAGCCCTTTTTAACAATGCGTGAAAGAATTTATTTCTTTTTTTTTCTTTTTCCAATCAATTTCGAAGTCTACAAACTTCATCTTCAGGGATGTATTTTTTTTTTTTTTTTATAAAATAAACAAACTTTTACTTTTGTTTACAAGTAGCATCGAGATGGTGTGACGCTCTCCGCCAAGATGGAATAGGGCGGAAGTGAAAAATATTAAGAACGATTATGCCAGGGGCAAGCCGGGAGTTATAAAGATATTGTTCGTTCTTTTTTTTTTTTTTTAAGCATTGAATAAAATGTAATAAAATGACGTAAGAAGCCCTTTTTAACAATGCGTGAAAGAATTTATTTCTTTTTTTTTCTTTTTCCAATCAATTTCGAAGTCTACAAACTTCATCTTCAGGGATGTATTTTTTTTTTTTTTATAAAATAAACAAACTTTTACTTTTGTTTACAAGTAGCATCGAGATGGTGTGACGCTCTCCGCCAAGATGGAATAGGGCGGAAGTGAAAAATATTAAGAACGATTATGCCAGGGGCAAGCCGGGAGTTATAAAGATATTGTTCGTTCTTTTTTTTTTTTTTTAAGCATTGAATAAAATGACGTAAGAAGCCCTTTTTAACAATGCGTGAAAGAATTTATTTCTTTTTTTTTCTTTTTCCAATCAATTTCGAAGTCTACAAACTTCATCTTCAGGGATGTATTTTTTTTTTTTTTTATAAAATAAACAAACTTTTACTTTTGTTTACAAGTAGCATCGAGATGGTGTGACGCTCTCCGCCAAGATGGAATAGGGCGGAAGTGAAAAATATTAAGAACGATTTTGCCAGGGGCAAGCCGGGAGTTATAAAGATATTGTTCGTTCTTTTTTTTTTTTAAGCATTGAATAAAATGTAATAAAATGACGTAAGAAGCCCTTTTTAACAATGCGTGAAAGAATTTATTTCTTTTTTTTTCTTTTTCCAATCAATTTCGAAGTCTACAAACTTCATCTTCAGGGATGTATTTTTTTTTTTTTTTATAAAATAAACAAACTTTTACTTTTGTTTACAAGTAGCATCGAGATGGTGTGACGCTCTCCGCCAAGATGGAATAGGGCGGAAGTGAAAAATATTAAGAACGATTATGCCAGGGGCAAGCCGGGAGTTATAAAGATATTGTTCGTTCTTTTTTTTTTTTTTTAAGCATTGAATAAAATGTAATAAAATGACGTAAGAAGCCCTTTTTAACAATGCGTGAAAGAATTTATTTCTTTTTTTTTCTTTTTCCAATCAATTTCGAAGTTTACAAACTTCATCTTCAGGGATGTATTTTTTTTTTTTTTTTATAAAATAAACAAACTTTTACTTTTGTTTACAAGTAGCATCGAGATGGTGTGACGCTCTCCGCCAAGATGGAATAGGGCGGAAGTGAAAAATATTAAGAACGATTATGCCAGGGGCAAGCCGGGAGTTATAAAGATATTGTTCGTTCTTTTTTTTTTTTTTAAGCATTGAATAAAATGTAATAAAATGACGTAAGAAGCCCTTTTTAACAATGCGTGAAAGAATTTATTTCTTTTTTTTTCTTTTTCCAATCAATTTCGAAGTCTACAAACTTCATCTTCAGGGATGTATTTTTTTTTTTTTTTATAAAATAAACAAACTTTTACTTTTGTTTACAAGTAGCATCGAGATGGTGTGACGCTCTCCGCCAAGATGGAATAGGGCGGAAGTGAAAAATATTAAGAACGATTATGCCAGGGGCAAGCCGGGAGTTATAAAGATATTGTTCGTTCTTTTTTTTTTTTTTAAGCATTGAATAAAATGTAATAAAATGACGTAAGAAGCCCTTTTTAACAATGCGTGAAAGAATTTATTTCTTTTTTTTTCTTTTTCCAATCAATTTCGAAGTCTACAAACTTCATCTTCAGGGATGTATTTTTTTTTTTTTTTATAAAATAAACAAACTTTTACTTTTGTTTACAAGTAGCATCGAGATGGTGTGACGCTCTCCGCCAAGATGGAATAGGGCGGAAGTGAAAAATATTAAGAACGATTATGCCAGGGGCAAGCCGGGAGTTATAAAGATATTGTTCGTTCTTTTTTTTTTTTTTTAAGCATTGAATAAAATGTAATAAAATGACGTAAGAAGCCCTTTTTAACAATGCGTGAAAGAATTTCTTTCTTTTTTTTTCTTTTTCCAATCAATTTCGAAGTCTACAAACTTCATCTTCAGGGATGTATTTTTTTTTTTTTTTATAAAATAAACAAACTTTTACTTTTGTTTACAAGTAGCATCGAGATGGTGTGACGCTCTCCGCCAAGATGGAATAGGGCGGAAGTGAAAAATATTAAGAACGATTATGCCAGGGGCAAGCCGGGAGTTATAAAGATATTGTTCGTTCTTTTTTTTTTTTAAGCATTGAATAAAATGTAATAAAATGACGTAAGAAGCCCTTTTTAACAATGCGTGAAAGAATTTATTTCTTTTTTTTTCTTTTTCCAATCAATTTCGAAGTCTACAAACTTCATCTTCAGGGATGTATTTTTTTTTTTTTTTATAAAATAAACAAACTTTTACTTTTGTTTACAAGTAGCATCGAGATGGTGTGACGCTCTCCGCCAAGATGGAATAGGGCGGAAGTGAAAAATATTAAGAACGATTATGCCAGGGGCAAGCCGGGAGTTATAAAGATATTGTTCGTTCTTTTTTTTTTTTTTTAAGCATTGAATAAAATGTAATAAAATGACGTAAGAAGCCCTTTTTAACAATGCGTGAAAGAATTTATTTCTTTTTTTTTCTTTTTCCAATCAATTTCGAAGTCTACAAACTTCATCTTCAGGGATGTATTTTTTTTTTTTTTTTATAAAATAAACAAACTTTTACTTTTGTTTACAAGTAGCATCGAGATGGTGTGACGCTCTCCGCCAAGATGGAATAGGGCGGAAGTGAAAAATATTAAGAACGATTATGCCAGGGGCAAGCCGGGAGTTATAAAGATATTGTTCGTTCTTTTTTTTTTTTTTTTAAGCATTGAATAAAATGTAATAAAATGACGTAAGAAGCCCTTTTTAACAATGCGTGAAAGAATTTATTTCTTTTTTTTTCTTTTTCCAATCAATTTCGAAGTCTACAAACTTCATCTTCAGGGATGTATTTTTTTTTTTTTTTATAAAATAAACAAACTTTTACTTTTGTTTACAAGTAGCATCGAGATGGTGTGACGCTCTCCGCCAAGATGGAATAGGGCGGAAGTGAAAAATATTAAGAACGATTATGCCAGGGGCAAGCCGGGAGTTATAAAGATATTGTTCGTTCTTTTTTTTTTTTTTAAGCATTGAATAAAATGTAATAAAATGACGTAAGAAGCCCTTTTTAACAATGCGTGAAAGAATTTATTTCTTTTTTTTTCTTTTTCCAATCAATTTCGAAGTCTACAAACTTCATCTTCAGGGATGTATTTTTTTTTTTTTTTATAAAATAAACAAACTTTTACTTTTGTTTACAAGTAGCATCGAGATGGTGTGACGCTCTCCGCCAAGATGGAATAGGGCGGAAGTGAAAAATATTAAGAACGATTATGCCAGGGGCAAGCCGGGAGTTATAAAGATATTGTTCGTTCTTTTTTTTTTTTTAAGCATATATATAGTATATAATATATATATATATATATACATATATGCATATACAATATATATGCATATACAAATTGCCACACAGACATACACATACACACACACATATATATATATATATATATATATATATATATATATATATATATATATATATACATGATTCTTACTCTGTGTGATTAATTGTGTTTTCGTGTGTACTTTTACGTTCTCTATGTTGATGTCTTATGATGCAGTACTTGTGTTTTGCATGCTGTGTGTATGCGTCTTCATCAGTATGTCAACGCTGGTCAGGATGTGTAAGTCTAGTGTAGATGCAGACAACATTTACACATGCAGATTGATTTGCATACTGTTACATTGTGTTGCTATCTACATATTATGTACACGTAAATATCTCCCATATCCATGTGTATACTTCCTAGATTAATACATGTAGAAACCTATGTGCATACGCACACACATACATATACTGACGAAAGTCGCTGGTAGAGGTCAAACACTCTGTTTTTTAAACTTTTCTACATTCCTATACGTCAACGAATAAGAAATAAAGACTTGTATATATTTTGTACATTCATTTTTATACTGAATATATATATATATATATATATAATATGTGTTTTTTGTTTATTATCTATGTATGTATACGTTTCGTCCTATATAATCAGGACTCATCAGCATAGAGATATTACTATGCGATTCGAAATCGCGGATTCCGAGTATTTAGCAACTCAAATCCCGACATCCAGAACCACTCGGTCGATGCTGAATAGCGAATACACACTTATATTTTAACACTTCATCCAGCGGCTTGACGTCATAAGAGCGTTCTACCTAATGAAAGGAACGATAATGTATTGCTAGCGACGTCATGCTGTGTTAATACTACACTTACAATGCCCTTCTAAACAGATTTTTTCTAGGAGCTACAAATAATACATATTTGTTTTTTGTTTATATATATACGTTACGTTTCGTCCATTATAATCGGTACTATTCACTACTAAGGAACATATATAATGTTTCGCTGTATCACATCTCTTCAGTGCAGCTAGACAAGCTAGTGCTTAAAGCCGGGATCGAATCTCATCCGTCGCGCTATTGCATTGATACTTCTCGAATATAACTAGAATAGACCCGTCTACGCAATCATAAATTCTATTATATATATATATATATATATATATATAATTAATTATTAAAGACAATATATGTATTATCATATATCATCGGATCCTTTTACTTTGTTGTCTCCTTTGAAGATTCAGCTCAATGTTTGTCAATTATTGATAACAAAGCAAAATATAGAACAGTGTTTTATTATATTCCAATAACCATGGTTTGTTTTATTACTTTTATTTTTGTTTTTATTTTTTTCACATTTCCAAAAATTCCAAATTTCTGTGAGATACTTAACGGTCCGTTTCATTTGTTTTGTTCCAAACAACATTTGTATGTCAATATCGTCTCTGCAACACTACAAAATTATCAGAAAAAAGTTTCCCACAGAAATTTGGAATTTTTGGAAATGTGAAAAAAATAAAAACAAAACTAAAAGTAATAAAACAAACCATGGTTATTATAATATAATAAAAAACTGTTCTATATATATATATATATATATATATATATATATATATATATATATATATATATATATATTTCTGTGTGAGGGTATTTTCTATATTACATACATGGGTTACAGGGAAATTGGTTGTCTTTGCAAATTTCGATTGTTCGCATGAGAAAAACAGGACGGTGTACAAGTCAAATATCAAGAATAACCGCGTCTTTGCCAAATTCTTTATTCATACGACCCGCCTATTCTGCCAATATTTTCCCCTTGGGGTAATGACAAACCATATTCGTACATTTTAATAATGGCTACGCGACTATGTTTCTTAGGAAAACAAGTCTAATTTCACAAACCAAAATGTCGGAACTATCCAAGTTGGCAACTATTTTCTTACTTTATTGTCAGCAGAATGATGGTCGAAATGAAAGTGTATGCAATATCAGATGCCATCTATTTTCAAAGAAAGTGTTTGTAATTATTGTATGATTGTTCTAGTGTGGTTATTGTTGAACAGTCGTCTGTAATGTTTTCCCGGTCGCAAATAAATGATCTTCTGAAATATAGAGTAATAGTTGAAGTACCCGTATGCACAGCTCTTTTCAGATGATCGTTTCTGCATGTCTACTTTGCTCTCTAGTAACAATAAACGTCTCATTGACATGCATACACTTTTACATCGCGCAGAACACATGTTCCTACACAGACAGAGTGTAACTTTAAAGTGGCCGTGTTTTTAGGGAAAAGTTTGATTGACACCTTAAAGGTCATAGTTACCCAAAACGATAAACCCGCGACTTTCCATCGCGAATTTTATTTCTACTTGGCTGGCGAGTGTTCAAGCAAAAAATACGTGGTTGGATGCTGTCCCCAATTGTGGTTAACGCGGGGAGTGTGGCTTTGTGTTTCGAGACCAACTATCCGTCTATTCATCTGTCTGTATGGCGTCTCGTTCACTCGTATACACATAACCTCTCTCTTTTTTGCCCTCTCTCTCTGTCTCTGATGTTCTCGGTGACAGTTCATCTCTTTTTAAATAAATTGTTTTACGAATCAAAATCGGGGTCCGTGTGATTGAATCTACAGACGCGCGTCTATAATAGTCATAAATCCATCGGTAAGCTAACGTATAACACGCGTACGCAATTGACTTTGATATGCACTAGGGGGTGACCTCTTCTGTTTCCTTAAATACCCTTTCTTACAAAAAAAACGTTCCGAGTCTCTCTCAACTCTATCGTGTTTACATGGAAGGTGTTCAACTAAGATTTTGTTTATGGGTTCTTTTTG
>OY744517.1:30491885-30504385 GCA_963556195.1 Sepiola atlantica | reverse complement strand
AAGTCAAAAAAAGATGTAATTAAACAAATTAATCCTGCTAGTTTAACAATGTTGGCATAAATGAGCAAATGCTGCCTAAATAAACACACACACAATATATATATATATATATTAACATTATATATATATATATATATATATATATGTATATACATTATATATATGTATATACAGTATATGTATATATATGTATATACATTATATATAAATATATATATATATATATATACATTATATATACGTGTATACAGTATATATATATAATTAGATATATATATATATATATATATATATATATATATATATACATATATAACCTACACCTATATCGTTACAGCTAAATAAATAAAGAGATGTAAAGTATATTATTCGTTAAGCGAATATTAAGTACGCCTGTTTGTTTGTTTGATATTATCATGATACTATTTTATTTTTAAATCACTTGCCGCCATTTCTTGCATCTTTCATTGTGTTCGCGTTTTATTTCATTCTCGCCTCAGATTGAGATTCTATCGCTTTTATCTTTGAATTATCTGTCAGTCTTTGCTTATATCTAAAGATCTAGCTTTCTCTTTCCCTTCCAACAAAGAGTAGATCTCTCTTTTCTTTCAGCTGAATTACTTCCGACCATCGGCCCATCCACGATCAGATGATTAGGCATTCTTAAGTGTCATAACATGAGTCAATGAATCCATCATTTTTAAACATAAACAAACTAACATCAAACGCGAAGAACATCCTTGGTATTTTCTTTTGTTCGAGAATTTCGCTCAAACACAACAGAAGGAAGAAATCACCGAGAGGAATCTATAAACTGACGCCACTGTTGAATTTCATTTTGTTTATCATTAATTCAGTCGCCATGTTAGAAAATGTACGTAAGAAAGTTCAGGGATCGAATCGTGCGACCAGCAGAAAGAAAAATAAAGTATATCTAGCCACACTGATGCATTTGGTAAATCGGAAAAATATGTGCAGAAGAGATACAAAGAAAACACATTTGCCTAGGAGCAAAGTTTGGTGTCTGTTCTCATATCATACTTCATTTTTTTTCTGCCCTCTCTCAGTGAACAGGCAATCATTCAAGACTGAGATAATTTTCCTTTTCAATCTAGAGCCCTTGCTTTGAGAGCTGCATTTATCGAGAATTAGATATCAACCTTGTGTCTTACTCTGCCCTCGTGGGGATCAAAGTAAATAGGAACAAATAAACAAAAGTTTACCCGTTTATTTAGAATATCACTTTATCTTGTATATAAAGTTATCATGATTTCATCCTCGTACATGTTATGCATTCTTTTTTTACTCTATGCTACATAAACAAAAACATCTGAAGTGTCAGTTACTTGTGCCAAATATTGGCCCTTCTTGTTAAAACGAAAAAAAATGTTTTAATCGATTTAATCAGATTGTATATTTAATCCAATTGAATATTTGATTTTATATGTGTCATACATCTAGGAAAGCGAACGAGTTCACAGTCAGATTCCAAAATCGATTTCTCCCGTACTTTTGTGATTACTATATTTTCGTACTAAGTGTTCACCACATTAACAGAAAAAAAAACAATCAACGGTGAAGTTTAGTATATTTTCAGCTGGATCATTGAACAGTATAATGAAAAGATCGGGAACTGTGATTAATTCGCTGAACAACTAGACAGATATTTGTTGACATTAGACTTGAAGCTGAACATAGTGAAGTATGTAGAGTAATCATTCACGCAGTAACATCTTACACAGGTAAAATGTTATTGGAAAGAAACTCTTTTCATGGAAGCACATAAAAAAATTTGATTTATTAGTGATTTACTTCAAATATTGGTCCATGTTTTTAAAAAGAAAAATATTATTTCAAATCGATCCCATCAATTATTTTATATTTAATCCTGATCAATATTTAATTTTATATAAGTTATAAATAAAGATAAGTTCGCAGTAAGATTCTTAACACAGCTAGTCAAATCTAATTTAACTTCACTTGTCAAAAAGAGGTAAAGGTCGTCTATACTTTTTTTCTATTTACGGCTCTGTGTTTTCTTTCTTTCCTTGCATTTGGCTGAGCGACAGCCGATACTAAACAGAGGGGGGGGGGGTACCGATTACATATAGACATACACACATACATACATACATACATACATACATACATACATAAATACATACATACATACAGACAGACATACAGACAGAGAGACAGACAGGCAGGCAGGCAAGCAGGCAGACAGACACACAGAGAAATACAGAGAAATGAGAGACCGAGACAGAGAGTACTTGCAGATAAAAAGAATTCTGAAAAAGACAAAAAATACTTCGTTTCATTTACTGAATAGCTTCACTGTTTAGTACTTGGGCCATTCAGTTCGCGCGCCGTACTTACAGACATCGTTTATACGTTCGAACCTCAACATGGCCATAACTAATATAGTATTCTGTGTTTTTCCCCCGAAAATATCAACATGCACATTTTTACATTCACTTATTTCTGATTTAATGTATTTACGGTAAGTATTACTTGCGCGACGGCGAGAAACCTTGTTGGTTCGAAATAAATCGACAGACAATATTAATACAATATATTATATGTTTAGGAATATTTTAGATTTGCATTGATAATGTGGATAATTTGGATTATTCAGACTACTGTTCTCATATGGGATGTTATTCTCACAGATTTTCGGCCGATAAAACTTCCGATCTCTTCTTGTCGAACTAGAGAATATATATGTCGAACTTCGGAATGTGTGCAAAATTTAGAACGGAAACCGTTTTTTAATCCATGGGAGTCGCTGGCTCTTGATAGGGAAGAAGTCTTACGTAATTCGCAAATGTATTCCTTATATCGCCTGCACTGAGAATTTAAATGGAAACCCCGGAAGACAAGCACTTAGAATTGATTATTTCGTAGCACTTAGATCCGTTGTCTCACAGGTCCTTGCGGGCAATACTCGTACGGATTTTAGAAGGCATACAGGGTCCCAAGTTTGGCGGGCCGCATTTAAAGAGAGTCGTGGGTTATATCGGTCGAAACGATGTAAGAATAATATTCAAGATGAGAATAGTCTTCCGAATGCACTAAAAAATACAATATATTACATAATACGAAAAATATTGTTAATCAGCACCCTACCTTAAAATCAGTACAGCAACGTCCGTTTGTACTCCATTGGTGTGTTAGATAATTCAAAGGCCGATAGGTGTATACATCCATCATAATTTTACGGGCAATACTGGAAATTCGGCAGCGTTACTTTCACTCAATCTTTTACTAATGGTAATGCACTTTATGTCTATAATCCTTGTTCAATTAGAAGATAGTTATTCAAAAATATGAATTAAATATAAAGCTTACGCTTGAGGAAACTTGAGCAAAAATCTAAATTCAGTGATTATTGCTTATTTGGTTTATGATTACGATGTATCAAATTTGATGAAAATCTTAAATATTCAAATTTTCAAATAGAAAGATTGCGCCCATAAAACGAGCCCTTAAATCAGGGGCGGGCAACCTTTTCAGAGTGAGGGCCAGATGAGGCTTTTGGAGATCGCGGGCCGGAGTGAAAAACGAAATCTCAGAATTACTATATTTTGTTTACATGAATAAATTGTACAAAAATTGCATTGAACACTCTACAAATCTGATATTTTTTTCTCAAGAGACTTCTGTATGTGATGTTATAAAAGGCGCCGACGAAGAGACATTATGAAACCATAAACAATAATGACGAGGAAGTAGCAAGTTGATCCAGCATTCGTTTTGACACACCTCACATAGGTTCTATGTGCCATGCCCTTTCCTCGTCCTTCGTTTGCTCTTTGTCTCTCTCATTCTCTTTTTCTATTTTTGTATCTCAGGCCAAGGATTTGAAATTAATAGTTAAAGAACAATGAAATATACATTCATCATCGCTCGCTGATATTTATACATTTTTATCCCACTGTAAATCTTAATTCAAACATACTTTTACGTCTATGTCACAAAATTATGTGAGTTTTACTGGGAGGTCTGCGAGCTGGATTGCAATAATAAAGTTTAGCATGGTGGTGGGCCGGACGCTAAGCCTTCGCGGACCGGATGTAGCCCGTGGACCGAATGTGGCCGGCGGGCCGGAGGTTCCCCGCCCCTGCCTTAAATCTTTAAAATACTCGAATAAAAATTGAAATTTGGAAATATTTATTTGATGCTTTATACATATTGTTTTGGTTTCATAAAAATGAAAGTTTGTGAATATTAACCAAGGTCTTCCTTTTTCACATTGTTTTAATTAATAAAACAAAATAAAACTAAATATAGTGCACATTACCCACTTTTACGTGTAACTGATGTGTTTCAAAATGCATAATGATAGGTCCATATTATCTTTAGTTATGTTTATAACTTGAGTTCACTCCAGACTAATAACACTGCTACTGAAACGTTAGGGGCGACTGTGGATTAGGGGCAGACATTAAAAGATTTGAGTTGTTCGGCGATGTGTTTGTTGGCATTACATTTACATCTCTGCATGTCAAGGAAACATAGAACAGGCAGGGAGTTACAAAATGCTTGCTGCTCGGAAAAAGAGCTATTATAGAAAAAAGCGCTCCTGCATCTCAGGACTTCCAAAGTGAATGGATGGGATTTAACTGATTGCCGAGTTGCCAGGCTGTATTTACGTCGAAGGAGAACCAGAGCAAACCGTTCATCGGAGCAAATTCCATTGAAGAACCTGCAAAAAAAGTACAGAAATGCAACATCGAGTCAATATGAAAATTGGGCTGGATCTTGGTAGATAGTATGGGACGTATTTGATTAACGACTCTGTATTGGACGCTGTCTTAGAACGAGAGACTGGTGGATGGTGTGCAATCCCAGATGTTGACAACAATATTCAATGCATGGTGGATGGATCACTTGTAGAGGTATACGTTACTGGTCGGTGTGATGTGTTTTCTGGCACGGTAGAGTAATCTCGGTTTTCGTTGCAGCAGCCTTGGCAATGTCTTCTATGTATTGGTTCCAACTCATGTTACCCGTGAGTGTTAGGCTGAAAGGCTTTGAACGTTGGAATCTCGGGTAGAGTGTTGTTATTCATGATAATCGATGGTTAAAAAGGTTTATTGTAATTATTAAAGGTAAGGAGTTTCGTCTTAAAGGAATTAAATGTTACCATTTATTGTTGTCCTCATTTGACTATAGATCAGGGGTCATTTTCTAAGACGTAAGCTATTGCCTTTGGTATGTATGCGTCGGGTTTTTCACATATGACTATGTTAAGGTGTGCTGTCATCAGCTAATATAACAATCTCAGACTCAATTTCATCAAAGAGGGCGTTCATGAAAATTAGCGGAAGAGTTTATTCTATATCTATATCTATATCTATATATATATATATATATATATATGTATATGTATGTATGTATATCTATATGTATATATATATATATATGTATATATATATATATGGGTGTGTATATCTATGCATATGTATATATATGCATGGGTGTATATATATATATATATTTATATGGGTATGCATATATATATATATCTGCATGTATATATATATATATGTGTGTATGTATATACATATATATATATATGTGTGTATGTATATATATATACATATGTATATATGTGTATGTATATATATATATACATATGTATATATATGTGTATGTATATATATATATATGTGTATATAAATGTATGTGTGTATATGTGTGTATATATATGTATATACATATATATATGTGTATATATATATATGCATGTATATATATGCATGTATATATATATATATATATATATATATATATATAATATATATATATGAATGTATATACATGCATGTATATATGTAATATATTTATATGTATATATATATATATGCATGTATATATATATATGAATATATAGGGTAACCTTGTGTATAAAGCACGATTGGGAAATTAGGCACCAACAATTAGATAACCTTCGCACAGTTCCTTATAGCACTATTATTGCACTTGTAGGGCAACCGTGTCTGATCACTAAACAATCACATGCGTTGTTTCTCACGAGACGAGTAGCATTTACTGAGCCACACAAAATTAGTTTTCTTCTGTCAAGTTCAGAAGCCGGTTTTTCTTACACATATGCACCGCTTTTGAAACTCATCTTAGAACTCTATGCTCCAGAATGGGCAACTTCAGAAAACTCTGATTTTCTGCAGACTGACAACTGTTACTTTGTTGCTGAAGAACAACGATATATCGCAGATAAGTACTAAAACATTAATACACTTGATTTAATGTATATATTTATTTTTCAGAGCTGGAAAATGTGTCACGGTAATGTGCACTCACATTCTATCAAATGTGATCATGTTTTCCACCTTAATTTTAAAAGCTGCTGCAAATCCAACTTGTTATGCTTTCTTTTTTACTGGTATTCATTTAAGAATAATGTATGCAATTGTGTGTAATTTATTTGTTTGAAAATAACTTGATGTTTGCAGATAGGTGGTGCTTGATGCCCAATTTCTTTTTTTCTGAATTAAACAGTTTAAAATTCCATTAAGTGATTAAAGTAATAAGAAACGAGATTATATTAGTTAAGTCAGACCTGTTTTTTATTATTAAGAGAGTTATATGAAACCGGAAATTGGTAATAACAAACAACATTTACTGATATCAATACTTGAACATACAGGTGCCTAATGTTTTCTATAAAAACATTGTTTGCTCAAAGATGCTTCGCAACTATCACACGTCGACTGATGGTAAAGAATGAATCTGAGCCAATCAGAGTAGATGGTTGCTGTATATGAGGTTGTCATGAATAAGCAGATGTATGCAAATCTAGCAGTCAACAAGAAGTCATTGATCAAGAGAACGACTAGGGGAATCAAGGTAGGCGCGATAGCGCTTTAACCCTTAATAGACCACACGAATGGCCTATGCTAGAAATATCATTTCTTTGATCAGTCATAACTCAAAAACCAATAAACCAAATTTGTTAAAATTTTGCAGAAAATGTTCATTTTATAGGTTTTATAAGTGTGTAGAATTTCAGCATCATTAGTCAAGGCAACCCAGAGATCCAGAAAGGTCAGAAGTGATTTTGTGTTATCCGTGTGTACGTACGTACGTACGTACGTACGTACGTGCGTGTGTGCCACCCTGTATCTCATGAACTATTTGATGGATTCAGCTGATTTTTGGCAGAGATAGAGGTTCTAGGGTCTAGTTGATGGCATTTTAATTTCAGTTTACCATATACTTTAGTTTTCCAGAGAATTAAACAAAAAACTTAAAAATTACCATGTTCTTGAGGCATAGTCTTTACACAAGTAGTGACATTCCATGATAAATGCCAGTATACTGAAATCATATGCCCTTCATAGGGTTAAGACGAAAATTCATATACACTAAATGTACAAAAGCAAAGAAAATCCCAAATTTTTACACTTTTATTGTCATTAATGGTATGACTACATATCAACCAAACCATTTCATAATCACATCACAACAGTATACATATCTATGCATGAGTGGATGAAGTGTGTGAGCTGCGCTGAAGAAAAATTCCTACAAGTAAAATACATAACCCTGTTGTGCTCGCATACCCTTAATGACAATAAAAGTGTAAACATTTGGGAATTTCCTTGCTTTTGTACATTTAGTGTGTATTAATTTTCATCTTAACCCTATTAATTTCAGTATACTGGTATTTATCATGGCATTACTATAAACGCCCATGTCGTGAAACAAACAACAGTCATGAAAATGAGCTGGCTGCGTACATCACGCTGATGGTAGAATGAGGTTGAGGAGTCACGTCTGAATAGGTCAAATACACTGTAATATGTTTTTTCACACCCAGAGCTTAGAGACCCCTTTTGGCAATAGTGTCCCAGTGTATGACAGGCTACACGTGTGTTATACCGTAACCCAGACATAGTGCCCTGTAGGATTAAGCACATCAAAACTATTTGTGTAAAGGCATATGGCCTAGAAACCATCGCCCACTGGTTTTAGCTTCTGAATAACACTTTTATAGAGATTGGGATACAAGTTATACCTCCAAAGTTATTCTACAAAGATGAAACGGACTTTGTAGAGGATCCCAAAACAGGCACCGTTTTTGCAACAAAGGGATAACAGATAGTCAATTAGAGTATTTGGTATTCGGAAAAGGAGTAGATAACAATTAACTGTGCAGTATTTGCTATAGGCAAACTACTTACAGCCTATGTTGTGGTAAGCCTCCACTACGGAAATGGTGGGCCTGAAGGTGCTACCTATACAGTCGATTTTAAAAGATTAATCGAGACCCAGCTTTTTTAGACTAGTTTGAAAATATTTTCCTGAACAAATTATTGTATACCAAGCCACAATATTTGCAAAAGTAACACCTAATAACAAGAAATGCTACGTGGGTATGACCTCCCTAGATTTTAAAACTAGATATTATGATCAGAAAAGCAGATTTAAAAACAGAGAACGTCGAATTAAAACAGTACTTGCAAACCACTATTGAAGGCTCAAAGAAATTGGACGCTCAACAATAATTGAATGGAAAATAATACGATAGGCCAGTGCATGTAGAAATTAAGACGACCTGTGTAGATTATGCCTGACTGAAAAATTCGAAATCCTAAATGTTAAAGACCCCCGAACTCTATTAAAGTGTAGAAGTGAGATAGCAAACAGCTGCTTGCACAGAAATAAATTTACCTTGGGCTAACAGTAAATAACTATATAAATAAACACAAATAAACTAAACAAAACACATAACAATTTAAAAATAAAAACCTAAAGTAGCAATATATAAGGAAATACGTGTTAAAATAAGTTCACCCATTATATTGACACAACAAAGGAAACAGGATATAGGCACATCTGTAGAGAACAGAACAATAGAACAGGATATAGGAAGGAAGGAAGACAAACCACACCTTTGTTCGCGGGAAGCACAACGATTGGCCGAGAGAAAAACAAAGAATCTGAAGATTTCCCCTGGGGATGAAACGTGGGAGCCTCTGTGTAGCTTAATTGCCATAAATATATGTTCATAGCTTACTCTCTCTCTCTCTCTCTATATATATATATATATATATATATATATATATATTGATTGCTCCATTCAATATATTTAGCTTTATATTATCACGATAGAATATTATTAATTGATACTATTAATTCATAAGTAAATCATCTTAAATTTAATTCAACATTTATATATATATATATATATATATATATATATATATATATATATAGAGAGAGAGAGAGAGAGAGAGAGAGAGAGAGAGAGAGAGAGATGTGGGTGTGTCCGTGCGTGTATTTGTGTGTGCATGTATACGCGTGTGTATGTTGCTGATGCAATCTTGAAGTGGTTTAGATGTAGAAAGAAAACGTGAAGGTTGGACAGATGCCAGATACCTCGCATCATATCGTCGGTAAATAGACGTCATTTTGTAATAAATACTTACGTCCTTACAAGTCGGAAAAAAAACGTCGATCATCGTCGTTCGGTATTTTGATCTCACTCGAAATTTGAAGAAAGCGAAACCTAAAATAAAAAACACAACACACCAAAATAAGGTTAATGATTTCTACAAAGATGTCATGAATAACAAGAAAAGGAGTCATTGAACATTGTGACGGCTCAGCTATCAAAGGAGTTTCGACTACAGAAGGGACCCACAACACAGAATAATCGAGAATGAATTGGAAATAAAACAACAACAAAAGTTCAATGAGATCATCCTTATATATATATATATATATATATATATATATATATATATATATGTATAGTTTGAACGAATATATATATATATATATATACATATATATATATATATATATATATATAGCAAGTAAGCTACATCATTTAGCCTGATAAATAAAATATGGACTGTTTTTGTAGTTTACATGCCATCGACATATTTTCATACTGCTACTAACACTGTTTTATATACTACAAATATTTACATCATATATTATATCAACATATAATATTATATGTGAATATATATAAATATGTATAAATATATATATATATATATATATATATATATATATATATAAGTAGATTGTATTGCTATTATCTATAAGATAATATTTTAAACGAATACACAATATTTCATAAAACGATGATTACGAGGTTCTAGCAAAAATAGACGACCGTAGGGAGGCTATTTTTGATAGGCTGTCGCGTCGGAACTGAACGCTCACCCGTAAACCAATGGCGCCCCAGTCATATCTATTTAGTGGTGAGACATTATTTTTTCTTTGTTTCGAACAAAACATCTTATTTACCCCACCTCCCCGCCTAAAATGTTCAGTTTACCTTTCCCCATCCAAAGAAATATTTTTAGTTAAACAAAAATATTCCGACACCCCCCAAAAAATCAGACCTTCCATCTTTTTTTTTACCTTGTCCAACCCAAAGAAATAAATATTTGTAGTTCAAAAAAAACTTTTTCTACCCCAACCCCCAAAAAATGTTCCCTTTCTCTCCCCAAAGAAATATTTTTAGTTAAAAAAAAAAAATTTGGACCCCCACGCCGAGATTTGTTTCATCCTCCCCACGCAAGAAGTATGTTTAGTTAAAAAGTAAAAATTAAATGTCCGGCCCCCCCCAAAAAAAAATTCCGACTCCGTCCCTAATTTTTTTTTTACCACAAAGAAATATTTTTAGTTACAAAACAAAAAAATAAAATTGTCGACCCTATCACACTCCCAAAAATTTCCGACCCCACCAGAAATGTTTTTACCCCCTACCCCAAGAAATATTTTTAGTTTCAAATTTCCGATGCCACGACCCATTTTTTTACCCTCCCTCACCTAAATAAATAAATATTTGTTGTTGAAATTTTTTTTTTTAATTCCGACTTTCACCCTTGAAAAAAAATTTAAACATTTACCCTCCCCTGACCAAACAAATAATTTTAGTTGAAAAAAAAAATTTCAACCCCCCACCCCCGAAAAAAATTTCCGACCCTCTCTCACAAAAATAATTTTTTACCTTCCCCCACCCAAAGTAATATTTTTGATAAAAAAAACAGACTTTTAAATTATTACCGACTTGCAATATATTTTCACTTCTACAACGCCAGGTGGGTACTGCTAGTATTCTAATATCTCATATAAATAGAGAATTTGTCAGTCCGCCTGTCCGACAGTCACAATGTTTAAACGTTATAAATACATTGCGAAATAATGGAGAATAATGCATTCGACTAATATAATTATTATGATGTTGACTAGACCACTTTTGGGAAAAGGTCGGGTAACATTTAATAGAATATATCGAGAGTCGTACACAGTTACAACGGTGACTTGGATAACATCTCACTCCCTCGTGACGAGAGTTGCCTCTTCTTTATTCCCTTGGGGCATCTCATTCTCCAACTTCAGGAAGGGGTACTAGCTTACTCCACATCAATAATATTCCAATCTAATCTTAATATGAATAAATGCGAAGCTTAACACACAAAACTTGATATCTTACTTACATATTATTATACCGTATATCTAGTAATATCTAAACTCCGTCAGGAAAAACTGCTTTGGCACATTTGCATAGTTATTTTCTTTTTAAGTTTAATAATATTCTGTAATATACAGGGTGATTCATAAGTCACTTCACTTAGCTAATTAAAATGTCATTTACAATTGAAGAGCGAATTTTTATTGTTATTCATATGGCCAAATTTGATGAATCTCCCACACTTGTTGAAAGGCAATGGAAACGTGATGTGAACAGAAAGCCTCCTTCGCACAACACCATAATCAATCAAATATGCTACAAAGAGTCGTAAATTCCTTGCAAAAAAGAATAGAGCTATGCATGCAGAACGAAGGTGGAAATTTTGAAAATTTGCTGTAATTTTAGACTCCTATTAATGAATTTGTTGAATAAACTTTCTGTTTTGTATTACCGTATTTCTCAACTTTAGAATTTCAAAAATGAATAGCTAAGTTACTTATGAAGCACCCTGTACATTTATAAATGGTATGCCAAATTGAACTATACATTAATAATATTTTCCTTCGAAAGTAATATCATAAACATTATTAATAACATTAATAAAAGATTTATATTTTTTCAAAACGATAGCGTTTTAAACACATATTAAAACTTCGAGTTGCAAAGGAAATAATTACATGAACACTTACGGCGCTGGTGTATAAAAGCAGATACTAAAGTTTGATCCTGCACAAAAATTAGCAATGAAAAAATACTCTTTGGTGACTTAATGTTTAATTGAATGTAACAAAAATAAACACAATTTAATCGGAATTTATGAGTGTGGTATCGGTGTTGGTGTAATAAGACCGTCCTTTAAGGGGGTTTAGTGGTATCATCCCATGCATCACATCCTACTTTATATTTAAAACTAAAAAAAACAACTGTCAAATTAATAAACAGTTAACATTTTAAAAAGGTAGGGACTAAATAGACATTTCCGTTCGGCGTACAATTATACTATATGGATTATTTGAATATTTCGCTTATATATTTT
>OY744517.1:30409385-30489385 GCA_963556195.1 Sepiola atlantica | reverse complement strand
TTTCGTTTGGTTTAGCGAACGTCTTCAGAAAAAGTGAAAATTTGGAAACAATTTCATGTTGAAGGGACACACATGGGGATAGAAAAAGATGATCCGATTGGATCATATGAGAAGACTTTTAGCGACATTGAAATACGATTTGACAAGTGGGTTACATATTCTTCTTTAATTCTTATTCTTTTTTTATATGTTTATTTATTTCCTTTTTCTTTTTCATTTTCACACCTACCGAGCTAGTATAAAGGTGACGGTAAGCGGAGGGAGTAAAGGCGATAAGAGGGACGAAAACAGAGAAACTAGCCAGGATAAACACACATAAAGTGGAAGATATATATATATATATATATATATATATATATATATATATAAGCATGCATACACATATGTATGTAAATATATATAAGTATAAATAAACAAAAGCTAAACAATCACATAGGAGTGGGCATGAAATTGATACACCGAACGCGAGCCCCCCCCCCCTCCCCCGCCCCAAAATAATGAATCGGATTTATCAGATATAGGTCTGCTTATTTGATATACATAATATATTCGAATATGAAATAAGTAAGAGAAACATTTCCGCCGTCATATGTCTACATATAAGATTTAACCGTTCCCTACTAAGTGTCTTATTTAACTTATTAGCACCACCCGATGTGACGTCAGCAGAAAAATGAAACTCAGTAGATGATCTTCTCTTTACGAAGGCACGACCTTGCGCACGCTTAAAACTTCGATAACTCGCTTTTATTTACTTATTTATTAAAAATAACAACTAATATAGTTAATCTATACATAGAAACATGACTAAATTCTATTTTAATCACATGAATTACTGACAGTGAAATGGGTTCTTTTCTTATTTATTTTCCAAATTGATATTCTAATATTTATTTTTCTTAAGTTAAATCATCGCCGGGACACGGGTCCTGCTAGTAATGCGCTTGTAATTAAGTATTTATTGATTCATATTTATCCGTGTATATGTTTAAGTGTAAACATGCGTATATTTAGGGGGTCATATAAATACAAAGCGCGTGACAGAGAGGGGGTAAGAGAAAGCAAGAGAGACGGAGATCGAAAAAAAGCTGGAATATATATAAACGGAGAGAGACAGACAGAGATAGAGAGAGAGAGAAAGAGAGAGAGAGATAGAGACAAACAACATATAGAGAAATAAAACAGAGATAGCGATATATAATTGAAGTAAGAGATGACCTTTATAATATTCTTAATCTGACACATTTCTCATTTCTCATTAATATCAAATTTTAATTACCAATTATTTACTATCAGTATATCAAAACTTTATCATCAATTTTCTAGTTGTTATACAAAACTATATCATCAATTACTTCAGAAAAAAATTATGTACGGTAATATTCCGTTATAAAGGTCGCATCCTATTACAGTCAGTTTCCTTCTTTTTCGTTTAAACATAAATTTAACTTCTGCCTTCGGGAGTGTTTCTAAAAAAAATATTAACATTTTCCTTCAAAGCATATAGGCGGGAAGTGTAGTTTGTGATTAATATAGAACGATGTACCCGACGAACTTTCATAACATAAGTTAATTTCAAGAGAAAATCGATGATTTATTTGTGCAATAACATAACCGCAACACAAACAAAATACAGACTCACACACACACACACACATATATATATATATATATATATATATATATATATATATATATATATATATATATATATATATATATATATATATATATATATATGTATATATGTATATATGTATTAATGATATATATAGAATAAGACCCTTTTGAATATTTATTTTTTATATAGATATACATACATATATATTTAAAATTAGTGCGCATGTCTATATGTAAACTATGTGTATTCAAATATATGTTTTTTTTCTCATTTTACTTCGGCCTTTTGGTCAAGATCAAAGTGTAGTATATGTTCCAATGGATACTACACCCTATAAAGTCGTAGTGTCTTGGTCTTCGGGGCTTGATTTACGTTGTTCTGTGGGACGGTCCTGTGCAGTTCTAGGAGGTCCACCCTCCCAGGTCTTTCCTCCCCTCTGGGGAGGATTAAGTTTATTGCTTACTGCCTGAGGCGCCCATACCGGGGAATGTCGACGGGGCTGCCCAGGCAATTTTTAATGGTCAGAGTGCTCACCTCTCCCACTTTCCCGACCTTGTGTCACATCTTACCTTGTGGAAGGTAGATAAATATCTACTTCTTTAAGTAAGTTCTCTAGAATTTAAGAGACTCGTTCTGGTTCTAACACTTGGTTTTTATATGAGGTACATAGATATCTACGTGTTCAATCTACATTCTAGTCTACCTTTCAAACATTGAGTTAGTGCAGCAGTGAAGACCACTAATGTTCCTCTCCCTAATTGGCTAGATAATTATGCTAAAGTTTATCTTTATTTTGGCAATTCTGAATTGTGCTAAATTCCAGCACTAGAATCGATCTAGCAAAGTGGTGTTACTTGAGGTAACATTACTTGGAGAAGGTGCACCATTCCTTGGATAAGCCAGTTAATAGCCGTGTCGAGGAGATGTTTTATGGGCGTTGAATACTTGCTATTTAAAAAAATTTGTGAGGTGAAGTATACTTATGCCAGGTTGCTCTGACACACCCTTCTGAAGAGAGACCAAAAACAGTATAGGATACTGAATGGTCAGTGAATATAAATAAGATTATACAAGTATGTTTTTGCATGAAGTAGAATTTGAATATATATATTCTATTATCTTCTCATATTTTTCAAATTTTGAATTTTGGCTATTCACGCACACACACACACACACACCCACACTATAGACTATGTTCTATTTACACACATACACATTCATGGATACACTCCTCATTATCAACATATCTATATAGCGCGTATCTTTTCATGCCCATGCTTCTATATCGAAATCTGTTGCTTTTTACACCAACCATTTACTACTGACATCAACTTACTGTTTCCTGTGCTGATAGGAAAAGTCATGTATTATCAGCTCGTCCACAATGCCTTTTCATTTCCGACGTGCGTCTCTTCCTGTTTTGCTTCTTCTTATTATTATTCTTATTATTAGCTGAATGGTCAGTGAATATAAATAAGATTATACAAGTATTTTTTTGCATGAAGTAGAATTTGAATATATATATATATATATATATATATATATATATACATATACACACACACATATATATATATATGTATATACATATATATATATATATATATATATATATATATATATATATATATATATATATATATATATACTCAGTTAAATTACTTTTAAGGAGGTAAATAGTTATTTCCACAATATTAAATAGTGTAGGAAATTTACAGTCAACTTTTTTTGTAATCAGCTTTATTTTAACTGAGAACAAATAAAAACCGTTTACAAAAAAAAAACTAGTAATGTAGTGTATGTATTCAACTACCTAATGGGAGGATGTGTCTCCACAAACAATACATACATCGGTATGAAAATACCCAGCGTATGCGCTGATTTCTTCCCCTAGCTCGATTTACCAACATCTAGTAGAACATGACATCACCAAAAGTATTTCAGAAACATAGTAGTAAAACATACTGCCATCTTCGCGGTCTCAAATGATAACCGGTGCCTCCCCATAATCGAAGTCATTCTTGCAAATACACCTCCGATCAAAAAAGCTCTATATGAGGGGGGGGAGCATATACGTAATTCTTTTAATAATTATTTTTGTTATTTTAATTGTTTTAATCCAATTTTTAAATTAATTCACCATTTTTAATTTGTATAACTCTTCACGTACCTGATGAAGACTTATGAGAGTCGAGCACGTTTTCAGTTTTCACGAGTTCTTGTTCACACTTGAACATAACATTAGATTGTTGGTCCTTCAACTTAAAAAGATAGATAAAAAAAGAAACAAGCAGGAATTTGCACTGTTGTTTCTTATAACATGGATTATCGAAGAAATGCTGCCTTTGTATACAAATATATATATATATTTGTTTATGTATATATATATATATATATATATATATATACATATACATATATATATATATATATATATATATATATATATATATATATATATATATATAGGTATGAATATATATAAGGAAATTGACAACATCTTTGAAGCACGCATGAGAACGTATTTAAGTGAAATATTTTGAAAATCAACAATCGTGCAATTTGAATGAAAAATTCATTCTTTTTCAAGCTTTCGTTGTAGAACAACTTTATCAGGTGAGACTGTCTTATAGTTGTTTTACTTATTTTCTTCTTCCTCATTTTGATGGTATTAACCCCGAGAGGTCGAATCACGATATGAGAAGAACAAGACGTCAAGTTCTAAAAGACGTTAGGATAATTGTAGTCCTGGCGATGTTATGCGCAGATTGACGCGTTTTAAGTAAGGAAATTAGCAACGTCTTTGAAGCACGCATGAGAATTTATTTAAGTGAAATATTTTGAAAATCAACAACTGTGCAATTTTAATATGAAACATTCATTTTTTTTCTTGCAAAAAAAATGAATGTTTCATATACATATACATTTACCACACTACAATATACCCATGTATAATGGATGTTGTATTTATCTTACATAAACCCAGACGAAATTATCAAAGAACTATGTAGAAATCGGTGTATCTATCTATCTATATATATATATATATATATATATATATATATATATATATATATATATATATATATATGTGTATGTATAATGAGATTAAAATGTTACTACTAGAAATGCCGCTGAAGTGATAAACTTTGAAATTTTACAACTAGCAAACATGACGCGATATTTTGTCAAATAAATGAAATATTTATTAAATCATTTCTTGTGTAATCCAAATGTTCGGTTTCAAAAAACCTTGTTCATTGTAGTACAGACAATATTTTCCTTTTTTTCTATTCTTTTTTTTTTTCATAGGTGAAGTCTTACAGCGTGGCCGAAGATCAATCTTTTAGTGTTATTGAATAGACTGTAGTTTTTTGTCCGATATGTAGTGAAACGTGCTGAAACACGCGTGTACAATAATGCGATGTAAATGTTACTACAGCTTAGAAATGCTATTGAAATTATAAACTTTGAAATTTTACAATCAGACAACATGACGCGATATTTTGTCAAATCAATGAAATATATATTAAATAATTTTTTTAAATATATATATATATATATATATATATATATATATAGAGAGAGAGAGAGAGAGAGAGAGGAGAGATAGATATATAGATATACAAACTCTTTTTACACTTTATGCCTTTCATTAATCCAAGTCCATCCTTAATCAAAATAACATGATATAAATAGGTAATAGATGTAGACTTCTCACGTTCCACATCACAAGTCTTCATTTATGTCAGTTAAATTGGTGTTTACTTTAATTTCTTACGGTTGATTGTACTCAAATCCCCAGGGAACATTTAATGTGACATAACTGCTCACCCTCTAGAAAATGTATATCTCGAGATATACATAATCTAAATACTAATAACAAATAACAATGGTTGTTTTCATCAAGAATAAATTAAACTGGTAAATAAACGATAAGCCGTGGCATGATGAGATTCAACAAAATAAATAAAACAAATTAATAGATAACACCACACATACATACCATTCCCATGTTGCATAGCGTCTAGACATACCGTGTACAATGTCATTTATCTTAAACCATGAAATTCATCGGAAACGTAGATAAAATCGATGTCGACAATTATTTTTCTATCTGGATTATTAATTATATGCTATCATTTAGTTAACGAATTTGCTTTTAATTTACAGGTTTAGATAACGATACAATATTTAAAAACTGAATTACAAGTACGCGAAGTTTGCTTGATATTCGAGATTTAGGTTATTAGAATTCTGCAACAGAAGTCTATGCTATTATGTTTAAAGCTATGAATATAGTTCTAGGACCATGAAGACCAAGTCATCGATCATAGCGGATGACTGCACATGACGAAACAGGTCGAGTTTAGTTGGTTTGATAACACGTAGCTGTCAGTCGTTCCTTTTCCAAATTTCTTCGTGATTATTCTGTCGTGATTCATGTTTATTAACAGCGGGTGGAAATATTTAGAATTTTTTTTCGATATAATTTATTTATTTCAAAATGTACGGTATATACAATGAAATCATCTGTCAACATTGCCTTGGGGGACTTTTCTCAAACATGTAACGTTAAGTGGTGAATTACTAAAAAATCTCTTCACATATTTCCTTTTTGAAGACCAACATTTTCATACGTGTCAGACAATTAAGTTTTGAAACAGTTGATTATTAGATATGAACGAGAAACACTATATTAATAGCGTTATATTATTTAGTCATCATCTTACCGAAGAGCTCGAAGTATGAGTATTGCTAGTCTCAGGGTGGCCATTGCTTTCGACGTTATGTATCACCGTGGGAAAATAATTGTATATATATATATATATATATATATATATAGGTATATATATATATATATATATAGTGCATGCATTGTATTAGTTTCTGTAGATGTAAATCCGTTGAAACTCAAGTGTTTATAAAAAGTGCTCAATAACAAGTAGAGCTGTTTATAAGTATACATTTTTATTTATACAAACATTATTGGTTACATATGCACATACATGTTTCGGTTGCACTCTTCGCAGAAAGTCAACCTCATCAGACCAAGGATTCAGAGATTTCTATGAATCCTTAGTCTGATGAGGTTACTTTCTGCGAAGAGTGCAACCGAAACATGTATGCACATATGTAACCAATAATCTTTGTATAAATAAAAATTCATACTTATATATATATATATATATATATATATATATATATATATATATATATATATATATATATATATTTAGTTATACTCTAATGATCAAAGAAACAATCCCTCCATTACCATCATTTTCACTTATTTATTTTTCTCAAATTCTTCATTTTCCGACTTCGACGAATACCTTTATTTATCTCATCGCCTTATAAAGCAAATTTATATTTAATTTTTTACACTTTTTATTACTGTTTTCATATCTTACGCGTATGTCACAGCTTAGTCAAGAAAAATATATAGTTTTTGTTTTGACATCGCTTATCATCAGAGAAATTGTTCATCTAGTAATGATCGAAAAAATAACAATCCAAAACAGAAGAAAGGAAGACGAAAACACCCCAAGGAGAAGGCTGGCAAAACAATTGCAAGTTAAAATACACGAAAAAACTCACATCAAAAGTTGGCATATATCTCGCTCTCCCCTTAAAAAGGTGTTGCACCCGAAACCTGAAACCTGAAACGATTTTACCCTGTTATTTTATATATATATATATTACTGATTTTGAACCGCTTATTAAGGCTCAATCGCATTCAAGGATAAGGGTTAAAAGGACAGCACAGGAAATAGTGGGTTAAATAGTCATAATATTAGTTACGAAAAAATGATTATACAAAAGGATAACCAAACAAGTATTTCTTGAAATAAGGCTTGAATATATTGTAATCGGCTGAGAAGCAGCCTCACGATATCATGTTCAACAGACGTTAGTTAAGTATTTGGCTATGGCGCTAGTATCAGACAAATGCATCGTCAATCTTCTCGACAAAGTCGTGGTAGTCAAACCTATGTATATGTTTTTTTTCTTGGTTGTCGGAGACACAGTCTCCAAAAAAAAATTTAAACTCATGAACAAGGTTTGTCTTATCCAAAACTCTAATCAAGGGGGAATAATAATTTGCGATGATAAGGTTAGTGGTTTTTACTTTATTGAAGAAAATGATCAGTTTTACTTTCTTATGGCAAACTATGGCAAATTCATCAGCCAATTTCCCTCCAAAACTAAGATCATGATTCGGACTATTGGAAGTCTCTACCAATGGATATCTAGACATGAGTTGTCTCGTATATTCCACAATATATACATATATATATATATATATATATATATATATATATATATATATATATATATATATATATATATATATATATATATATATATATATATATATATATATAAGAGGGGTATAAGAACCATATCACTACGATATAGAAAAATAATAGGATACTTAACGGACTAAATTTGGGTATGTAAAACAAATAATCAAGTGCATAATTATAGTAATAATTATAGTTTTTTACGAGAAAAGCAGATGTTTGTGTGATGAGAATTAATTTTTATAGAGAATACAATATGAGTAACATAACTCTTTTAGTTTTACCTATATATATGGTTAATAATTTAATTCGAATTTTCAGCTAAAATAAACATCTAGTGAGGTATACGTCATTTATTATCCGATTTCATATATATTAGAATCACATCCTCTTTACTTGAATTCTTATTAAATTTGGAAATATATAAAGCCACAATTCTTTCATTGACAGTATTCCTTTAATTGATTGCAATAGATATTGTGTTTTGGCGCCAAATAATATATAACGCTTTGATGTGTGAACGTGTTTGACATTGGTTGTAATTTTAATCAAATTTAACTAAAAGGATTTTTTAAATTTCACAAATATATTACAAACATTAAAACATTTATTTAATGTTGCAATACAGAGTATTGTATGCATGACAGAAAGGGCAATTAGAACTACTTGCTTCACAGAAAAATCGATCGTTAAATGTGACTCTCGTTGTAAGGTTCGACTAAATTAAGCGTCTGTCTAAATATTAAAATATGTACAATCGGTTTTGCCAGTTACTATAGACATCGACACAAGAAGGAAAATTCACGGACTCTTCGATATATTGTTTAAAACAGTGACAGTCAGCTAATTTAATGAGAGTACAATAAAACTTTACAAAGAAGATAACGAAAGAGAAATCCTCAGTATCAAACGCTCGCCATTAGTTCATATTAAATGTGTCTTCAAAATATATCCGACTAGGTTCCGTATATCCAAAACTATATATATATATATATATATATATATATATATATATATTGAGAATTAGTTCCTACACTGAAGATTGCGTTAGCATGAAACATCGATGTCTCTAGGTATTTAAATAATTAATATTTATTTATAAAAATATTAATGTTTATCAGCCCCCTCCCACAAAGGCTGGGCACTCTCGAGTAGCTTTAATAACAAGCAGTACAAATAGCTATATGCACGATCCGAACGTCGTTTCGTAGATCACTCTATACTGCCTGGTACATAGCCGCCGATTTCGCTATTTACATTTAAAGTTCCTCTATATTTACTATGGCCGATGGGTAAGATCCCCGACTACGAATCAGTGGCGATTTGTGATCAAGGTTCGCGCCCACCGACCGTTGAGAATTAGTTCCTACACTGAAGATTGCGTTAGCATGAAACATCGATGTCTGTAGGTATTTAAATAATTAATATTTATTCATAAAAATATTATTGTATATATATATATATATATATATATATATATATATGAAGAGTTCGAATGCAAAACACGATAAATCCAATTCGTTTAAATAAATACCATAAACAATAAAAACACGGATATATTATGAATAAACGTTTATTAGAATTGAAATCAAAAAGAAATTATTTCGATATCATATTATGTAACACATAGTTTTGGGGTGTCGTCGAGTGTTGAAATGCAACACATTTTGTAGGGATAGTTTCGTGATTTTCAAAATAGCGTTTATCGTGTTTAGCATTCGAACTCTTCATATATATATATATATATATATATATATATATATATATATATATATTATATACACATTTTTATGCTAAAATGTCACTAATATGTTTTACGAATTTAATGTTTATTGTCAGTTTTAAATTTATAATATTTTTTAAGAGTTAATTTTATTTAGTGAATATTTCTGGTATTCATGAAATTTATGTTCTGGAATTATTACCAATGAAAAATAGATTTCAACTACAATTTTATTTTAGTGTTGGGCTATCACTTTCCGATGGTAATGATTAGGAATACATTACCGCACACCATATAACACCTGACATTTTTACGAAGGAATTACACAAGTAAAGAACTAAAAAAATTTAACGGCATGCCAGTAAAATTAAATATCTCCGCATGTGAACAATTTTTTTTATTGGTCTATCGAGTTAGAGAACTCAGTTCAGTTGCGGAAATACCATACATAGCTATATTTATTGTAATTTTTAATATTAATTTCCCCAAAGATATTTTCCAAATAATGTATTGTCCTTGATTACGTTATGTAGATTAATGCTCGTCCAATTCTTGGAAATAGCGATAAGAGCTAGAGTACTGTTGTGTAGATGAAACGTAGCAGTAGTATAATTCCCCGATATGTTGATCGACTTCTTTTCCTATCTTTTTTCTACAGCAATGTCTTTAAACAGTAGCGGTTATAAAGGTGTTTAATATGAGAGCTCATTTGGTATGTAACAATTCTTTCGGCATTTTACTTTTTCTTTTACAGAATACAGTATTTGATTTACTTAGTCTTTAAAAGGTGATAACCAAGGTCAGGTCTGGCTTGGGAAAACCAGCGGACTTGGATTAGCGCGCTCTGAGTTACAAAAAATGCCCGAGCAGCCCCGTTTTCATTTCCGGCGGAAAGCGCCTTAGAAAACTAGCAATAAACTAATTCCTTCTAAAAGAGAAGGTACATCTTTGGAGGGTTGACCTGAAACTGAATAAAACTCTACTTCAGCTCGACAGCAACAAAGTTACTATTCGAGTGATGTTTGAGGACGTATCTCCGATACAAGTTAAGTTTGACAGCATGCAGTATACATACATGATACGATGTATTGCTTCCAAGAACCTAACCTCCATATACGGTTGCTGTTTAGAACACACCCGATCGCCTTCGCAGTTCAGAAACAAGATACATATTTTAAGAGCTTTTAGGCTACGTGTCACTGCAAACTTCCTGTGCGTAAGCAAATATTTTTAACACGTTACTCTTATTTTAATGTGTATGTTCTAATTTAATTTTCCGATTCTCTGCATAATCTATCCTCTTTGTGAGAAATTCCGTTTCTAAAATTATTTCACACTTACGTCTAACGCTCATCTGAATGTTGCTTTGTTTTAATAACTCACTTCTACACTTTTTCCCGCATTATCCAAAATGTTAACATAGACACATCGTTACGTTATTATCATCCACTTGCTTTCTTCAAGTTTATATCCTCTAATAAACTTTGATAATCCGATATTTTCGGAACTGGCTACGACTACTACTTCTAAAAGGAAAATTGGTACACAATAGCAAAATCCTAAAAGAGATACACCAAGTAATGGCTACGTATCGATTAAGCAACAAAAAAGCTATACGTTCAAGTTTAGATGGATATAGACACCAGAATATTGAGTGAGTAAATTATATTACAATCCAGGCCCGTTTTTCTTAGAATAGTCAGTGGTTTTCTTTCTCATACGAATGTGGCGTCCGAACGTCATTGAATAACGTTCACCGTATCTCGCATTGAAAAAACGCAAGAATTCAATGACACTTTCTAGTATTTCTTATATACGAACCCGGTTTACATTTCGCTGGTCGCCCTTCTATATGATTGGAAAAATTCAATTGATAATATTCTCCTGTAGGTTTTAGTTATTAGATATCGCATGAATAGATACAGTATCAGAGGGATGACTATTCGACGTGTATGCATTTCTTATCTCTGTCGGTGTGACGACTTTAAAACAGATTAAGATAGTAAGTCTGAGGTTCCGTGGAAGTATTTTTTCTGATTTCATGAAAATGTGAGGTTGCAAAATAGACATATGAACATGTATTCTGTGAATTATTGTGTAATAAAGTGGTATATAATAGGTTCCTGTTTTTAGATGTATATGCTAATAGCGCTAACATGATGACTATATTGGCAATATCGGGAAAGGCGATATTCTGTAGAAAATAAAACTAAATCTTAGACGAAATTACACTAAACATCAATTTAAACAGGGGACTTGACACTGATACATGTTATAAAAAAACTAAAAGTTTACGTGTGTCATACATACATTATCATTGCTACTTCTTTACAGAAGAAAGCAATTTCTACAAAGATTGCAATGTTCAATTATGGTCGCGAATATTGTTAAGGCCCAGTTTATTTTTAAAGGTCTTCATCGCCTTGGGTCTTGTGAGGATATATATATATATATATATATATATATATATATATATATATATATATATATATATATATACATGTAGATGACAATGATGTGCGTGTTTACGACACGCAAAGCACGCTCTCCTTCTAAAAAGTCTCGGTTAAGTGACAAGCCGAAGCAAGTTAAATGAGAGACGATGTAGAACGCAAGTGTTATATCGAACTTCTCTCTCCTAGATCGATGATGTAAAAAAATATACGGGCCCATCTCGCTGAGTTGGTCAGCATCGGTAATATATACATACATACACCTACAAACATAAATATATATATATATATATATATATATATATATATATATATATATATATATATATATATATATAAATTAATTCGAGCCCCCGGCACTTGGCAATGTTTACATTGATACATCTCTAATATTCAGTCAGTGTCGTATAATAGCGCCGACTGTTAGCTTGACAGTTGAGTTTCAATCCTGGCTTCAGGCACCAACTGGTCTATCCGCAGTGAAGAGCTGTGATACAGTGAAAATGTATCTTCGTGGATGACAATATATATATATATATATATATATATATATATATATATATATATATATATATATATATATATATGAATATTGGAGATGTATCAATGTAAACATTGCCAAGTGGCGGGGGCTCGAATTAATTTATATATATATATATATATATATATATATATATATATATATATATAGAGAGAGAGAGAGAGAGAGAGAGAGAGAGAGAGAGAGACGGAGAGAGAGACGGAGAGAGAGAGTAAGATAATACTTTGAAGATATAAATACTATCCTTAACCAGTAGGTTATCAGGATAAAGGCAAAGCTCAATGTAGTGTTTATAGCAATAATATTAATTTAGTGACATAATAAAATATGAAAGTAATCAGATGTTATTAAAGTTAAAGAACAACTAGTTATACTGCGCCCTTAACTCATGAGTTTCAAAAAAAAGATTTATTAAGGACGCAGTATTACCTCTTTGCTTTTGACCTTTAATAAAATAATGATTGTTTTCTCATCTTATTATGTCATTCAATTAATATATATATATATATATATGAGTATATGAAAGGATAAAAATAATCCGACGGTATGAAATTAAAAATGGAAAAACGGAAGACCTTTTCGCTCAACGTTTCGCCCAAATTTCACGTGGACTTTGTCAAGAGCGGACGAAGAATACAAAAATGACAAAAGACGAGAAGGTCTGTAAATTATGGGAAATATATATAGTGGTTGGGTTCATGTTGAGATGAAAGGTATGCAAAAAAAAAAAAAAAAATAGAAATAAATATATATATATGCACATAAATGTGATCGAAACATATATATAACACATATACATATATATATATATCAAATATACATAGAAGTAGCATATATATCTTTTCCATAATTTACAGACCTTCTCGTCTTTTGTCATTTTTGTATTCTTCGTCCGCTCTTGACAAAGCCCACGTGAAATTTGGGCGAAACGTTGAGCGAAAAGGTCTTCCGCTTTTCCATTTTAAATTTCATATATATATATATATATATATATATATATATATATATATATATATATATATATATATATATATATATATATATATATGCACATGTATAAATATATATATATATGCACATATATAAATATATATATGCATATATATGCATATATATATATATATATATATATATATATATATATATATATATATATATATATATATATATATATATATATATATACTATACAAAAATACATATCCCAGGATGAGCAAAATATAATTATTCGGACATAACTCTCTGCAACAATCCTTTACGAATATTAACAGCAAGTTATGGTTATACAAAACCTTATGCTTATAATCCTTATTCAAAATGTAATAAAAATCTATTACATGATGATATTCTCGAAACGTGTATTAAATCAAAGAGTTACGCCTAATGGTTCTTAAATAGAAATTGAAATCCAGACAATATTGCTGAATTGATAGCATATGATAATGCATCAAATTCAAGGTATATCTGATATTTTTGAAAATTCAAATGGGTTAATATACCCACAGTATGTAACATTAAATTATGTTTTATTACTATAAAGACACCGAAATTTACTGGATGTATATTTATTAAAGTATATTACTGATTGTTGAAAGTTCAGAGACAAAGGAAGAAAACCGTTGGGTTTTGTTTGAAAGCTCTTTACTTGCCTCCCCACGACTTACAGAGTCAGACATATATACATTTTTAATGTTGGGGAGCCAGCTTGCCAAAAAGGGGCGCTCTGGATTGTAACAAAAATTCAAATTGCTCACTTAATTATTCTTGTCTTTTTTTGTTGTACACTACAAGCCTTGAAATGGGTCTTGTAATTATGTGTGTGTGTATGCGACGTACATTTTCTTTCTTAGTTTCTCTCCTTTTTTATCAGTGTCGACTGTCTGTGCGCGTAATCTCTACGTCGTTTCTTTCTCTTTTATTCGTCCTTGCCGCCGCATTAATTCTTACGTCTAGTGGTCGCTGCGATTGTTCTTTGATGTCTTCTTTTTATGGCTTTAATTGTCACATCATCAGTGTAGCTGTCCACATTTGCTGTGATTAAAGGGGCTTTATCTTACAAAGAAAATATCTAATATTCCAGGGGAGAAATTTGAGTGTTTTATAATGTTATTTTATGAAAAAGCTCTTCAGGTTTTACAAATATAAGGTATTAATTCTCGACAGAGACACATATTATTATTCTTAATTAACTGAATAGATAACTAGTCAGGTAGACAGATAGATATACAGAATAAAAGACAGATATGATCTTGGGATTTTATTTCGCCTTTAGCGATTATTACAGTTTTCTTTTAGTTATAACACCACCTTAATAACCGACTGCCTGTTAACGCTCCCACACGTAACTGATTCTAAAATCTTAGTTTTTAGTTAATTCGACGCCTGTAACGTAATAATTTTATATACCACATATATCTTTGTGTATAACTAACTTTACCCTTATACTTTAACTTGAACCCTAATCTCTGCGCGTCATTATTCCTGCGAACTGGTTGTTTTTGCAAGCTTTCGTGTCAATTTAACCTGCAGTAGATGGTCTATGTAAGAATTCACACTAAACATGTCACTTCTATTTGACATACGTTCATCCATAATGTAACATACCTAATTGTCAACATTCAAACCCGCCCATGTAACTACCATTCGACATACGTCCATCCATAATATAACACTGAGCCTGATTATTATATTTATTTAAATAATTGACATGATAAATGGTGAATGATACGTTCGGTCAACTTTAGAGATAGGTATAAATAATATTGACGCACTGAGTTACAGGCGGTCTAATATATATATATATATATATATATATATATATATATATATATATATATATATATATATATATATATATAGAGAGAGAGAGAGAGAGAGAGAGAGAGAGAGAGAGAGAGAGAGATGCATCGAGGAGAATGTGGGAAAGATATAATAATCATTCATTTGTAGAAATGTATACGTTTATTAAAAAGCCTGCTCCTAACATATGTTCCACGGTTGATGGACCCAGCAGGTGAGGTTGACGTATGTAACATGATTCTACATGGCCTCAATGACTTTATGATGATTCAGACGTCGCGAGATTTGAACCTCGGAGCCATCTGAGATAATCTCGCTTGCAATGCTCGTCGCCTTCGACGAGAGTAATAACGTTCCTCTCTAATGCTCACATTTCCCATTGAACCCACGTGGCTCTACGTCATGGCTGGTGATATTTATCGCCTTTCCCTATCAATCGTATTATTCGCTCTCGTTATGGTACTTATTTCATCCTATTAGAATTGCGGGGATTGCACGTAGCATAATGGATACCGAAAAAAGATTATGGAATTCGATGACTCGAGTTCGAATCCGATCCGATCTACGACAGCTTGTTCCTGCTGGTTGTCATACTGACTAAGGGTCACTTTGGAATCACCCGAGTAACTCAAGTTTTATTCTTAACTACCAGACCGGTTGTTTTCTCGTAAGAGATCGGGGGCTATTCAGGTTTAAGAACTCTACTCTTCAAGAAATTACCACCTGCTTCAGAGTATTGCCCATCGCCAGGAGAGCCGCTATGGGGTATGCTGAAGGTTGCGGTGTCAACTATTTTTGTAGTGTTCTAAAATGACACTTCGGTTTAACTGTTTTTCACGCTACGGTAAACTGACCTTATCGTTAACCCTTTTATCAGTGGAAGCCGATAATATTGGATATATGACATGCATTAATATAGTAATACGATTGTTAGTAACTTATTCTTAATTACGAGATGAAGATTGCTTGATTCCGATAAGGTATCCTATGTATATAACTATATACCTATAGTGTGTTTGGGACCATCACGCGCTTCTTTTGTCCCGATTCTTCTATGTATTGTTTGTTGACGTTTAATGAGTCCATAATTATGAAATAACTGTTAAACAATTACAGATCGAAATGAAATATCTTAATGCTTTCATATCCATTGAGTTTGACTAATATTCAACAATCAATGCGTATGTTTCAGAAAGTTTCTGTATAAATGTATGCTTTTATTTTCTCTGTTTAGTTTTTTTTACATATGTTGATTACATTAGCGAAATTACACATATTTTTGTGCATTTGTGTTTAAATGCTTACGCATCATCAGGAGCGGCGATATACTTTTAAACATGTCTTTCGTCATTGGCTGTCGAGTATCTAGGTCAGTTCTCCAGGAGCGTTGGGTCACCTAGTGGACTGACTAGCCATCGAGACGGGCCAACAGTAAAAATGTCCGTTTCGACTCATATCCTAAGTGGGAAGTAGGGGTAGGAGGGACGTTACAGTCCGTAAGCTTATTCATTAGCAGTCGGCCAAAGAGACGATGTCAATCTTTTTTTTCTCTATCTAACTCGGCCGTGATCTAGTGTTATTTTGCACGGCCATTATACAAGGAATGTAATATCTATTTGGTAAACGATATAGATGAGGACGCGGTGTGAATGTCATGGTCGAACAGGCCTTTCTAAAGTGACGTGATAAAGAAAAACTAGGATCAGACAATAACAAAAAGTAAAAACATGTTACGGAACATGATTATCTGATTTTATACGTGTCGATATCGTGTGTATCAATGGGCGTATATATATATATATATATATATATATATATATATATATATATATATATATATATATATATATATATATATATATATATATATATATATATATATATATATATATATATATATATATATATAGATATATATATATATATATAAAAATAGATAGACGAAGAGTGATAAACTAGCACGAATGTCCAAATTTATTTCAAACTTCGTTTGTTCAATGCAAGGTAAATTCTGTAATAAAATTATGTTTATTATTCTTTCCTACTTTAGGAAAGAATAATAAACATAATTTTATTACAGAATATACCTTGCATTGAACAATCGAAGTTTGACATAAATTTTGACATTCGTGCTTGTTTATCATTCTTCGTCTATCTATCTTTATAATTGCTCTATCTCGTATATTGAGCTTTTACCATTTCACTATAGGTCCTTCTACTAAAAGTTGACTTTTAGTTTCATATTTATTCCCTATATATATATATATATATATATATATATATATATATATATATATATATATATATATATATATAAAAATGTATATATATGGATATATATATATATATATATATATATATATATATAAATATATATATATATATATAAATATATATATATAAATGTATATGTATATGGATATATATATATAAATATATATACAAATATATATATAAATATATATATAGAGATATATATATACATATATATATATATAAATATATATATATACAAATATATATATATATATATATATATATATATATGATGAACAGAATATAATTATTAGCAGATATAAACATCCGCATCCCTAAAACTAGTCACAAAAACGTTGACAATAATAACACAATGAACATGTTGAAAAACAATCCTGTGTCTACACGATTCAAATAAGAAAATATACTTAACCTCGGACACGTGTGTCTACGTATTGTGCTCATCAGCGTGGAGGACCAATGGGTTAAAACGAATATGACAAACTCCTTTGATTTGGCCATGGGTGCCGTTGACTCTGCGGAGGCAGATGATCTTGTGGGGTTGTTCATTTTATATACACTCAGAAATATATTTGATAATACCGATATCAGCCTTCATAGAGATGATGGATTAGTGATAATAAGAGACTCCAACAAATTCAAGGGAGAAAACTTCAAGAAAATTATACATATGGAAATAAAAAACTAGGCCTAAAAGTAGAAGTCATGGCTAACATAAAAACAACGAACTTTCTAGACGTAACATTAAACTTAAATAAAAATACTTACGAACCATACCTAAAATATAACGCCAACCAAATATATGTACACCCAAAGTCTAATCACCCCCATCAATCATAAAACATATCCCGAATTCGATCGAACGTAGGCTTATCAACAATTCCAGCAACGGAAGCGTTTTTAAAAAAATCAATCAACATTTACAATACAGCTCTAAAAAATAGTGGTTACCATAATACAGAAATAAAATATTAAAAACAGGACACTAATAATTACAACAAAAATAGAAATAAAAATAAAAGAAAAAGAAATATAGTCTACTATACCCCGCCCTATAACCAGATGCTGAAAACAAAACTAGGCAAAAAAATTCCTAAATCTGATTGAAAAACACTTCTCCGTAATCAATCCCCTGCATAAAATATTCAATAAAAAAAATCTAAAACTATCCTACAGCTGCTGCGAAAACCTAGAAATGATAATTAAGGCACACAATAACAAAATACTAATAGAGTACAACAGAGAGGAAACATAACAACCTACATAAAAAGGTGGAAAATATAACTAAAATAACACTACGAAGAACAAAAATATAAACACTACTAATAGAAATAAACAAAACACCAATAATAACCACCCGAAGAGAAACGAAAAAGTTAGCAATGAAGAGAAAAGATGTAACTGCATAAATCGTAAATTTTGTCCACTACAAAATAAATGCCTAACGAAAAGTATTGTATACCAAGCAATGATATTTGCCAAGAAAAGACCAAATTACAAGAAATAGAACGTGGGTATGACCTTCCTAGATTTTAAGACCAGATAGTATGACCACAAAAGCACATTTAAAAACAGAGAACGTCGAACTAAAACAGCACTAGCAAACCACTATTGGGAGCTCAAAGATAATGGACACTCACCAATAATCGAATGGAAAATAGTAAGACAGGCCAGTACATGTAGAAATTTAGACGACCCGTGTAGATTTTGTCTGAATAAAAAATTTGAAATCCTACATTTTAAAGATCCCCGTAATCTATTAAACTCTAGAAGTGAAAAAGCAAACAACTGCTTGCACAGAAATAAATTTACCTTAGGCGCACCATAAATAAATAAATAAATAAATAAATAAAAAATAAATAAAAAACAAAAAAATAAAACCAACAAAAAACTTACCAATTTAAAAATTAAAACCTAAAATAGAAATACAAGGAACCACGTGTTAAAATAAATTCACCCATTATATGGACACAACTAAAGGAAACAGGAGATAGGCACATCCATTGATAACAAAACAATAGGGTATAGGGAGTGACACCAAAAAAGCTTTTGTTCGCGGGAAGCCCAAAATTGGTTAACTAGCAAGCCGTGTATATAAAAACACCCGGCAAAAATAACTCCATGCATTTTAGCCTGAAGATTCCCACCGGGGATGAAACGTGGGAGCCTCTGTGTAGCTTGATTGCCATAAATATATTTTCATAAATTACTACCTAGCTCTACTTGCGTGTCGAACACTGTTGAAGTAAATACTGAAAATTGATACATACCAAATTATATTTCCTTATAAAACTTTTATGTGGATACATGAAATACTAATATATATATATATATATATATATATTTATATATATATATATATATATATATATATATATATATATATATAAAGTGGAGAAAACTATTAAGTATACATTTAGATGTATCGTATCTTGAATACTCAATGCTCGATATACGACATTGAGAAATAGTAAAACAAACTGTTTTTCATTTATGAATACATGGCTTTTAAAAGATGTAGTTGAATCGTCAAACAAAATTCGTCAAAGATATCAGTAAAATACAATTTCTTATAATAATGCCAACATTGGAACAAGTCTAAAAATATAAAAGAAAGTAAAAGATATAACGCAAATAAAATCAATGTTTAAAAGGCGTATAAAGTTCCTATATACAACTCCGAAAATTCAAGATGCTACCTTAATTTTAATCTTGTCACTCATCTATCTATCTATCTATCAATCTATCTATCAATCTATCTATCTATATGCACGCAAATATATTCTCCCTCAGATCGCATATTTTTGTTAGCTAGGGAGAAGTGTATGGTGAACAAATATATGCTACACTGTCCCCCTAAAGCAGGATGGAATGGTTGAGAGAATGGTATAATTACGAACGAACCATAACGCCCCACCCCACCACCAAAACAAATAGGAATTAATGCCTGATGATATCAGGACAATAAAATAAATAAAAGACTGACCCCTTAAAAGTCAATTCTGGGGCGATGGTATCATGAGAGACGAAAATAGAATATACTGACCCCCAAAGAAAAGTTAATGCCTGGGAGAATCCATTATTACGAATGAAAATATACTACACTACCCCACAAGGAAGAAAAACAGCCGTATAGGATTGTTCCCGTCCCCTAGGAGGAGGTAATGTCTTAGAGACTGATATGATAATGAACTAACATATACTACACTACGCTCCAAAGGAAGGGGTAGTGCCTGCTATGATGGAATCATGGAAATAGAACAGATATTATACTACACTTCAATGAAGCATGTATAAATAATGATGATCTGCCAATATATATATATATATATATATATATATATATATATATATATATATATGTGTGTGGGTGTGTGTGGGTGGGTGTGTGTGTGCTTGTACGTTTTTTTGTCTGGTTTATCCGTTGACACAACTGTTTTTATGTAATATTACTAAATAATAAGTAGAGGTATATTTTAGTATTCCTTGTTTAGTTATAACACAATATGGCTTCATATGTACGTTCTAGTTGTTGCTATAACCATATCCATTGCTGTGTCTTATAATTCCATCTACCTAAGTGAAGATGTTGACAAAATAAAAAATATTTTACATAGGTAGCCATAATCTTTGCATAAATATGAATTCATATACATATATATATATATATATATATATATATAAGGGTATACTCAAAAAAAGAATAAAAGGGAAATACCAGCAGAGTGCTCAATTACATTTAATTAAGAGCATAATATTTTTAATTTATAAATACCGATTTGAATCGGACATGTGGACCGGCGGTTTCTGACCGGAAAAAGGTTAGATCCCCAATCCCGTCTTTGTTAGCACAGTCTGACATGATTAATAATGGAATTTCTTCAAAAAAAATCTGTGATCAGTCTTTACTCGTTATGAAACGCTATGCTCAGAGAATTTTAAATGAAAAGGAGGGGAGACACTTAACTATGAGGAAATTCGAAGCGAAAGCCGTTATGTGGGAGCTTCTATATTTAGAAGTGAGGAACCCTAAAAAGAAGGGGGGAAGAAGAAGGAAAGAAAAGAGAAATTAAAATAAAATATTAAAAATAAAATATAAAATTATATATAAAAAGCGTATGGTTAAGAGTACATTATTATCAAATATATATATATATATATATATATATATATATATATATATATATATATATATATATATATATATATGTATATATATATATATATACATTTCTACAATGGGTTCTATTAATAAATCAAGAAAAGTAACTAAAAAAATAATCACGTTCTTTACAATATTATATTATATTACAATATCCAGTTCATACCCGCATGCATGTGCTAGAGATTGTATATATACACATACGTATACATTTATATATATATATATATTTTATATATATATATATATATTTATGCAGGCACGCGCGTATACAAATACGCGCACATATACATATACGCGTATATACATATACGCGTATATATATATATATATATATATATATATGGGAAAAAAGAAACAATGTTTCAGACAATATGTAAAAATAAAAATGGAATAAAGAATAAGCAATTCAACAACTAACAAAAATAAACTCAAAATCTCATGTTGTAAAGTTCCACCGAGGTATTTCGGCCGTAGATACGACCATTTTCGATTAATTAATAAACTTTATTTCAAAACGGAAAAGTTTTCAAATTTATACAGAGAATGCGATTGGAAGAAAATGTCACGTGCAGAGAACAACAAAACGGGGAAGAAAAAGGAATGCGAGGAATGTTATGAAAAGAGAAAGAAAAAGAAGATGAAGAAGAGGAAGAAGAAGAAAGAGATACCAATCAACCAGTATCTTTAGAACGTCAGTTGAAGAAGACGAAACGAAGAAGAAGAGAAAGTGAGAGCAAACGTGAGAAAGAGTAAATCGACATGTTTTTGTGTAAAACTATTAAAGAAGAAAAAAGAGAGAGAGAGGAAAATTCAATCAGCAGGCGATATCTAAGCACTGATTTTTTTTCTCTGTTTTTTTTTTATAACCCACAGCGAATGGAAACATCTAGGCCGACCCGATATGGTACACAATCACAGCAACATCCATTTAACTTCTACTGGGTTTGAAGCACTCAGTTTCGGTCTCAAATTCTCTACCGGGATTCAAAACAAGTATATTACACAAAGCACACTCCTCAACTATAGAAATTCCGATAATGACCTAACTAAAGGATTTCTACAAGGTATCTCTTTCGCTGCCTCTACCACACCTCAGGAAAGAACCCTTCCCAAAAGATACATCACAGCATTACGTAATTTAGCCGCCATACCAAACATCGTTATATCCCCCGCTGATAAAACAGATGCCGTTGTTATCCTCAATAGAAGTGATTATCACGACAAAATCATGAATATACTCAATGATAGGTCAACATACGAATCAACCGACCTCAGAATCATCAACAAAAACAATGAAACATTTATCAAATTCTTCAAAATCTCTACTAATCAAGCCAAAGAATGGACTTCCCTTATTTCATACCACTCTACCATACCAACACTTTACGGTCTTTCTAAAAGCCACAAACATAATATGCCCCTACGTCTTATCATTTCCAGTATTGGAAGTGTCTCCCACAATATCGCTAAATCATTGGCAAAAATTCTATCAGCACTACTAGGCACTATCAGTAACGCACACATAACGAATTCAGGTCATCTCCTCAAAAAATTACAAGATATTACTTTACATAATCATACTATGCACAGGCTGGATATTACTTCCTTATACACAAATATACCCGTAAAAAAATGCATCAACCTACTTTTCAAACACTTAAACAAAATAAATTTCTCTTGTTCTCTCCCAATCAAAAGCATTATAGATATCATTAAGAACATAACTTCTCTTACTTTCTTTAAATACAACAATGACTATTATAGACAGAAATTCGGCTTACCTATGGGGAACCCCCTTAGTCCCGTATTAGCGTGTCTATTTTTAGAATTCCTCGAAATCGGTCCTTTTTCTTACCGTATCCCTAAAAATGCTACCTATATCAGATATATTGACGATAGTTTAATCTTTCTTCCTGATAGTGATAAAATAGAAACATTAGCACAACCACTCAACAAAGTCGAACCTTCCATTAAGTTCACTTTCGAAAGTGAACAAAACAATTCTTTAGCTTTCCTTGACATTCTCATCCTCAAAAACAATAACAGCCTTTGATTTCAAGTCCATCGCAAACCAACCAACAAAAATGATTACTTACATTATTATTCACATCATAATAACTAAATAGCATGATCATCGGTTTTTATCTCAGGGCTCTGCGTATTTGCAGCCCTGAACATCTCTCTCAGGAATATAATGAAATAGAATCCTCTCTCACTACTTTTAAATATCCCAAACGCGCCATTCTTTCCGCTAAAAAGAAAGCGTTTCAAATACATCTAAAAAAGATCAAAAATACTAATACATCTCCTAATACTACACAATCCATATTAAGGAATGTTTTCCTTCCAACTAACTCTCGTAACACACATCTCTTTTCTTCGCTTTCACAACATAGTTTTAGAATTATCCAAGCTACCTCACTCACCATCAAAAACATTTTACAAATGCATGAAAACAAAAATAAAGTCCTTTCATCACCCACTACAGCTGGAATTTATACTATTCCCTGCGCCCACTGTGGAAAAATATATTTCGGCGAGACACAACGTCCGTTAAAGAAACGAATATATGAACATAAACGTGCCATAAAAAACGGCGATACCTCAAATGCACTATGCACTCATATGATCTCTTCCGGCCACCACTTCAATACTCATAAGGCAATCCCTATCAAACATATTCATGACACCAAACTTCGACGTCTCACAGAATCCTGTCTGATCCTATGTCATAAGAACACCATTGCCCAAAGACAAGGTTTCTATAATATTGCTTTTCCTTCGGCTAGATCGATTATATACGAGATGAATCTAAATGAATACGACTCTGGCTAACTTTTAACCTTTGTCTCTCTTCTTCCCCCTTCCCCTCCTCCCTTGCCTCCTCCTCTTCCCTTCTTTCGTCCCTCGACGTTAACTGCTCCAATTACTACTAATCCTGTAGACTTTTGACGTTCTCAGCCCGAATTCAATCAGCAGGCGATATCTAAGCACTGATTTTTTCTCTCTCTCTTTTTTTTCTTCTTGTCGACAACAACATGTCGATTTACCCTTTCTCACGTTTGCTCTCGCTTTCTCTTCTTCTTCGTTTCGTCTTCTTCAACTGACATTCTAAAGATACTGGTTGATTGGTATCTCTTTCTTCTTCTTCCTCTTCTTCATCTTCTTTTTCTTTCTCTTTTCATAACATTCCTCGCGTTCCTTTTTCTCCCCGTTTTGTTGTTCTCTGCACGTGACATTTTCTTCCAATCGCATTCTCTGTATAAATTTGAAAACTTTTCCGTTTTGAAATAAAGTTTATTAACTGATCGAAAATGGTCGTATCTACGGCCGAATATCTCGGTGGAACTTTACAACATGAGATTTTGAGGTTTTTTTTGTTAGTTGTTGAATTGCTTATTCTTTATTCCATTTTTATTTTTACATATATATATATATATATATATATATATATATATAATGTATATATTTCTCAGCTATTATCGAGTTCGTCCATTGATCCTCACATTTAATGAACGATGTTGTTCTTTGTTTTGTTTTTGACCGATGCGTCACTACTTATCAAGGCAAAAGCTAGTCGCGTATAAGTGTTCGTATTTACTTGCCTCCCCACAAGAGTAGATTCCAACACTAGGCCTGTATTTTACGTTGGGAAGACCCAGCTTTCTTTGAGTTGTTTTTTTTGAATTGTTGAATTGTTCGTATAAGTAGTTTACATTCTATTATATTCGTTATCATAGTCATACTGGTAATCCATTCACCTCATTATACCTGTTTTAGTCTTTATTAGTGATAGGTATTAGTATAAATATAGTTATCTTGTGAAATCAGTGGATGCGGTATCCAGGCGACTGGGAGAACTGTTGGCAAATTCTGATCACTTTGTCCATCCTTTATTGGATCTTATACTATACACATCATTTATATTGTAGTAAAAATGTATCCCATGAGGAAAAGTCACAAAAAGTTCGCTAGTAAATAACGTGCTTTTTTCTAGCCCTACTCCACCTCCATCTCAAGTGACAAGGGGAAACGAGACATAAAATAGCAAGTCAGACAACCACCTCAGACTGAACCGACACCTTGATTGAATTGGAAAGAAAATATTCATTCTTATATATCGAGGTCAATGGTGGCTGATATTTTTTGGATTATCAGAAATAATTATTATTTTAAAAGTATGAAATTATAAAATTACTAACGTAATTTCATCAATTTGTATGACTGTTGCTAATCAAAAGTTGAAACACTTATTTATCTGTTATTTTTCACAAAGGGTGTACACTAGTAAACCACTCAATATTGAACATTTCATTACGATCGATACTTCTTTTAATTTCTTGATAATTTTCTTCTCGGATACTGTCACTTTCACTTTCCATCCCTAGTTATATAACGACTTGATATTTCGAAACGAGACTCACGTAAAACTAACAATGTATTTACTGTCAGAAAGTATTAATAGTAAACCTATACTTTTAAACTAAAAGAGGAATTTCCACGTATTATTATTATTATTATTAGTAGTAGTAGTAGTAGTAGTAGTATCACTATCACCATCACTACCATCATAATCATCATCATCATCATCATCATCATCATCATCATCATCATCATCATCACAATTATTATTATTATTATTATTATTATTATTATTATTATTATTATTATTATTAATATCATCATCATCAGCAGCAGCAGCATTATTATTAGTATTTGTATTAGTAGTAGTAGTATCATCACCATCATCATCTTTATCACCAACACCACCATCACCGCACCATCATCATTATTATTATCATTGTTATTATTATTATTATTATTATCATCATCATCATCATCAGCAGCAGCAGCAGCATTATTATTAGAAGTAGTAGCAGTAGTAGTAGTAGTAGCAGTAGTAGTAGTTGCGATAGTGGTTGAAGTAGTTGTAGTCGTTGTACTAAAGTTTCTATTGTTCTATTCTTTGTCGTTAAAAGTAATATTTCTGTTGTCGCAATAGTCGCCCTACTCGACGTCATGGTTTAAATAATGTTTTGTTACTAATGAAAAACTATTTTTGCTCCTAGTTTAATTTTCTACGTCGAGTAAACTTCGTTAGCGTACATATATATTAAGCTAAATCGATTTGCCAAGAAATTGCACATGCAAAAAATAAAAACGGTAAATTATGACGAACGACCAAACTGGAATATGCATTAAACAAAAATAAACAAAACCAATATGCACGAAGGCAAGCGAAATACAAGAACGAAGCGGGGGATTATAGTAATTATCTCCCTTTAGTCTTGATAACGGCAACGCTATTTTCGGGGCGGCAATTTTTTTTTTTTATTTCTGTTGTCTTAATTTTTCTGGAAGTTATTTTCACACATTTATTCAAACACGGACACTTCTTTTTCGTAGGTAAGGTTAGTAAAAAGTTTTCAATGATGAATAATTCAATTTTTGAGTTATAAGCATTTGAATACTCAGAGGATATTATACTATTATTATTATTATTATTAGTAGTAGTAGTAGTAGTAGTAGTAGTAGTAGTAGTAGTAGTAGTAGTGTTACAAGTTTACATCCTCTCTCAAAAATTACGAAAACAAAAAGTCTACTACGCCAGTGTTCGCACTAACAATTTATCTAGGTATAGCATTGACATATTTTTATAAAACAAATACTTCTTTGAGTTATCTCAATTCATACATGAACTATTATCATTTCTGATGACGTAAAAACAATAACGCATCTACCCTTGATTTCAAAATTTTCTTTTAGACTAAATGGGTTGTTTCCGAATTAATTCCAGGTGGCAGGATAAGTTGTAGGTGCTTATCTGACCCTCTACTTTTTTTCTGAGTTTCCCTTCCACTTAAGTTATTTTATTTTCGGGGCTAGAAAAACCTACGTGTTGTATCGCTTACTTCATCGTGATGGTATGGAAGTGCATATGTTTCTTCAGATAAGAAAACATACATGTCTGTATTAAATACAGAGTTGAGTATTGTTCATATGCCTCTCTAATCAAGATAGAAATTATGTTGGAAAAAATATTACATTTGTAATATTATCCGAAAGTATGTAATGACAACTCGAACGACCTACCTAGAAATATAAACTACTTTATTACTGTAGGTGAATAATGAGCTGCATTGTTGCAAGTTTCGTAACTGTCTTGTAATGTATACGGATAACGGTCTGGCTGTATTCCTATTCTCGTCGTTGTTGATAAGCCACTCTAGATAGTTTATTCTATAAGGAAGGCGGGGTCAGTATTTATTTATAATAATCACTTAGAACTCTCAGACCCCAAAAAAAGGAGCAACTTGTGTTCTCTTAATTGCATGTACTGGATCGTTAACTTAAGTTATTGTATTTCACCGTAAACTAATTTAAAAGGGTTGGTTTGCTATAATAGAGTAAAACTAAACAAAAAATATGTGTCCAGAGTAGTTGTATTTGTCTATAGGCTGTGTTTATTCTATCGATCTGTCACATCTATGTTTAACATTGTATTTCTCGTACTGCTTTTACATATAGGTTATTTGGAAATTACAGGTGAGGGGTTCGATTTATTTTAGATAGTCCAGCATAGTGTGGTCTATTTTGTTTACGAGTTTCCTTTCTTTGTTAGACCGAGGTATGGTTCTTTGAAGTATTATGAAGTCCGCCGGGCTTAAAGTTCTTTCTTTGGAAAAGTGGTTGGTTTATGGCCAATCGCTGTAAGAGATGTGCAGGCAATTTTTTATGAGTCTAATAGCAGCACCACTAAACGCTGGCTATTCAATCACCTACCTTCACACTTTGTTTCACTTTTTTTGGTGATAAAGAGCTGAATTCAAATTTTAAACGATGTTTTTTGTGTCCAGTTTATGGTGTTTCATACAAAATTGTACATGCATTATTACGAATGTAATTGGTTGATTGTTGGTTTACGTTTTACGCCGTTAGGTTAGTTTAAGATAGAATTGAAGCTATTTTAGTATACGACTGTGTTATCGATTTATTAGAAGCATGTAAATATAAGTAAATGTATCACTATAGTGTATCGACTCAAAAGATAATTTTTAATTTAAGTCATAAACTGTATCATTACAGCTACTACTAGTTCGGGGAGTCGTGGCTGACTTCAAGCTCCCCACAGTTCTGAGATGTTTTTCTTTACCACGGGATCCATTTCAAGGTCTTACAGAATAGAGTTAATAGTTAATATGTTTGCTTTACTAAATTTCAAATAATTGTCAAGCATGTGAACAGTGCATACTAATTTGAAAACATTCGATCTAATTAACGAAGATAAAAAAAGAAGATAAACGTATACTTTTCTTGAATGAGTTCAAACCATGGTTAAATGCTTTCCAAACCATGGTTAAATGCTTTCCAAACAAATATCAACATGAATAAAGCATGTTAAGTAATTTCAAAAAGTGATGTGACAGTATAAATTTGTTTATTTCTACTTTAATTACTACAACCAATCGGCTACTGTATATTGTGAGCCATATCCGTAATAGATTTCAATTAAGGACTTCTGCAGCGAGATGTTTGTTCACATCTAAACTTCTAGACGATCGAGGTAGCAGGAAGAAAGGAAAGGAATTCCAAAGGCCAACAGTCCGAGAAAAATCTATCAGAGAAGAAAGCCTTCCGGCAATTAGTGACCACAACAGTGAAGAGGTTATATGTAGCTTGTTGTTAGTTGGTCGAGGGTATTTACGTCGAGGCGGGCACCAGAGCAGCAAGTTCATCAAATCACATTCAATTGAAGTACACGTAAAACAAGCAAGTGGATAAAATATAGTGGCGATGGGGCAGGGGATGGAGCTTGGGAAATTCCATAGTTGTAAGAGCTTACTTTGAAGATCCAATAAATTAGATGCATTCCGTAAGTACTTCAGTATCACCTGCTAATCCTCATATTCACACATCGGAACACCATACACCTGCCCAGAAATGATATACTCTATGAAGTGACGAAGCTATCTAGAGACAGTAAGCCATTGATTATTTTTCATGAAAACATTGATAATTAGTAAAATAGAGGACAGTGATGTAATCTTGCCACTGACCATGTTAAAAGCATTGTTGACCAAAAGTTTGCAAACTGCCAGAGAAATATCTTAGGTATTTTGTGTCAGTATTTAAACTACTATCAAGGTGAAATCCACACAAAACAACTTGTAACATTTTCGTCTTAATAAGTCTAAATTAGAATGCTTTAATAATCTAACTTGATCATAATACTTATTCATGGTTATAGCTAACATTTTACAGTAACCGATTGTTTGGGGTAAAGTAAGTCTAATTATATGAAACGTTGTGCAATAAATAAATGTGCTTCATCATAATCAGTTCTAAGTGATGATATTATGGTGGTTGAGGGTTCAATCCACACTACAGGCGATACAAACAAATAGCTTTTTTTAATTACTAGAGACACTTAAACAGTCATGGCTGACAGAACAATAACACTTTACTTCGGTGGATTGATAAAGGAGTCAATTCGAAATGTTGTATATATTCCATGAGTTCTACATAAAAAATATATATTTAGTTCGACAAGACGTACCTGAAGAAGATCGCATGTTTCATCAGCCGAACCATCGTAGGATTTCAATCCCAGATGAGAACATTCGTCCAAATAATCTAAATGATACGAAGAGTATATCGTCATCGAAAAAATTCTGAACGAGGAAAGTAAAGTTGATATTACGCTTTTAAATTTAATATAGCGGATTAAGATGATTGATATATATATATATATATATATATATCTATAGACTGCATTTTACCTTTTTTTTTGTTAAAATGACTTAAAGCTTCTTTAGACTATATATATATAGGGAGAGAGAGAGAGAGAGAGAGAGAGAGAGAGAGAGAGAGAGAGAGAAAATCAAAATAACCTTTAGATGCGTATATATTTTGAAATTGAGACGAAATCTTAATAAGAAAACACAACTATTCTTAATCTAATACGTTTTTTTTTAAAATTTCAACTTCATGTCAAAGATTTATATATTTTGTTTGTGGACAAAAATGGCATGTTTTCTTCTGAAAATAGCGAACCTACTTCGCAAACTTCCAGGGAATTAACCTTAATTCATTTTCTAAGACTGACCCTCCTTCTTCCCCATATCATATTCTGTAATGTACAACAAAGCAGCTTACATAATCCTTTGTATGTATAGATTCAATTATCATTGCTCTCGTTGGATGTTCCTTTATATTCTTTCTAAATAAGCAAATATTCATTTGAAAACTAATCTTATATTATTTAGAATATTCAATATTATCTTTAAGCTACACGATACACGATTTTTGTTTTTGTTTTGAAGAAAATCACAAATTCCTAAATGCCTGCATCCATGAAAGTGAACTTATTGAATTCAAACAGAAATCATAGTAATGAAGCGTGTACACATCTTCAGAGCAATAAATGCCGAATTAATGAAGATTTGACATGAAGAACATTCCGATTACATCTACAGGGTGGGCCAAAATAATGGTCCTATCTTTAAATTTGAATAACTTGAATTTGAATAACTTCCACAAAATAAAAGTTAAACTCCCCAAACTGTATGTGTGTGTAGACTGACCCTTCCGAGATTTTTTGAAATAAACAAAACAAATTTTAGCCGAAAAACACTTCTTAAAACTTACAAAAACTAAAGTATTGTTTTTTACACTGTTTTGAGTTTTTTAAGCAAAAATAATGTTTTCTAAATGAGGGTACGTTCCTTAGGGCTAATACGGCTCATGCTTGCTTCGGAAGGGGTCCTTTACTTATTCTAAAAAAAAAAATTTAAAAAAAATCAATAAATAAAAAAGTTATGAATTTTTAAAAATAGGACCCTTATTTTTGTCACCCTGTAGTATATTTTTTTATTATTTGGACTAATACTTTCATCTTGTGTTCTGCCTACACAATGTTAAAGTGGATGTAACCTCCGAGATTCTTCAAGCCATCAAATTATATATGGAATTCGAACCAAACACATTATGTCATTAACAGAAGCGAATTGTAATTGTACCGTCAGTCATTATCGGGTAAAAGTGTAAATTAATTATTATATTAATATTATTAGACGTTATAAGTTGTAGTAAGCATTGGATCTTCAACCACAACAAGTCAACATATGTACCCGTTGCGGACAGATCTGTAAGAAGGTCAAGGGTCGAAGTTTAAATGTACCGAAATGTTATGAAAATTGCAACCAACATGAGAATAACATCTTCGGTGTTTTTATCACAACGTTTCAGCCGATGTAACCTCCTACTTTCTTCAGGTGTACTTTGTCGAACTTGGAAATCTTTCTGTCGAACTCCAGAATCTGGACGGAATTTCGAACTGAACGCTTTATTTAATCCACGGAGGTAGTATGCTCTTGTACCATCTGCCAAGAAGATGTTTTCAGTAATTCGCAATTCTTCGTATCGAGGATTGCACTTTCAACCTTCAGATGACTGTCACCTAGAACTGAATTATACTTAGTACTATATCCACTGCGCCACGGGTCCTTGTAGACAATTCTAGTATGCATTTTGGGAGCCTTAAACGTACTCTTGTTTTTTTTTTTTATCTAACTACTTATCACTATAGATCAGTACTTATCTATTATTTATAATTATAGGTTCCCATATTGTATTGAATTCTATACTAAGTCTGCTCAGTAAGTCATTTGCGCCTAACATATTCCGTCCAGATTCCTGAGTTCGACAGAAAGATTCCCGAGTTTGACAGAAAGATTACCAAGTTCGACAAGGTACACCTGAGGAAGGTCGGAGGTTACATCAGCCGAAACGTTGTGAGAAAAACACCCACAATGAGAACAGTAGTCCGAATATACAAAATTATACGGATCTAAATATTTATCCCACCGTTTTAAGTTCGTTTAATTGGAATAATTTTAATATTTAGATGAAAAAAATTGGAAAAGATGCTGGTCAAACAATCATTTGATATATAAGTCTTACTCTTAGGCCCGAAATAAAAATATGAAAGAAAATGACAAACAAGAACAGACGTAACATGAGAAAGTTTTATTCAGTATACACATTTGTAATTCCTTCCGACAGTAGGCATATGTGCCACAAGATCGGAAGTTGGGGAAAGTCAAGCTAGCGCCCTTAAAGGAGGAAACCTCTGGCCTATACAAAATTTGCCTGTGCAGCCTTCTTGGCATTCCCCGGTCAGTACCCGCTGGCAATAAGAAATAAAAAAATACTCCACCCAAAGAGAGGAGGCAAGGCCCCAGAGGATTGACGTCCTAGTACTGCCCGGGACTCACCCCATCGGCCCGACAGATAAGAAAACACCGAAGTGGCCCAGTCCCTGCCGAACCGACTGTCGAGAACGAATCCTCGACAGGTATTACCAAGTCTGAAGACTACGGTGAACTGGCTGGAAAGCTGTTTTCTGCTTTATTGTCAGTACAATATTAGTGCTGCTATTTATCTTGTTTAGTTGAAGCAGAAGAGTTCTCTAAAGGGGAGATAATTCAAAATAGGGAAAGTTATTTGTAATAGTTAATTACTATATGTATATTTCTATAGCGGCACATAAAAATAAATATAAAACATAAAAGAATTAATAATAAAAATATAGACATATTTACACATACCTGATTAGGGAATCCTATGCAATACTTGTATATATTGTTGATAAAAACTGTTGAATTATCGATATATATATATATATATATATATATATATATATATATATATATATATATATATATAAGAGGTGTATGTAGTTTGCTTTATAGAATTGGTTATTAGTATATAGAAATATGGTACTTCGAAGGCAATACAATGCAGAGGTCTCACGGATATACACAAGTTGGAGTAAATAAGACATTATGGTGGAACAAATGAAATAGTTTAACCCTTCATACAATGTATATATATATATATACATATATATATATATATATATATTGTTCACAATCACACATATATCTGTTTAACTACACAATGTTACAATGTTATACCTGCATCAAGATGGTCTGGTGGAAACTCCGTATGATATAATATTTCGGGAACTCCGTCTTTTTCAGAACCGTGGTCAACTCAAGTTAAAGCGTCCCCCATTATATGTCTTATTTGCTCGAACTTGTGTCTATCCGTTACACGTCTGCATTTTATTGCCTTCTACGTACCACATCTCTCTCTCTCTCTCCCTCTCTCTCTCTCTGTATATATATATATGTATATATATATATATATACATATATATATATGCCCCATTTCATCACGTCTATGCGTATATATGCATATATATATATATATATATATATATATATATATATATATATATATATATATATGTATATGAATATATATATATATATATATACCCATATATATATATATATATATATATATATATATGTATATGTATATATATATATATATATATATATATATATACCCATATACATATATATATATGTATATGTATATATATACCCATATATATATATATATATATATATACATGTATATTAATATATTTATATCGTTTGTAATAGCACACCAGTACTTGTATAATTTCTTGTCCATTTGTCTTATCTCTATGGTCTTATATTTATTTACTTGTTTTGTTTTGTTATTTTCCGTCATTTTAAATAAAAATGACACACAGTATTAAGATGTAGGTAATTAAATGACTATATGTTGATCATGGCTTCTATGCTACACAACTTTATATTTTTTTAATGCTATTTTATTAGTGTTGTTTATGTATAGATTCATGTGGAAAGGCCAGACCCAGGCTTATTTTACTGAGTTCTCCCGTCTGGAATTCCGGTTTCAGGCTGGGACACCGAGGGTGAGCACGTCTGACACCAAACAGTATTAGGGCCGTAAATGAGGTAGCTGTTTTTTGTATACATACCGAAGGATTTAACATCAGGCTTCGTCGTCCTCTGGTCGTTTTGGTGTCTATGTGAGGCAAGAAAATACGTGACAAGCGCGACACCAACACTTAATAGAGAGATAGTGGCAAGTTGCTCCTGGAGCATTCACCAACTTTGTATGTAACTACTGGAATTACTGCTCTCGGTGCCCGGAGGTAAAACTAAACGATCTCGTAAGACAACGGTATCTGCGGCTAATGGAGATGAGTGATCGCCAACCTAACAATTTTAAGAGATGATTTGCGTGAGCTCTATGCAGAATGTTAAATATCCGAGTCGGTGTACGGAAAAGTTGTTGATAAAACAGATGCACCTGGCGATTCACAAAAGATAAAATAATTATCAGATGACCAAAAAGTTATTTGAAAATAAAACAAAACTCACAACCAGACAAACATCTGCAGAGGAAGAGGCAACTATAGAATGACATGAAGGTCAGTTTAGATAAGAAACACTGTACCAAACCATGAAACACCTGTAACGGTAGAAGCGACATAGACTGATCAATTGTCATAATGTAAAATCATGTTGACAAGAAGATATGCACCTGCAGTTGAATCACTTAAACGGTAAGAACCCAATGTCAAAAGAAAGAGATATGTCGGAACGGTTAAAGGCCATTTTACCAGGTGCAATTGTATCATGTCAAAAATGATAGACAGATTTGCTGAATTGTCAAATGAGTTCAAGCCGTCACCGAGTTCAACCTCGATGAGGTCGTCGAGCTGGCCACGAAATTGTTATATAATAAAAACCGAAAATTGAAAGAAGTTAGTTTCCGATCGAGCCTCGGAGAAGAATCAACCGTCTGATTCCATGTGCACAAATCCTCTCTAACATCCATCGTCATCGTCACCAATAAATGTAGACACATCTTATATTTTCATAAGATACATGTGTTTTCATTTTTCTGAAGCCCTGCATAATACTACAAGAGATTTGACTCACTGAAGAACAACACATAATTTAAACTTAAATCTAACAGACAAATTGACAGAATACGACTTTTTATAGATGTTCTCAAATAAGCTGAATCTATTCGATCAGCGCTTTTATTGATTAAAATCAATTGATAGACGAATCGACATATTGACGGACAAAGCATTCCAGAATGATGCAAAGACGCATTTGAAAGTGTAAGTAAATATAATCATAATTTGTAAGCGCTTCTTTCTCCGATTGAAACCGAAACACTTATTTCACTTTCATGTTTTTTTCAGCGGTATACACGCTAAACCTAATTACGATAGGCCATTAACCGATAGTCTTTGAATGAAAAGGAACTACCAGAAAGGATCTACTCACTTATTCCTCAGTCCAAAAAATGGTTCTGACCAGATTAAAAATAACGAAATTATGTCTTTGAAATCAAAGAAACCTAAGATGTATATAAGTAACACTATTTGTCCAACACACACCACTTACGTCCTAATACTATAATTACTAATGAAGTAGAAATGTAAAAAAAAACAACCATTTATAATGCTTATAAAAATATTCCTGTAATGCGAAATATAAAAACAAGTAATCTTTGGAACTTCGTCTATTCCATACAAAAAGAAAAAAAAAGAAGTTAAGAAAGTAAATCTACCGATATTCCTAAATCGGATCAATCGGTCCTTCATATCAGCCCCGATCGATGCAGCCCGTATGCCTTCCCCGGAGAACGCCAGCATTTGAAGGAAGCGTTTGCCATTCAACCAATCAAAATCCTCAGCCCGATATAGCAGGTTTCCGGCAAGTCCCTCGAAAAAGACGGCATGCCGGTTTCCGACGCGGTTTCTATTGTAGATCTTAAATATCTTCACAGACAATAATCCCTGCTGTTCGACTTCAGCGGGGTGGTCGGTCGGCTTTGTGGAAAGGTGGGAGACGATCAGTGTGCTGGCGGATTCAATGGAGTTGCAAGTGTCTAATATGGAAAACCGGTTCTTGAAACGCATATGGATAAAGCCGCGGAAATGAAGCGGGGAGTGGCGCGTCTAAATCAGGATTCTTTACATATTTAACGCACGCCGGCAGTCGAAAGCCAACCACCCATGTCTGCTTCCTTTGCATGTCACACAGAAACGTAATAAATGGAGGTCTGAAAGGATTTCTGTGAGGGTGTGTGTTGGATGTTTGGAGAGAGAATGAGGGGAATAGATTATACTCTGTGTGTGTGTTTGTGTGTGTGTGTGTATGTGTGTCTGTATGTGCACGACTGAACGTACAAGTGAGTAGGTGTATGTCAAACATGAAAGGTACATATAAGTAAAACATTCCGTTTTAAAAATAAGTAGGCATTTATCCTGGGTCCTGTGCGTCGAAGGAAAAAAACAATAAAATAATATATATATATATATATATATATATATATATATATATATATATATATATATATATATATATATATATATATGTATACCCATATATATGTACATGTATATTAATATATTTATTAAAGTAACAATATATATATATGTATATATATATATACATTTATTTATATATGTATATATATATGTATGTACATATATATATATATATATATTTACGTATGTATATATATATTTATATATGTATATATAAATATATATGTATATATGTGTATATATATTTATATATGTATATATGTATATATGTATGTATATATATATATGTATATATATGTGTATGTATATATATATATATGTATATATATGTATATATATGTATATATAAATGTATATGTATATATATACATATGCTCAACAGCGCTTGCTTAGATATACATATGTATATATATATATATTTATATGTATATATATATATGTATATATATATATGTATATATACATATTTATATATATGTATATATATGTATGCATATATATGTACACATATGTATATATGCATATATGTATGTGTGTATATATATATGTGTGGTTATGTATATATATATATATATATATATATATATATATATGGTGTTAAAATGATTCGGGGAAAACTCTCTACAGCTTTTTCGACGATCATTTCGTCAGGAGAAACCGATAGTATAGATCAATTAATAATATTTTCGAGAATTAAAGGCTAATGGGGAAATGGAAGTGCCAGGGAATACTATCACTTTATATGGAGTGTGTAGTATTAGGAGATGTGTTAGTATTTTTGATCTTTTTTAGATGTATTTGAAACGCTTTCTTTTTAGCGGAAAGAATGACGGGGTTGGGATATTTTAAAGTAGTGAGAGAGGATTCTATTTTATTATATTCCTGAGAGAGATGTTCAGGGCTTCAAATACGCAGAGCCCTGAGATAAAAAACGATTATCATGCTATTTTTTTATATAGTTACTATGATGTGAATAATAATGTAAGTACTCATTTTTGTTGGTTGGTTTGCGATGGACTTGAAATGAAAGGCTGTTATTGTTTTTGAGGATGAGAATGTCAAGGAAAGCTAAAGAATTGTTTTGTTCACTTTCGAAAGTGAACTTAATGGAAGGTTCGACTTTGTTGAGTGCTTGTGCTAATGTTTTTATTTTATGACTATCAGGTAGAAAGATTAAAATATCGTCAATACTATCAGGTAGAAAGATTAATAATACTACACAATCCACATTAAGGAATGTGTTCCTTCTCACTAACTCTCGTAACACACATCTCTTTTCTTCGCTTTCACAACATAGTTTTAGAATTATCCAAGCTACCTCACTCACCATCAAAAACATTTTACAAATGCATGAAAACAAAAATAAAGTCCTTTCATCACCCACTACAGCTGGAATTTATACTATTCCCTGCGCCGACTGTGGAAAAATATATTTCGGCGAGACACAACGTCCGTTTAAGAAACGAATATATGAACATAATCGGGCCATAAAAAACGGCGATACCTCAAATGCACTATGCACTCATATGATCTCTTCCAGCCACCCCTTCAATACCCATAAGGCAATCCCTATCAAACATATTCATGACACCAAACTTCGACGTCTCACAGAATCCTGTCTGATCCTATGTCATAAGAACACCATTGTCCAAATACAAGGTTTCTATAATATTTCTTTTCCTTCGTTGATTGGTATCTCTTTCTTCTTCTTCCTCTTCTTCATCTTTTTCTTTCTCTTTTCATAACATTCCTCGCATTCCTTTTTCTCCCCCTTTTGTTGTTCTCTGCACGTGACATTTTCTTCCAATCGCATTCTCTGTATGAATTTGAAAACTTTTCCGTTTTGAAATAAAGTTTATTAACTGATCGAAAATGGTCGTATCTACGGCCGAAATATCTCGGTGGAACTTTACAACATGAGTTTTTGAGTTTATTTTTGTTAGTTGTTGAATTGCTTATTCTTTATTCCATTTTTATTTTTAGATATTGTCTGAAACATTGTTTCTTTTTTCCCATATATATATATATATATATATATATATATATATATATATATATATATATATATATATATATATATATATATATATATATACAGGCATAATTTTCTTTTGAAGGTTATATTGTTGAATATAACAGACAACTTATGTCTGAATATCTTTTGGTAGATCTTTGAATAGTTTGAATTAGAATCTTAGTTTTAGGAAGGAATTGGCCGATGATCTGCCATGGTTTTGATCTGTGTCTCAAGTACATTTAGACCCATCCGAGTCAATCTTCAGGGGAATTAGGATAATCAGAGACATACCATGTTATAATATATATATATATATATATATATATATATATATATATATATATATGTGTGTGTGTCTGTGTATATATTTATATATATATGTGTGTGTGTGTATATATATATATGTGTGTGTGTGTGTGTATATATATATATTTATATATATATATGTGTGTGTGTATATATATATATGTATATAAATGTACACATGTATACATATATATATATATATATATATATATATATATATCTCTGTGTGTGTGTATCAAGTGGCCGTTTTTACCACACACACACACATATATATATATATATATATATATATATATATATATATATATATATGTATATGTATATATATAAATATATATATATATATATATATATATATATATATATATATATATATATATATATATAAGGAAATTAACATTTTTGAAGCACGGATTATAATGTATTAAAGTGAAATATTTTGAAAATCAACAATCGTGCAATTTTAAATGAACAATTTATTTATTTAATTTTTTTTCGCGAGTTTTCGTTGTAGTACCACCTTGTCAGGCGAGACTGTCTTATAGTTTTGCGTTCTTCTTCTTTTCTTCCTCCTCATTATATGTAAATATATAAACATATACATCGTATTCGAAGCAAATGTGATTAATGTTTTCTATTCCTTCATTTCACATATTATTGGAATGAGCAGGAACTGTATCATAATTATTTATGTTGAAGTAAGAAAAATGCAACTTAGACTTCATCTCAGTATTTTTTAAGTACATCAAACGACATGTGATGTGAGCTGATGAATTTCGACGATTGGCTAGCAGGAAATATCATATATATATATTCAACTCACCCACACTGGCACCACCTTACGTCAACACCTTTCCAAAAAACACACTACACACACACACCAAACATGCTCCCTAGCCAATTATATTATCCCATTATTACCACGGGACTATGCCAGGTCACTAACTGCGTATATAATATATTATGCACTATTTGTAACAACTCCTATATTGGATACACCACAAGTCAACTACACCAGCGCATAAAGAACACATGAACACACATATATCTTCCTTCTTTAAACATACTTCCTCATGCAATACAATACAACAATACATAAGCATTTCCATTCTTGCTTCCTCCAGGAATCTATGCGACCTAAGATTGATGGAAGCTATCCTCATTTCTAAACATAATCCAACCTTAAACACTAGACATGAATTACATTCTACCTTCATCATATCTCCCAGATGATAACCTACTCACGCATCCCCCCATAATAAACACTATTTGGCCAACTTATAACTATTATGTCCCATTTTACCCCTATCGCAAAAGAAGTGACTACATCTTGGTCTGCAATCCATCATTACATTAGTGCCTGATATGGACACAATTTTTTTTTCAAACCCCCCCCCACACATCTGGATAAATAAATAAACAAACATTAAACAAATCAGTAAATAAACAAATAAAACATATAAACAAATGAATAAAGAATCTGAGATTAGTTAAATAAATTACAACAAACCAAACCAACTAGCAGACTTTCCCTTTATAGCTTGATATCACAAAAACAACAAATATGAATAAATAAACAAACATCAAACAAATAAGTAAATAAACAAATAAAACATATAAACAAATGAATAAATAAATCTGAGACTAGTTAAATAAATTACAGCAAACCTAGCGCAATAGCAGACTTTCCCTTTTATAGCTTGATATCAGAAAATAAATAAATAAATAAACAAATATTAAACAAATAAGTAAATAAACAAATAAAACATATAAACAAAGTAATAAATAAATCTGAGACTGGTTAAATAAATTACAACGAACCAAGCCATTTAGCAGAATTTTCTCTATAACCTGATAAAAAAAGAAAAATGCTAGAGTTGTACCCCTTTGACCTTTAACTCTATAAACCTACCTACCCAAAACGTAAGACACTTATGAGGTAAATTAAAACCAATAAATACGAAGTAAGCTTAACGAGACATCACTAAAATATAATATGCTGCACCAATAACAAACTAAATAACTTTCTACAACATATATAACATCTGATGCCGGAACCAGCCTGTAAACAAACATATATAGGTTCATATACGAAACAAAATTTAAAAAACTATGATAGTAAATACATGAAAAAAAATTTAAATAAATAAAAACAACAAACAAGTACATATATATAGATATATAAAAATAAAATAAAATAAAATAATAAGAATAATATAGGATATACTATGTAATATATATTAACAGTTACACAACACTCATCCAGATCTTATTACGATCTATTTCGTTTACCTCTGAACACTTTATGCTGAACACTTCCGGTTTTTTATGCTGAACACTTCCGGTTTAACCCCCCAGCCCTTCTGGCATTATCTTGGTCTCCGGGATTTTTCTTTTTTTTATTTGTTGACAAGGAGAGGATATAAATCTCGAAATATATCCAAATTGATCCCTGATCATCCGGACAATTACTATATTCTGTCTATGTAAGAACGTCTGGAAAAATAAACAAACCTTTTTCGACCTATACTCGACTTATTTTCGATTTTGCTTTGTTTTTGTTCTTTACAACTTCCAGCGATCCGGAACTTTGCATTGCCTTAAACCCTTTAAAAAAAACTTTTATCATATATATATATATATATATATATATATATATATATATATATATATATATATATATATATATATATAATAGCATTGAAGAGACAATATTTATTATTCATAATGAATTTAAGAAATTAAAAAGATGAAAGGGCAGCTGACCGGTTTCGTACCTCGCTCAACAGAGCCAAATATCGAGGTAATGTATACAAAATATAAAAAGATGCTATGAGAATTATAGCGAGGGAAAGGGGTAAAAAAAAAAAAATATATTAAAAAATCAAAAAAAAAAAAAAAGAAAAAAAGTTCAGTCAAATAGAAACAACATTAAGCCCGAGGAGATTTTCTCTTTGTTTGCAAAGAGAAGGTCTTAAGGACTTAATATAAATTGAGATGATAAGGGGAGTGCGACTTACTAAGAATGGAGAATAAGTCGACACTGAATTTAGAGGCACAGGTGCGATTATTTATGAGATGTTGACCTATCGACGAGCCATAAGTATTATTCAAATCATCAGTTGGTAAATAATTTCCATTGCGAATTTTTGTGGGCACGTGTTGTTTGACCCGGATGTCCAATCTCTGTGACGTCATCCCGACGTAGTGCATACTGCAACTACATTTAAATAAATAAATAATGGAATTATTATGATGTGGGGGAAGGACATCTTTTCGAATAGAAGTTAAGATTGGACGAGAGGAAAAAACAACACGCGTATTCGCAGCAAAATAACATTGTTGTACAGACAAAGAGATTTGTTTGGTGATTCTATCACTAATATTACTATATATTATATATATATATATGTTGATTAAATTTAAATCAGATGATTTTCGGATTGTTTTACTGAATTTTGCAATAAGGTGTATTCATTGCTTAGTTAAATGACAAGTTACTTTTACTTCTATGTCGTCTCGTTTCTTTGAAAGTAACTTGTAAAATTCTGTACATTTTGATCGTTTATTATATTACAATTTATTTGTGTACTTTTTTTTATTATACTTATATTTCAAAGATTGAATCAAACTATAGGCTGAGCATCAAACACGTTTTTATTTCATTTTTGGATGCTTTGTACTTGGAAATTATAATCTAACTAAAATAATATGTAATAGTTTCAGATAAAGGGTAACAAAAATACATAGCAAATAAATGAATAAATATAATGATGCATAGTCATAATTTCCTAAGTCATTAAAGTAAGCGCTACTTAGAAATAGGTTTATGCAAATATACATTATGTACGTTGTGCCTACTCTCAAAGTGCACGAGAAATCTGATTACAATAGCAATGCATTGGACATTATGGAAATCAACTATTGTCAGCCTTACCGGTGAAAAGAAGGCTAATATATGCATAATATGAATGCATTACTAAAATTCTATAGACATGCATTAAAAAGTCTCTAGAAATGCATTCTAGTAGGGAATTATCGATTTTCTTTGGTAACGAATTAGTCGTAGACTTAATTGGAATACAATGTTTATAATATAAATACAATATGCTAATGAAAGAGACTGAAAATAATGTAACTATAGAAATCTATTGTAAAAGATAAAGAAAAGTAAGTAATTATCAATCGTAAGTAATCAAAGGAATCAAGTAATATATCAATTGGATACATATTGGAAGTACACTACTAAGGAATCTATGGTGCTAAAGTGCTTAACTGAGCTTCGGTCAATGGGTTGTACGTGTAAAACATTCACAGCAAGTATTCGTTTCATTACTACCTCCGTATGCGAACATCAAACGTAATTTTCTTAAAAAAATATTTTGTCAAATAGCCATACTTCTGGAACACGTTGCAACTATAGTGATTCACTAAGATCTACAACATGTCAATAAACACTTGTCATAAACCGTCCCCATGTGTCATCAAATTTTCTCGATTCTAACTGTAATCTCCAAATGAAAGATGACAATAGGATATATATATATATATAAATATATATATACATATACATACATATATATATATATATATGTATATATATATATATATATATATATATATATATATATATATATATATATATATACCTAACCTGATATATACAGAAATATTTTTTCTAAATAACTTAAATATTGAAAGGTGGGTACTACTCCAGATGAAGCGCGTAATTTCCGTGAGTGCTCGGCGGCAACAATCGGACAGGTCGCGAGAAGCGCCCGAGAGCTGCCGAGACGAAAACGAGGCTGAAGTAAAACTGAAAGTCGTAAAAATGGAAGAGTGGCAGACAACAATATAAGACGAAGAATACAAAAGAAAAAATACATATATTTAAAAAAAACACGAAAAAAAACAAAAAAAACAAAATGAACAAACCATAGATACACTTTTATTTGAAATTTTTTTGGTGGGCCAAATGAACCATTTTCATTTTTTGTTGTGTCTTTTTTTACATGAATCAAAGAAGTAAATGCTATTTCTTTTACGACATTTAAGCAACTTTTTTTTCGTCTTTCTTTTTTTTACATAAAACAAAGAAGTATGTTGTTTTTCTTAGGATATTTAGGCAAGTTTTCTTCGTATATTTTTTTTTGGGGGGGGGATTTCATATATGTTCTCGTTGAGGGTCAGGGTTTACGGATACGTTTGCGGCCGGTTCGAAAGGTCTTCCTACCGATTTGTTTTGTTGTGCTGAGCGCAGATGATTGGCAGCAACCTGATCGATCAGCTCTGCTTAAGCCTCGTTTTCGTCTCGGCAGCTCTCGGGCACTTCCGCGATCTGCCCGATCGTTGCCGCCGAGCAGTCACGGAAATTAGGCGCTTCATCTGGAGTAGTACCGAAAAGTGTTCAGCGGTACTCTTTCAGTCGTGGGGAACATTAGGAAATAACCCGTGGCACAGTTGATATAGTACCAAGTAAAATTCAGTTATAAGGGATATTCATCTGAAGGTTCAACACTCGGTGCGTGCGATACGAAGAATGTTGAATTGCTGAATACTTGTCCCAGTCATGGCTAACGTAACGAGAGCATGATACCCCGTGGATTAAATAAAGAGTTCCGTTCGAAATTCCGTCCAGATTCCCGATTTCGACAATAATATTCCTGACTTCGAAAAATTACACCTGGAGAAGACCGGAAGTTACAGCGGACGAAACGTTGTGATACTACCACTTAGGATGAAAACTGTAGTCTTAATAATCAAACTTCTACAAACATTAGGAGAATATAAGTACGAAATAAAGAAACAGAATTTGTGTAGAAATAGGAAGACAAACGAAAGAGCTACGGGAGTCAGAAAACCCCACAAAACAATGATAGCGAACAATTAACGAAAATGACCGAACAATTGTTACTATCGTGCGAAAGAAAAAATAGGTTGCGAAATGTAATGAAAGTAATTATATAATAGCGAAAACATAAGAGATTTTTTTTATTCGTCTTGGTGAATCGTTTGGTGACCAATATTACTACTATTTATTTTACTTTGAGATTTAATTGGTATAAAACAGCATGTATGGAAATTAGATCGATACGGTAAAAAAGGGTCATTCTTTCATTAAAATCTCACAGAGTCATTAAATAATATTAGAGTGTGTTTATATAAACATGAAGTCAAACAAATGTAAGAATGTCAACATAAGTGCCAATAATGTTAATATAAGTGTAAACATATATGTAAATTAGTGGAAATAGTAATATATATATATATATATATATATATATTTATATATATATATATATATATATATATATATATATATATATATCTTATACCTATGGCAATAGTAATTAACATGAAACTAAAAAAAACTGTCCAAAAATCAACGGTAATTCACGAGAATCAATAGAAAAATAAAATAATTATTAGATAATCATAATGCATTAAACTGGCATTTATTTTTAACTAAACCATTAAAATCAACTATTAATTATGTTCACGTATAACTTCTTGATTACATTTAACAAAAATGAACAGAGACAATCAATTCACGATCAAATTAAAGAACTCAAAGAATTGATGTACCTTTAAGAAAATAAAAAAAATTACCCTTAAGTGAATTCAAATGTTAATAAATAAATTATTGAATGTATTAACCATTTTAAGGAATATTACTGAATTTAAATTTATAAATGCCCGCATAACTGTTAGGATGTACTAGCGATGAATTGAAAAAATAAAAATGGCGTACTAGTGTGTTTCCCAACATGTGAGTTGGCTCTTTTCTTTGCTTTTTATTTGTTTTCGCCCCAAAATGGGGCAGTATAGTGTAGGTTTTTTTCAATACATTCTCATCTAAGAACTGTTTATTGTTTGTGGAATTTTCTGAGGATTTTGTAGTGTTGCAGTGACGATATTGGCATACAAATATTGTTTGGCTCACGGCAAATGTAACGGACAGTAAAAAATACATATCACATAAATGTTATGTATTTTTGAAATGTGAAAAAATTAAAATAAATAAAAACATTGTTAGATGAATACAAAATGCACCTGACGTATATATGATTGTTACTGATTGACAATCATTGAGCTGAATCTTTTAACAAAATTACTAATTAAAAGGCACTAATAGTATGTGCTTCTTCTTCTTTCGTGTGAATCAGATGATTCTGGTGTAGGCATTAGTTTCCCCGATACTTTTCTAGTTAGAAAACTTTCTGGAAAAACAATGGGTACTTACCGGAAGGACCACGAGAAAGTTGCTAACATCCCTCAGTGACAGTGGTGCTGTAGAACCGACTGGATTCGAACATGGAACACCCAGGTCTTCAGTCCGTGTCGATATCCACTTAACCACCATCACACTTAATAGCATATGCTTATGCATACATTGTCATAATTAATTGTATGTATATATATATATATATGTATATATATATATATATATATATATATATATATATATATATATATATATATATATATATATATATATATATATATATATATAGCAAGTTAGATAAAGAGATAGAAAGTATGTGTGGATGGTTCGTTAGTCCGAGAGTGTGTATACATTTATGTGCTAAATGATCGCGGTTTAGTGTTTTACTATATTTGACAGAAAGTGTATATTATTCCATTTTCAGCATAATTAAAAACGTGTTTAAATTTGCTATTAAAGTGTCCTCTGTTTTCTATAGAAAACTCCCTTTTTTACGGCGTTGCACTCAAATAATCGAATATGTATTTTGATTGCCGCGATATTATAACAATAATACTTATGTTTCTTTTCTACAGATGTTTTCAAGCAAAGTTCTTTCATTGCGATGTAATAAAAACGTTGAAATATATTCGCACACACGTTTCCCAATATTATAGCTTATAATATTCCGTTGTCTTAAAATATGCATTGTTTTCGAACTCATGTAATCAATATTACTTTAAGATTTAAAGTTTGAGTATTTCATATTACCATGTACAATCAAAAACCTTCTGTACCTAAACTTGTTGGTAGTAGGGCATAGTTCCTCGTAAAAAAACATAATATATATTGTATTATTTGGATATTTTAAACTACTATTATCACCATGGTTGTTAACTGCACAACGTTTCGGCCGATGTTGCCACCGATCGTCTTGGTGAATCTTTCACAATTTAAAAAACTTCACGTCAAATCTTTTAATCTGTACTGAATACTTCATTTAATCTACCGGGTTACATAATTCTTGTTACGTCAGCCATGATCGATAAGAATTGGTTTATGTTTGATTTTATACTTAGTTATAATTTCGTGCAGTATCGAATGAACTTTCAAATTTGGGAGAAGTTTAATGTTAAACAACACCCCATTAAACGTTGCACGACGGGCCCAGGTATTATAAAATGTATTAGTTGGCTTATTCTCTATAATAGTTTTATCTTCGTTATAAACTTCAAAACGTTTAATGCCGACATAACCTCCGACCTTTTTCAAATGCATCTATTAGAACGTGGCAATATTTGCGAACTGTTCGGATTTTGGATCTGAACGCGTTAGTTTAAGCACTTATGGTGATTGCTCTCATTCCATCAGCCATAACACCGTACAAGTTTGAATCAAGGGAGGCGCGAGACGCTCTATCCCTTCATAGACCTTACGAATGGCCTATGCTGGAAATATCATTTATTTGATCGATCATAACTCAAAAACCAATAAACCAAATTAGTTAAAACTTTGTACAAAATGTTTATTTGATAGGTTATATAAGTGTGTAGAATTTCAGCATCATTAGTCAAGGCAACACAGAGATCCAGAAAGTTCAATCATGAAAGCATGTTATCCGTGTGTACGTACGTACGTACGTACGATCGTATGTACATATGTGCAACTCTGTATCTCATCAACTATTTGATAGGTTCAGCTAATTTTTGGCAGAGATAGAGGTTCTAGGGTCTAGTTGATTGCATTTTAATTTCAGTTTACCATATACCTTAGTTTTCTAGAAAAATCAAAAAATCTTAAAAATTACCAGTATTCATACACTTTATTCTATATCTTATCGATCATTATCAACGGATTCAGCTGATTTTGGGCAAATATAGAGGTTCTAGTGTCTAGTTGATGGTATTTTAAGTTCAGTTTACCATATACCTTGATTAGTCAAACTACCAACTATATCAGTTATGAGAAGGCATTGTATTGTTTTTACAAAAGTAGTGGCATTCCATGAAAAATACCAGTATACTAAAATTATATGCCCTTAATAGGGTTAAGATGAACATTCATATACACTAAATGTACAAAAGCAAGGAAATTCCCAAATTTTTACACTTTTATTGTCATTAATTAAGGGTATGACTACATATCAAGTAAACCATTTCATTATCACATTACTACAGTATAAATCTCTATGCATGAGTAGATGAAGTGTGTGAGGTTCGCTGAAGAAAAATTCCTACCAGTAAAATACATAGCCCTGTTGTGCTCGTATACCCTTAATGACAATAAAAGTGTAAAAATTTGGGAATTTCCTTGCTATATATATATACATATATATATATATATATATATATATATATATATAAATAAATAATTTCTCGTGGCCAACGGGAAAGTCTCGTGACTGCGAATCAGTGGCGATTTATGATCGAAGTTCGCGCCCGTCGACCGTCGGGAATTTGCTTCTTGCACAGAAGATTGCGTATAATTAATATTTATTTACAAATATTTTAATTATCATATAATTCCTAAAAACATCCGTTTTATACAACTTTTAATCCCCCTTAAAAGCACGATATATCCATATCTCTAGAAGTGTTATTCAAATGTTTATAGACAGCCATTACGTCATGTTATTCTAGAAATTGTCTAAGATTTTATACTATAGCTTAAGTGTTCCGAAGACAAAACTGAAATTAATTGAATATTTCTTAATTAGTGTCCAATAACTATGGATTAAATGTAATGCAAAAGTTGTGTATCTTAGACTTTTAAGTATATGCTCGTCGAAAATGTATTTTAAATACTCCAAAGTAACTTAAATTTGAAGAAATATTTATCAATTTGTGTCCAATATCTATTGTTAACATTTCGCAAAAATCGGATGTATGTGAAATATTAAGTTGTTCAGCCTTATTTTTTTTTTACTTATATGCATGAGAATAAATGACACAATATATATCCCATATTAAGACCGTACGGTCAAGTAGTTCTGTACGCAGATTCAGGTTTAATAAGTTAGGAATTAATACTGTAATACAAATATATACACATATAACCATATCTAACTTTTTGTGTATATATATAAGCAGAAAGATACGGGCATACATAGGTATATATATATATATATATATATATATATATATATATATATAGAGAGAGAGAGAGAGAGAGAGAGAGAGAGAGAGAGAGAGGAAGAGAGAGATATATTGTTTACTTATAAAATTGTTTATTCAGTGAAGACCAGGATTAGGCTAATAAAAATAAGCTCGATGATACTCGATTACAGGGTACAGAGCCTTAAAAAATCATATATATATATATATATATATATATATATATATATATATATATATATAGATCTATCTATCTATCTTTCTCTCTCTCTATATATATATATGTATATATATACATATAGATTTCTCTCTCTCTGTCCATCTCTCTCTCTCTCTCTCTCTCTCTATATATATATATATATATATATATATATATATATATATATGAATGCATATATATATATATATATATATATATACATATATATATATATAGAGAGAGAGATAGAGACAGAGAGATAGAGAGAGATAGAGAGAGAGGGCGATAGATCGATTAATGAATAGATAGATAGATGTGTGTATATATATATATATATATATATATGTATATATATATGTATATAGATAGATATATATATATAGATATATAGATATATAGATATATAGATAGATAGATAGATAGATAGATAGATAGATAAAAGAGAATAACCGTGAGGTTGGAGTTGACGATTAGATGCGAACTCTTTGCTCTGATTATTTCGGTAGACATTTCCGAATAAATTCTGACGTTTTTTCCCTCGTTATTTTTAGGTATTCCCTTTCCGCATCTTTGGCTATGCCTTCCTATTCGATGATCAATTACTCTCGGCTTCGACCAGATTGAGCCCTGACTTTAATAGCCTTCGGGGCCGAAACATCCCCCCCCACGTATGGCTAAATGTGGACGCACGCGCTCAGTCGAAATAACGAGCTGAAAACGCTTCACATACTCTCTTCTCTTTCTTTCATTATTATTATCATCGGTTCATGACAGATTTCCTTTTAGCTTTCAAGAAATAGAACCCTTAAAAAGTTCCGAAGTTTTATTATTTATTTGCACGAACTATTTTGTTACCATGCAAACTTGTGAATCTGTTGTGATTTTGGTAGTCGTTCTATTTTAAGCATATAAATAGTATCGTCGATGAAATGCAAATTATTTATGGATATGCACCCGTTCATTTGCATTGTGGACTTTGAAATTGTGTTGTACCATATTTACAAACAATGTTATTACTATAAGTTATTGAGGTTTGGTATAGCTTTACCTAGAGCGATAATTATCATATCACTCGTATATCCGTAGCCTTAATTATACTATTACTACTACTACTACGAATCGAGATTTGGTATGTATTTCTCTGAAGACGAAAGTATACCACCCCTTCTATATACGAAGCCAAACTGATACTAGTAATACTATAACCAATCAAGAGTTAATAGTTGTTTGTCTGACGCCAAATGTATACTATCACTTCTATATCCGAAGTCGAAATTATAATATTCGTTTTATTACTAGTGAACATTTTTGTATTTGTCTCTTTGAAATCGAAACTATACCATCATTCATATATACGAATCCACTATTACTGCTATTGCAAATAGAGTTTTGGTATATGTATTTTCGAAAAAAAAAAACTATACACTCGCTTCTTTATCTGAAGCCGAAACTATACACTCACTTTTACTATTAATGACAATTTTTGTATCTGTTTGGTTCAAACCCAAACTATACAATCAATCCTATATCTGAATCAAAACATTAGTATTAATGGTATTACTAATGTAGAGTTTCGATATCTGGGACTGAAGCCTAAACTATCACTTCTACATCTGAAACAAAAACTATACTATTACTTCTAATGTGTGAAAAAAAGAAGGGAGCTGTCTTAGCAGGAGACGAGTATCGAACAGTGAGCTCTGGTGAGTAAATTTGCACACGTGTAACGAATTAGTGCTTGTATGTTTTTTTACCTGGCTTCCAGGAGATTAGGCACAAGACCAGTTTTATCTTACTCCCAAAAGGTAAGATGTGACACAAGGTCGGGTCGGGAAAGTGGGACTTGAAAAGCCAGCGCCCGAGAAAGTCAGCACTCTGGCCATTAAAGATTGCCTGGGCAGCCCTGTCGGCATTCCCCGGTAAGGGTGCCTCAGGCAGTAAGCAATACACGTATTACGTGGACTTCCTAGAACTGCATAGGACAAACCCCCATACCGGCGGAATCAAGCCCCGAAGGACAAGACGACACCGGTCTATAGGGTGCAGTATCTATCGGAACAGATACTACACTTTCTTCCTAGCCAAAAAGCCAGGTAAGTATGTTTATTTACCTCCTCTCCAGGAGGTTAGGCACAATACCAGTTTTATCTTACTCCCACAAGGTAAGATGTGACCCAAGGTGATTGTATGTAGTAAGATGGTGGCGCTTATGAAAACGGTTAACTTTATTGCTTACGAAAGGTATCGGATTATTGTTCGGATTTCGTTTTTTTTGTGAAGGTTAGTGTGTATCGGTTATTTCTTGTCATCAACTGTTATTGATGTTTTTGTTGATTCTGTTCTTATAGTTAAAAAATGTCACGAACTTTTCTTTTCGCAGTTTCGGTTAATTGTTGTTTTCCCAGTGATGGCTGAATCTAGCCATAAGCCACAAATGGTTAGAGTCGAAAATAATTCGACTAAGATTGTTTTATTCGACTAGAATAAACGGCATTCGATGATCATTAATTTAAAAGAGGCAGTTGATAAAGCAAAACAATGTATTCCTCTAGTGACAGAAAGAAGGCTACTAATACACATATCGACATTGGTGGCCTTTTTTCAAAAAGAACATTACAGATGTTTCTTCTAGAAGAAGAAAAAACAAACATCTCATCCGAGGAACTGTGAAAATAATTGTGATGAAAAATATGCGCCTACAACACACCATAAGAGAAAGAGTGTATAATACTTCGCCAACCCTTATCGCGACAAAAGAAGACTGCAAAAAAACTATCGCAACAAGAGACTCACTATCTATTATATTTTAAGATGGAGTACATAGGGAGACGTAGAACCCCCATCTAAATTTTAGAAGTATTTCCCCATTTACAATGCACACACATATGTGCCTACCTACTAATATATGGTGACACTGCATCTGTAAAGCACGACAAATTCAAAGGTACGGACAATTTTGACACCCGTCTTTATAAAAAGACTTTTGCAGAAATAATTTACTGTCTGGAAGCAGGAGATTGAAAATTACCTTTAATTGTTGCAGGACGTAGACCAGCTTGTTGGGCCTGTGGAGAAATTGTCCATTAAACTTTGGAGTGTTACATGAGAAAAAGTGGGACCACCATACACGAAAAGTATGGTTTGAGAACATTGAGCCCCCAAAGTACGGAAACCCGTTATGGGCTATCTCACAGAATACCAAGGTAAACAGTTAAAATCACCTGCCGAGGACCTAAATGAATCTTTTCTCCAGACCCTATGAAAAGAAAAAAAAGGAGTGGAACTGGTGTAAGGTACCAACACGGCTTGAAGAAATATGGAAAGAGGAGGAAGAAAAAAATCAATATTTCAAAAGATCCCGGAAATGATAAACATGTCGATGTGTGTAAACTGCAACGCACTCTTGACCAGGAGAGAAATTAGCAAACCCCAACAGCTCAAACTAAGCATATGCCTACCCTTAGCACTGCTCTTATTCACTTCCATCCTCAATTCACACCCGCCCAATACCAATATAGTGTAAAATAAAAGGCCACCACAATCCTACCTCAAATAAGTCTACCTTCTGTTCACCCCCAAACCGCTTAGCCCATCTCCAATCACAAGAGTAATGGCTCCTCCTTTTACTACCCCAATCCTTTAAAGTTTATACAAATTGATCCCTTTAAGTCCCATGAAGAAACGTCACTAGTTCGACTCCCCATGGCCCTACCCGCTGCGTGTTGTTGACTTTTCCCAGGACGGCTCCATCAATGATCAGATAGGTCTTTATTCCGTGAGAAGAGCCAATGTAATCTTGACCGCGTCAATGTACGTTAAGAAAACCCGACCCTAATGGACTACAAATGCTCTAAATCTAGCTAGTGTGTCCGTCCAGGGCCTCCAGACCGGTACCCGTAAATATAGGTTTGTTCTATGTTTCGGAATTGATATACGTAGTATACAGGAGACTCATCTTATTTGAAGTGATTATATAGATGCTCTGACTAATGACTTTGATGTTTATTCAGCATATTTCTGATAATCGCTCGAGGGACGTTTCCTGGCAAGTCAAGCGCTCATTAGATGCGTTGCTTGACCCTTTCTTCATGTATATGAAATAAAGACTGCTTTTTAGATGAAACCATGAAGGATAAGGTGTTTCGACCTATTGGGTTTATGCGCCCAATGACTATAGTTAGAGGGTTCATTTGTTTCGACCTATCGAGCGTGTTATGAATATTTAACAGCAATTTATCTCAACGGGAGACTAGAACGTTGTCGTGGATCAAAGACTTATACTAATACGGTCACTAACCGAGATCAAGATGCTGTAAAGTTTCGCGAATTCATTGATACGTTTGATCTCATCGGCAAGTTCCGAAATGAAAAGCCCTGTGATATAGTATGGACAGTCAGTTGCAACTCCGGTTCAATACACTTTTCAAGCTATATCGACCAGTTATCTATTATATAAAAGTCAACGTAAAGCTATTAAAATTGCATAGCTTCCATACTATAGTTTACTCAGACTATATGTTAATTTGGGTTCGAGTAACGTAAATAGGCCTACTCCAATTCTACTAGTAAAGGCTTACCAGGAACAATTAAAATTAACCTAAATGCGAGAAATGACTGGTGCTATAATTGATATTAAGTAGTGGGGACATACTAAGAAATAAATTAGGTTCTTTTCTGCTGCCTATAGCCGTTTACACATCTTAGAATCTAGGGCAGGGAAAGCGGCACTAGAAGCTAGATTAGATCGGGTGGTGGGAGAGGTGGATAGCATAAAACGATAATTAAAGTTAAACTGCCCGCCTTGTCTAACAAGAAGGATTAGACTTTTGTAGTTTGGGCAAGGTTAAAAATATATGACTCAGGAAGCAATAAACATGACCGCTGAATAGCGTACATATGAATTACGAAAGACTTTTGTGCGATACATCGTCTGTCTCACATTAACGGATGCACGTTTCCTGACAACAAACGACGGTATTTTGGAAGTGTTTGGTTCTTCTTATCAGGGTCTTTGCACCAGGTAGCCTATTTTGTCTTTTGCGCATTTCAATATCGGGTTAGATAAATCTCCCGATAGTTTTCTGTACGAGGTCTATTTGAGGCTGTTTTCCATGTTTGTACATTTGCTAACTGTTTTGTTTATTTCCTGGTTTAGGAACGAGTGTATACCTCAGTATTTTATCAGGAGGATTATCAAGCAATAGACAAAACTGTTGGGGATGGGATATGTATCTTTCGCTTTTTCTGAATGCATTAGTTAAATATTTTGCAGAAATGATAGCAAATCTTTTTGCAGGTTGTCCTGCCTAGTCAGATTCGTCCCGAAGAGAATTGTACTGTAAAGGGCAGGGCTATTCACGATTAATTTGCACATGTTACGCTTAACCATGGACAAAATCGACACCCACGTCGCGCTGATCTATTTGGATCAGTACAAAGCTTTCGATATGGTTAACGATCACTATTTTTTTTACTGTGTTATCTTTGGCGGGCTTTGACCCACAGTTTCGGTCGTGGATCCGCCTCTTATATACTCACCCCAGTTCGATTGTAAAAGTAAATGGTTTGAGATCGAAACCTTTCAATCCGTCTAAATAATTCATCACGGATGTTTGCTTTCACCGGTGCTCTATGGTCTTGCGTTTGAACAATTCTTTCACAGGTTTAGTGTGAATCTAGTCCTACGCGGCATTTGTTTGGCAGGTGCCTGCACTACGTTAATGCCGACAAGGTTACTGTGCTTGTAACATGCACTGTTGAGATTAGTGTCATCGACATGTAAATTAGAACATATCAAACGGCAAGAGGGGCCGGGATCTACTGTGGCATGTGCGTTCGCTTGCGCATCGGTGCCTGGAAGGGTGTACTTCTACGGGGATCCTTTGGCTGGACAGACACGGCTATCAAGATACTCGGCGTCTAGTTCAGTCCCGATCTCTAGCTGGAGAAAATATGGTTGGAATCATTGAAAGCGATTACGGCTGCAGCAGGGCTGTGGACTCGTAGAAATCTTTCATGAAAGAGGAAGGCGGAGGTGTGTGTCTGACACAGTTAACCGCTTATCCTATATCGTCTTTAAGTATTTCTACTCCCGTCGGATACATTGCACGATTGGCAGCGAGCGTTATTTAAGTTATTTTGGCTTGCTAGGGATCCTATGGTCCGCCGGGTGACCTGCGACGTGCATCCGTTTGAAGAGTGTCTGGGTATGCCATGCGTTGAATCGAATCTGTACACCTGATGAGTGAAACTGTGACTTTTAGATAAAAAAACCCAATGAAAGCCTTGCCGGCTCTAAAAAACGTCCGTTCGGATAGGGTAGAGGCATGTAAATTACTTCCATGCGAGTGTTCTTTTATTGCGAGTGTCGTCGCGCTTTCAAGTTTTTTTTCTCGGGTGAAAGAACGCCTCTTTGCCATCCGGCTGTAGCTCCGAAAGGCATTATATCGGATTTTTGTTGGGGAATACTTTCTGGATGATACCATTGAGACGCTGAGTTTGACGAAGGTGGAGCTACACTCAATCTGGCCTTCGGTTAGATTACTTAGATAACGATGAAGAGTCTCTGCCTCGGCTGATGATTAAACATGCTCTCTGAGTCGGCAAAAACATCTCATGCAGCTGGCCTTGCGAATTCGCCTATTTGTGTTCGGTTTGACAATGATGAAGCGACCTTGCACTACGTTTTCGCCCCTTGCTGCATCGTCCAGCCGCTGATCAAGTTAGTTGAAGGCTTCAATGTGCTTATGCTGAACGTAGCGGATGTTGAATTGGACTCCATTTATTAGAGATCTGATTTGGTCTACTCGCATTTGGCTAAGATCAAAGTGTAGTATCTGTTCCGATGGATACTGCACCCCATAGACTGGTATTGTCTTGGCCCTTCGGGGCTTGATTTATGCCGGTCTATGAGCCTGTCCTGTGCAGTTCTAGGAGGTCCACCCTCCCAGGCTTCGCCTCCCCTCTTTGGGGAGGAGTAAGTTTATTGCTTACTGCCTGAGGCGCCCCTACCGGGGAATGCCGACGGGGCTGCCCAGGCAATTTTTAAACCCCACTTTCCCGACCCGACCTTGGGTCACATCTTACTTGTGGGAGTAAGATAAACACTGGCCTTGTGCCTAACTCCTGGAGAGGAGTAAATCAATACTCACATTAAAGCAATTCACAGAGGTGCAACTTTCGCTTTTATCGGCCTTATTCAAATGTTCAAATACTACCTGAAAGTCTGCATTAAGGTCTAGAAGGCGAGACTCCCTGCGGTTGATTTCGGTGAAAAGGTAGGTTATTGTTGAGCGATTGTGTCGTGTCAAAGGACCCTGAAGTGAATGGTATTTAGACGTTCCTTAGGCACAGGATATTGGGTTGCCTCAACGAATGTTGACAATTCCCTCGCCTAGGACTACTTAAATACTATTTTCATGGTAAGTTTAAATAATTAACTTAGCTATTGTATGCATGAACTCATGACGTCTCCTTTTTTCAATTAGGCGATATATATATTAGGTAGATATATTCGCCAGAGATGCAGCCATCCATTCAGTGTTTTGAAGAGGTGTATGTTAATAAAACGTGTTGGTCTGCACTAATCTTTTGATAAGCGAATCAGCTTATTTGCCATATTAAACAAGTTGTAGTAGGGCTAAAACTAACCCATTTATTTATTTTTATTATTTTTTCAGGCATTGATCGTAAATACTCATTATTTTGAATATAAATCTTCCCCTACCTCCCCACTCATCCATAAAGTATAGGTTTTAATAGAGAGCAGTTTATGTATGTGTTTGTTATGGTGAATTATTCATGAGTTTGGTATGTTGGTAAATGGATGAGTCACTTAGTCTAGCTAGGTGATGCTGTGTGTTTAAGTTAGAGATGACCAGCCTTCTTATCCACCTCCACTGTTGGCCTTGTGTCACATTTTACATGTACATCCATGTGAATAAATATTCACTTCCTTGCTAAGTGAAAAACTGGCATGGTTGTCGTAATACTAGTTCTGTAAAGAAACAAACGTACCGTACAAGTGCCATAAGAGGTAACAGGCAGTCGAATTTATGTTACCAGTGGCTGCGTCTAGTCTTCTAAGCCAGATAACGAGCGTTCTATGTAATTTGATCTTAGACAAGTGCCGAGGTCGCGAAAGGCAGTACTTTCGCAAAACACTGTCAGGGTGCGATACGACTATTCTGAGTAGGAACATCTTTCTCTGTTGAGAAGAATAGTAACACTCTCGACAATGGAAGTCTTCGATCTCTTGGACTAAACTATAGTCACTTATATGTCTGAAGCCTAAACGTTACTGTAACTTCTTTTACGAACGGAGATTTGGAACCTCTCGTACTAAGCCTGAACTATACATACCCATTTCTTATTTGTTATCATTAATTTATTATTTGAGTTTATATATATTTTCATATTATATTATATCCTTAATTTTTAATGTTTATGTTTTTATTAAACTTCCTGCTTTCATATTATATATTTCATTATCTTATTTGTTTGCTTCTGTTCTGTGATAAACAAACTTTTGCCACGATCTGAAAATAGAAACCATTGCCACAGGACTGCTTTCCTATATATTAAAACATGTTCTTCTTTATATCCAATATGTTAATATCAACAAATTGTTGATATACACCGCTCCCAAGTATTCGAACTCGGTCTATTCTATGAACTATATCTCATTCCTTTCTTCATTCTTGAACTCTCAACTGACGATGAGTTTATCTCAACAATAGTAACACTCTTGTAGCTTTTAACATTCGTTATATAAACGGGCAATGTGCAACAGGTAATTTTTTTGGAATCCAAATAATACAAATTATCAACACTTATCTAAAAATGTTCGAAACTTAAAATAAATAGCTAATGAAAGGTAACCCCCCTTAGTATTGACCATAATCTTCTTGGAGGAACACCTTTATCATTTGTTTTTCACAGTGGGTTGACTACTCTCCTTCTGGTTAAGATCAAAATGTAGTATCTGTTCCGATGGATACTGCACTCCATAGACTGGTATTGTCTTGGTCTTCAGGGCTTTATATTCGCCGGTCTATGGGTCTGTCCTGTGCAGTTCTAAGAGGTCCACCCTCCCAGGCTTCGCCTCCCCTCTTTGAGGAGGAGTAAGTTTATTGCTTAATGCCTGAGGCGCCCCTACCGGGGGATGCCGACGGGACTGCCCAGGCAATTTTTAAAACCCCACTTTCCCGACGCGACCTTGGGTCACATCTTACTTGTGGAAGTAAGATAAATACTGGCCTTGTGCCTAACTCCTGTAGAGGAGTAAAGCAATACTCTACTTACGCTCGTGTGTGCTGATTTCTTGCGTTGTGCGACATTGTTTCGGGGTACAGTCGATATATAGTCGAAACAAATAGACACTCTACGAGACAACGTTCGAATATGATAAAGGTGTGCTTTAATTAAACATTTTGAAAATTAAAGTACACTCTCTACTGATTTCCTTCTTTATTGCCTCGAAAATATATTACAATATAGCAATGTTTTTTTGAATGATGATTCTAAGGATTAAAAGTTCTGTGTAATCAGAGTATCTCAAGCATAGATAAACGAATCATTGATAATTAAGATTAATGGGTTTCTGCTCAAATCCTATTGTTATTTAAAGTTTTCGTTTCATGGCTGAAGAGACAATTCAATGTATTGCGTATATACTACGCACGTGTGTTTCTGAATTCTAAGTAACCATATAAAACATGCGTTGATACGACGTTGGCTTCTTTCAGGCGAATGTCCGCTTCACTGCATCCTTTTTGAATTGCGCAGATTTTAATTTTTTGTGGTATTCTTCTATTGTGTACGTTTCCTCAATTGATTTGGACCAAAAAAATGTAAATGATTTGATCGATGTTTCCTCATTGTCATAAGAATAATAAAAATACAAAAGGTTGATTGACGATACATTAATTAGCATACACAGATTTTCCTATGTATTTATACATACAAGTAAAATATAATATGACATAGATGTATGATATCACAGAATTTTGAATGTTGTACCCTTACCATATATATATATATATATATATATATATATATATATATATATATATATATATATATATATATATATATACATATATATACATATATATATATATATATATATATATATATATATATATGTATATCCTTATAAGGACATTATTCATGTAAAATAATTATATTATATTATATATACTATTCAAAGTGTGCCCTCATATTAACGGGCACACAGACATAATGGCCGACATATATATATATATATATATATATATATATATATATATATATATATATATATGTATATTATATATGTATGTATGTATGTATGTATGTATGTATTAACATATATAATAATATGTATATATATATGTTAATATATATATATATATATAATTATGTGTATTATATATATATATATTAATCTATATATATATATATATATATATAAATATATATAATTATATGTATGTGTATATATATTAATATATATGTATATATATATATATATATATATATATATATATATCAATATATATTTAGATATGGGTATGTATGTATGTATATATTAATATATATTAATATATGTATGGATATGTATATAAATAAACATTAATATATTTTAATATATATATGCATACATATATATATATATATATCAATAGATATATACATATATATATGAATATATATATATACATATGTACATATATTAATATATATATAGATTAATATATATATATATATATATATCATTATATATATATGCATATATATATTAATATATATCTATACACATATATATATCTTAATATATATATATATATATATATATATATATATATGTAAATATATATATATATATATTAATATATATATATATATATATTAATATATATACAGGGTGTTTCAAAAGTCTTGGGAACATTACAAATGCGTTATACAACGTTATGTTCCCAATACTTTTGAAACACCCTGTATATTAATATATATCGATACATATATATATATATATATATATATATATATATATTAATATATATATATATATATATATATATAAATATATATATATATATCTATATATATATACATAGTAGCCCCTTACGTCTACAGTGGCGGCCTGCTTTGTTTGGGGTGAACCATGTTAATATATATATATATATATATATATATATATATATATATATATATATATATATATATATATATTACTATATATATACAGACAGACATATATATATATGCATATACATATATATATATATATATATATATATATATATATATATATATATATATATATATATATATATATATATAAATATAAGAGAGAAAGATGTCAAGAGAGAGAGAAAGAAAGTGATACAGTAATGCGTTAGCTACACAATATACAAACATCTAGGTTTTTTTTTTACATTATATTATTTCGAAAAATAATTAGATAGGATATTATGTGTTCTCATTTAAAATTAATTCATAGTAGGGTGGAAATACCACGCTTGGTTATCTTAGTCTGAGTATTTCCCATCTGAGCAATTATGATTTTTGTTAAGTCACCGCTTTAAAAACACTCATAACTATATTTATATTTCTTGTGCAAGATGTTGGAAAAGGGTCCGTACTTTCCTTAAATGATCCATAGAGTTGCATGGCTAATACCTATGAAAAATTCAACACGTGTATAAACTTTCATATTTTAGGGACTCTCTCTATAAACGGACAGACACACACATATACGTTTTATTTCATTATATATGTATATATATATATATATATATATATATATATATATATATATATATTTCTTTTCTATTAAGAGAGAAGTATATATATATATATATATATATATATATTTATATAACTTCTATATAATAAAATAAAACGTTTGTGTATGTGTATGTTAAAGTACGCAGTGCGATTTCCCGCAACGAACGACAACACTATTAAACCCAACGATATGCGTTGTTAAGTACAACCACTGCGGGTTAGAAATGTTTTTATTCAATGTGAATAAAGAGAGCAATAGATAGTCAGACAATATACCAAAAATTGGCATAACTAAGTGATGAACGTAAATCATAATCACGTAGACACACAGATTCTAGTGAGATATTCGAAGTTAAGCGGCGTTGGTCCTAGTCAGTACCAGATGGGTTACCATTTCAAAATAATATACGATGTATGCCGTATTCTCTGACCTATATATACATTCAGATTCGCATGTGGATTTGATATTTCATAGAAATTCTTCTTTCAGTGGATGACGGACGACCGCCCACTCAAAGAAATTACTCAATACAAAATACTAGGAGGGCCCATCGTGTTATAATTATAACAGATACTACTTGACTCAGTATATTAGATCTGAAAACATATTTTCAAATCGAGTTTGTGAGGACAAGGAAAGAAATTAAAACGATTGAGTTTCGCGGTACTCCTATAGATAAACGTTGTTAAGTACGACCACTGCGGGTGAGAAAGTGTTGTGGATTCAATGTAAATAAAGAGTGACGCGGTACTCCTATAGATAAACGTTGTTAAGTACGGCCACTGCGGGTGAGAAAGTGTTGTGGATTCAATGTAAATAAAGAGTGACGCGGTACTCCTATAGATAAACGTTGTTAAGTATGGCCACTGCGGGTGAGAAAGTGTTGTGGATTCAATGTAAATAAAGAGTGACGCGGTACTCCTATAGATAAACGTGGTTAAGTACGACCACTGCGGGTTAGAAAGTGTTGTGGATTCAATGTAAATAAAGAGTGACGCGGTACTCCTATAGATAAACGTTGTTAAGTACGACCACTGCGGGTGAGTAAGTGTTGTGGATTCAATGTAAATAAAGAGTGACGCGGTACTCCTATAGATAAACGTTGTTACGTACGACCACTGCGGGTGAGTAAGTGTTGTGGATTCAATGTAAATTAAGAGTGACGCGGTACTCCTATAGATACACGTTTTTAAGTACGACCACTGCGGGTGAGAAAGTGTTGTGGATTCAATGTAAAGAAAGAGTGACGCGGTACTCCTCAACTTTACGATTTGTGGGGCAGAATAGGGTGTGTATTAAGGTAATACCGGAACCTCATAGGGATGCAGGAAAATAGATTGGTTGGCTGAAACGAATAGGTAGTTAGAGAGTAATTAAAATCAAGAACTTTGATAGGTTGAAAGTGGAAGTGGGAAAAAATAAAGTATAAAAAGGATTCTAGAATATAAATCCGTGCGTTTAGCCTTATGCCTCCCTTGAGAATAACCCCAAACGTATATGTGTATATTATTTGGCATGAGTATATTTATACTATGCACACTGCGACCAGCTATAATAGCTTTCTAATTAAAATTAAATTCACCTGTCATTCTGTCACTAAATTTCCGCAATCATTTTACGAAAATTGTAGCATTTTATGATGGCATTATTTGATTGAGTTATATATTGTTCTGGATAGTTTGTACATTCATTAACGTTGTGTTCTCATCTGAGTGTAGACTGATATAATATCTTTTTTTTACTTTTTAATAACAATTGGATGTTCAAAATCACAAACTGAGAAGGAAAGAAACATAAATCATTATAAAGGAAACGTCTAAACGGACGTACACTTGTACAATTGCCCGAAAATAAAGCGACATGTGGATACTGTAAACATATTTCTGAAACACGCTTCCTCAAGAAGGAAACGATCAAATGCGGGAATATACAACAGTATAACAAGAGAGATTTGGGGAAAATGGGTCGCCAACTCCGTATATAACTTGGACGATTAAGCAAATCATTTTTTTCAGCAGCTAGATGCCCTGCCGTACATAGAATCAACACGCAATGGCTTCTGTGAAAGTTCAACTTATAAAACCTCCTTTTACATCAAAACACAACACGTTACGTATGAAATGGGCAAAGAAATATACGAAGATGGATATGAGAAAGGATATTTTGACTGATGAGACCCGGGTAACACTTGATGAAACTGATGGCTTAGCGAAAGGATAGGTTTAATTCGATAATGAGAGTCACCATCGCTTGAGACGACAACACATGGGTGGATGAGTCATGATATGGGCAGACATCACTGAAGATAGACTTGTTTTCTTATAACAGTAAACGAATAAGTAAGAATTACATCTGCTGCATATTGCAATCTTTTGAGAGTATCTCTAGTAGCTTGGCAAGATTAGATTAATTCTGTCTACTAAGGATCCTTGTTTTTATGCACGACAATGCTCCTTCACATTTTGCCAATGCTACGTAAGCTTTCATAGCATGTTTGGACATCACAGTTGATTATGTGACCTCTCGCGACCGTCTCGCCGAGTCGAGAAATTGACCAAAAAGATCATAAAGAAAAAAAACTCCCTGGTATTTAACGACACATGTCTAATAAACGACTTGCTGCCGATATATATATATATATATATATATATATATATATATATATATATATATATATATATATATATATATATATATATAAAATATGAGAGGAAAAGTATATTTTAAGAGAATTGAACCTATAGTGAAATACTGTACGCTCAATATAAGAGATAGAGCAATTATGAAGATAAATGAAGGAAGAGAGATAAAGACGTGCGGATGACAAATCTATTTTATCTCCGATTGTTCAATGCAAGGTGTATTCGATAGAAACATGTTTATTTTTTCCCTTCTTCTAGGCTTTTGAAAGATTAAAATCTTATCAACAGAGGAATTACATAGATGGATAAGTTGGCAGGGGAATAGCCACAATTCCACACACACACACACACACACACACACACACATATATATATATATATATATATATATATATATATATATATATATATATATATATATATATATATAACACAAAAACGGGTACTTTATATAAACTAGATAGATATTATTTATGTATCTTAATTTATATATATATATATAAGTATATACACTTAAGTTGCTGTGCATTGATTCAGAAACAAAAAGGAATATATTTCACCTATAGTTATTCACATACGAATTAGTACGAACAAGATTAGGATACACCATAAAATAATCATTGAAGACCATGTAGTGTGATTATTTATTTCAACGAGGTGTATGTTAATGATAAAAATTAAGATAATTAAATACAAAAAACAAATAGCGTAACTACAAATGCAACTGAATAATTACTTAGACATGTTATACCTCCGTATTGCCCAATAATTTGAGAAAACTACGTTCTGATGTGGTTTACCCTGACAAGGATATAAATGGAGCTGGTAACCGCAAGGTTAACCAAATGTAAAACAAATAGGACACATTCTCTTTGACTAAGGATTTGGACCTCATCAAGTAGTTTGTATTCTACGTAAGGGCAGACCTGGTGGTAATTATATCTATTCAGTAACGGCGCTCGCTCCCTATTTAGAGCATACGCACCGTAGAGTGGTTCAGTATCACACTAAATACCTTGTAGAGATTCCGAATAAGACAGCATTATTACCAAGTAAAAAGAATTAAATGAAAACAAATGGCTAACTATCAAGGCAACTGGGAAACTACTTTGAAATAGTGGCGCTAGATGAAAGAAATAACTACAGAGACAGAGGATAATATGCGTAAAAAGTGGAAACAACAAAGTGTTTAGCTTTGATTCATATAAAGTAGAGACATTTTAGTTCTCTGTAATTTCGTGGTTGGCACAAAACGTCTTCAAATTGTGTAGTATAAACAGACAAGGAAGAGAAAAAAAAACACATTGAAGAGAAGATATTAGTAAATGCCTTCGAATAAGGCTAATTTGATAGGAGAAAAAAATCTAGTGATGTTGTCTGCACCGAAATACATTTTTCTTCTGACTGTTTCCCGCTGAATTCTTTTCATTTATCTCTGGCCAATAATTAAGACTCTACCCTGCTTAAAAAGCCATCCGTTGAGTGATAATGGGAGCGCATTATGCTTCTTGTAAGCCGTTATATACTCAATGAAAAAAGCGTATACGTTTATATACATTAGAAATGTATAGATTGACCGATATAACCATACTAATGTACTGATATATATGTGTGTATAATATGGACTCTCCCGTCGATTTCGACGTATGAGTGCCCCACCTGGGGCTGCCCGCGCGTGAATTTGTAATTGCAAGGGTTGCGTAATCCCAAACAACCGCTCTCCTGAGAGAGCATTGCTTGATTCCAATGGCAAGTAGTAATAAAAGATGAACAATGCCGAGATAAGCAGAGAGCACATACAGCACCTGGTATTCCCAAATTGTCCCCCATTTAGTACTGGCCAGGCTCGACGCCGCTTAACTTCGGTGATCTAACGGGAACCGGTGTGTCAACGTGATTGTGTGTGTGTATATATATATGTATATGTATATGTATATGTATATGTATATGTATGTGTATGTGTATGTGTATGTGTATGTATATGTATATGTATATGTATATGTATATGTATATGTATATATATATATATATATATATATATATATATATATATATATATATATATATTAATTTTTATTAATTTTTTCCCTATATAGCAAATCTTACTTGATTAGGCAAAACTTCAACACTGATCTAATCCGTGTGACCGTGTTCCATAATATATTTCGAGGAAGCCCTCTTTGTCAAATGGTAGGTGTTTCAAATGTCAACAAACGTGTGGAATAAAAATATAATTAAAATTACTTGTTTTTGTCTTACTTCTCAACGCCGACATATTTCCATTTGTTGCATTGTGATAGACTGCTTATACACCTCTCTCTCTCTCTCTCTCTCTCTCTCTCTCTCTCTCTCTATATATATATATATATATATATATATATATATATATGTGTGTGTGTGTGTGTGTGTGGGTGTGTGTGTGCGTTTGTCTGTGTGGATGTGGTAAGCATTTATCTATCCACATCAATTTGGTCAAATAATACAGACACCATTTTTATCTGCATGTCTTCTGTTAGATAATTTTGAGTAGCTTAATAAGTTATCTAATTTCAGCGTGACACTGTCTGATGAACCTGTCATACTTGTTGGTGACTCAAGTACATTTGATTCGCTGTGGGGCTATCATCGAGTATGGGGTATCAATTTAATACCGTCATGTATTGATCGAACTTACGTATATATTTTCATTTTCGGAAACAGTCTCCAAAATGACATTTAAATTGAGATATCATGTTTGTCATATTTATAACTCTAGTCGAAGTAAAGACTTTATTGTTGCTGATAATGTTCGACGTTTTAAACTTGCTAGTGTCAACAATGGATTTAAAAAAAATAGGATCGCTGTGAAGTGTATGTATATATATATATACTTGGTGGATAGTAGTAATTCTACTAGATACAGTTGAAATTCCCCTTTATTTACTAATTAGTTTCCAGTGGCCTTCGGGTAAGATCTTCGACTACGAATCAGTGGCGATTTGTGTTCGGAGTTCGCGCCCGGTGACCGGTGAGAACTAGTTCCTAGACTGAAGATTGCGTTAGCATGAAACATCGATGTCTCTAGGTATATTTAAATATTTAATATTTATAAAAAATATTATTGTATATATATATATATATATATATATATATATATACATATATAGGTTGATAATATGTGTGTGTATAATGTTATCATAACGTATGTGATTATGGTAGAATAGATAATTCTTGGGTGGGACATGTGATTTATTGACATTTTGGTTGAATTTCTTAATAACTAGTATAATTTGTTTATCTATGATTTTGGTAAGTGAACTATTATTAATTAAAGTCTGTTTCATAATTTGAAGTAATTTATGAAGAAAGTTTACAGAAAGAGATTAGTTTTGCGTGGGATGTTATTTTTATAATGGAAGTTTATATCGCAAATAGTAGTATGCTCTTTAGTGTATAGCAATGTATTTTATTATATATCTTAACATTTATGAACGGAGATGTTTTAGAAATTGGCTTATAATATAGTAAACACAAATGGTTGAACATAGATGCTTGAAGCAACCTAGACGTGTCAGACACCGAATCATTTTTATTTGTATCAAGTATAAATAAAATAATAAAATATTAATAGGTTTAGATGTAACAAATAAATAAAGCAAGCCGCGCGTGCGTGGTCCTCCTCTGTATGTGACTCGATGTGGCAAGTGTAAAATGCAATAAATTTGGGCAATTTGGGGCATTTTTGACCCGCCACCCCTTTGACCGCCTGAGGCGCGAACCAGAATTTTTCTGAGGTAAAGGATGCTCATTTTATATCTATAACAATTGCCTCTACATTTTGGCTAAGTTTCAGAAAACTTGAATGGATGGATCAAACGTTATGGGAGAAAAGGGTCATGTTCTGCCATTTGGGGGGAGGGGTGACCACCCTGGGTGCGCGAACCAGATGCTCTCCAATGTCAGCGATACTTATTGTCTATTAGAAACAATGCCACCACATTTTGGCCAAGTTTCAGAGAAATTGAATGAATGGATAACAAGTTATGGGGCGAAAAATGTCATTTTTTGCCATTTCGGGGCCTTTTGACCCACTGGGGTGGATAACCAGATATTTTTCAAAAATCAAAGAATGTCACTTTCTTACCTGACCAAAGTTACAACTTCATGCAAAATTTCAGAGAAATTCAATGGATGGTTGCGGAGAAATATCCGGACAGACGGACGGACATGCCTCAAAACATAAGTCCCCCGATTTTTATAAATCGGGGGATCAATAATAAAATATAAATAGGTTTAAAATAATAAAATATCAATAGGTTTAGTCGTAACACCGTCACTGTCGTAGAGGTAGAGTTAGTTTTCGATTGTGCCAAAGGAAGTGTTTACAAGAATTGCGCATGCGCAGATCGAATAAATTTACAAAAGAAAATGAAGAAATTTGTCCCTACCTTACTTACATATGTAATTTAGTATCCCATCAGCCATTAGAAAATAGAGAGGAATTTAAATGTAAATAGCGAGTCGGCGGCTAAATCTACCAAGCAGCTTAGAGTGATCTACGAACGGCGTTCGGATCGTGCATGTAGCTGTTTGCACTGCTTGTTATTAAAGTTACTCAAGAGTGCCCGGCCTTTGTGGGAGAGGGCTGATAAATAATAATATTTATAAATAAATGCGTATTAATTATTTTAATACCTACATACATCGATGTTTCATGCTAACGTTATTTTCAGTGTAGGAACTAATTCTCAACGGTCGGTGGACGCGAACCCCGATCACAAATCGCCACTGATTCGTAGTCGAGAGTCTTATCCCATCGGCCATAGCCAATTAGTTAGTAAATAGAGAGGAATTATTTAATAAATATTTGTTTATAAATCAGCCCCCTCCAACAAAGGTCGGGCACTCTTGAGTGACTTTAATAACAAGCAGTGCAAATAGCTACATGCACGATCCGAACGCCGTTCGTAGATCACTCTAAGCTGCTTGGTAAATCTAGCCGTTGACTGGCTATTTACATTTAAATTTCTCTCTATTTACTAACTAATTGCCTATGGCCGATGGGATAATACTCTTTGCTGGCGATGTGTGATCGGGGTTCGCGCCCACCGACCGTTGAGAATTACTGCCCACGCTGAAGATTGCGTTAGCATGAAACATCGATGTCTGTAAGTATTAAAATATTTAATAAATATTAATTTATACATATTATTATATATATATATATGTATATATATATATATATATATATATATATATATATATATATATATATATAAAGAGAGAGAGAGAGAGAAATAGACAGATAAATAGATAGATATATAGATGGATAGATAGATAGATATATAGATAGAAGGATGGACCCACAACCCACAGATATAAAGACAACAGACAGGGGATGGAGACGGATATATGTTCGGTGCCATTATTATACACATAGTATTTTTCTGGCGACAAAGTTGCTGTCGTGCATTCTCTTATTGCTTCCGAGCGAGGTAAACACAATTATTTTCTCATATTTAATTCTTAGCACCATGATAAAGAGAACTGATAATGACGTGTATGTCGGCGTGGGTGTGTTATTCACTAGAGATTACTAGTTTTCTAAGGGATTTACGTTGTGGAAATTTGGCATAATCAAATCGGGAACTAATCGCTACCGACAGTCTAACTAACAAGGCCACTCAATTTTCGTAGTTGTACGCCCGTTACAAACTAGATCAAAGTAGTCACCTATTGTCGTCGCTTATGGTTAGTGAAAGCGATACACTAAACCCTACGGCCAATAGATGACGATTCGCCTATTTAATATACGATACGAACGCCAATAAAGATGTCAACTGATTTTATCGAGCCATAATGGGCGTTAGTAATGGAATGGTATCAAATATGATTTAATTAGCCCAAACCATTACCGAAACTCATACCAACTGTAAGTGTCATCTTGTGATTCACAGGCGTATATTGCCAACGGATCAGACAGTACAGAATTCCTCACGTGAATACGTTATGATTACAGACATGTATGGTTCAATCTGCGTTTACCATATAATCTCGTGGATTTATTCTTAAGATGTTTTGTAATTTATATCATATATATATATATATATATATATATATATATATATATATATATATATATGTATATATATGTATATATACCAAATTACGAAATTACAAAACATCATACGAACGAATCCATATATATATATATATATATATATATATACATATATATATATATATATATATATAGAGAGAGAGAGAGAGAGAGAGAAAGAAAGCGAGAGAGAGAGACTCAAATATAAACTAAAAGTAAACATTTAGTAGATAGAACCTATCATGAAATGGTTTAAGCTCAATTTACGAGATAGAACCATTATAAAGATAAAAGAAATAAGAGTGATAAACATGCAGGAATGGCCAGATTTATTTAAAACTTCGATTGTTCAATGCCAGGTATATTCTGTTATAAACTAATGTTTATCATTCTTTCCTTTCACTCCATTTTCAATGATATTTTTTTCAAATGTTTGAAATTTGGCTTTTTCACAGCACACTTATCTATCTGCATATCTCCTCTGATGATAAGATTTCGACCTTTGAAAAGTCTTGGCTTAAGGAAAGAATAATAAACATTAGTTTATTACAGAATATACCTTGCATTGAACAATTTAAGTTTGAAATAAATCTGGGCATTCGTACATTTTTATGACTCCTATTTCTTCTATCTTTATATATATATATATATATATATATATATATATATATATATATATATATATATATATATATATAATTATACATATTTGTTTAGATACATACGTATATGTTTCCTCCTTTGTGAATTGTCAGTGTACAAATAATTATTCAAGATTGTCGCAGGATTCAAAATCCTGAAAAAAATCATGTTCATAACTCGAATTCCGATGTCTTAACGCCCACAGCCTTGATGAACACCTATATAAACGCTGAGAACTTAAAACCTATTGTAGACAGTCGGCGTAAACAATGTCTAACTTATGAAGGAACATGCACTAAATATATTACTTTGACGGTTGTATTTATACTACTCACTACAGTGCCCATCCTAAACTGGGGAGACAAATAATAATAAATAGTTTGTATCTACATGCGTATACGGTTCATCCTTGCAGAATAGTCAGGGGTGAGATAATTATTCAAGCAGGTTGAAGGATTCGAAGCCTCGAAAAAATCACGTTTAAAACTCAAATTCTGATGTGTAAAGCTTAACGAACATCATGAACACAGCCTGAGATTTTTAAACCTATTGTAGGAAGCCAACTTACACAGTGTTAAAATTATGAAAGATCGTACATAAGTATATATATACATATACATATATATATATATATATATATATATATATGTGTGTGTATTTGCATTCCATTGTCCTTGCAGAGAAAATCCAAAACCATACTTTTCACTAGCTTTTACAGTTTTTATAATTGATTTACTTTGATGAGATGTGTTGTCCCTTGTCTTATACACAAAAGTATTTCAATCAAGTTCAAAATGTATCCCTGTCGCGCGCTTCATGGTAAATATCGGATAAGTGTATATTTTAGTCCGATCTTCTCAATAATCAGAGAGTGGCAGTATATATTATTGAATCGTGAAACATCATGTTATATAAGAACACAGGACAGGAAAACGGTACGGTGAACTTCCAGATTAAGTTCTAATAACAAATTGGCAAACTGAAGTATAAAAATGCAAACACTCACCTCAGCTGGGAAAAAAGTGACAACTTCATAAAAAAGACAGAGAAAAATCGAAAAACAAAGAAAAAGAGATACTACCTCTAAATATAATCACATTAGAAAACACTCTGATTCAGATTTCTCAACGATGGCCTTAAAGGTGATATTTACGAAGCCATCTTTCAATTAATCCTGCTAGTAGATCAACATTCCCCAAATAGAAGACCCTCCTAAGCTGTAAAATCAATCAGTAAATTATTATTAACTTTTATTTATTACTAATTATTATTCTAACATCTTAAACAATATCTAATAAAACTATTTCTAAAATGACTAAAATAAAATAGAAAACCGCCAGTGTGTTGATGCTAAGTATGAATGATGCAGCAAATCGGATGCGGATCCACAAAAAAATTGTTCAGTGAGTAAAGTCCTAAAAAGGTTCATTCTAATTATTTATTTTCATTTTCATTTTTAAGTGAGGAAACACAGAAATTATATTCATTTGAATCTATTACAAGAGTAAATTGTATTTATCTATTTTAAATTACGAAAGACCAAAAGACAGACGGAGAGAGGCGGATGATTTTAGTTTCATAATTCATGATTTATTTCCCCTGGTTCAAAATGTAATTAAACCTCAAATCGATACAGAAGGACCTTATTTCTAACACCCCCCCCCCCCAAAAAAATAAATAAATAATTTACTTGTTACAATGCGGTACTCTATATATAAGTTTATAATCCAATAAATTACATTCATAAGTATGACATTTAATTGTTACTTTTGGATTGAACTAAACCGTAAAACCCTAACTCAAACCCTCTTCTCTAACTCTCCCAAAATTCATGTTTATCCCCGATGAAACATAAAATCATCCTGCCCCCATCATTATTGAGGTAAACCGATAACATTTTCTAAACTCATTATTAATTGGGTTGCCACAGAACCAATGAGTTCTTAATTGCTCTTGCTAGGGTAACCTTATACCCAATGCAGAAAGTTTAACTATTTCATTTTATCTGACCCCTATTTATGTATGTCCTTTCATCGTTCACTATTCAAACTATAAAGCTTAGCTTTGAGTATGAAAGACATAGTTATTAGCCTATAACGTATCTACCTGGTATACTCGTTCACCAATATATATATATATATATATATATATATATATATATATATATATATATATATATATATGTATATGTATATGTATATATATATATATATTCTCTGGAAGGTCTTACATAGACTGATCCTCCTGTTACCCCTTTATTTTTTCATAGTAAAATATTAATTATTGCAGAAAAAATTAATTGACAACTATTTAATTCATTATAGGATCACAAATATGAATATTATCTAAGTCATTGTCTAAAAAATCATGCCAATTCATCCGGTGCCGTTAATTAATTGCTAATTACAAGAATACACATTTCTTTATTTTAAATGTAATGACACATTAGACGAGTTGTTAGGAGGCTGGGTACCATATATCGTGAACTGCTTTAAAAACTAAAGTATTAATTACATTTCTATGTGTGTTTTCATTAAATGTTTACGAGTTCCCCAATTATATTCTAGGTTTAAAGCAAGGTAGCATGCACACGCTCTGCAGATTATTTTGGAGATCCTTGTGGCGAGACTTTCCTATTTCATCTTTCTTCTTTGACTGAACTAGCCATTCAACATCGTGAACATTGAAATATTCGCAGACATGAATGTCGGTAGAGGAATAAGCAGAAAGATATAGTCAATTTTCTCTGTTATTGTGGGAAAGATATACGGCAAATATGAAAGCACTACTCGAAAGCACGTAGAGGACAAAGGGTCTTCTTTGGAGATGTTCATGACACATGGCAAGAACTCCTCAATGTAGGCACATATTTCATGTATGTGACGATTTTGAAGGTCAGGTTTGGACGTCATGTTCGAGTAACTATTAATCATGAAGTCATAAACAGAATCAGACTATACCAGTTTCGCAGACAAACAACCCGTCGGGTTTGATCTCCCGTAATTGGATGATTAGACACGTAGACCTCTGATGTTGGAAAAATAAAAACTGGTAGTGGGGGTCTATGTTTTAAGTTGGGGTTCTGGGATTTGGTTTAGGTTGTTTATTGTGACTTTTCATGTTGAGGTTGAACATTTTTGAGAGGAGGTCAACAAGGTTGTAAAGAGGAGAGCAGAGAGAGAGAGTGTGGGGGAGATGGAGAGAGGGGGAGAGAGCGAGAGTGGGAGACAGGTAGAGTATAAGTTACAAAGAGGAAAACTTTTCTTTGAAGACCATTGTTGACAAAATGCAACAGCAGTTCCAATTAATATGCCATCGACAGGCCCCAACGGTAACTACTGCATGACCCAGAGTTCCATTTACCAAATTACAATACAATGGCCCCGCTATTTTGCACCTGCTGATAGGACAGCAACCTTGAGAGTTACTTCTAAGTTCAGGTAGCTTACAATCAGGCGGATAACGTCATCGCAAGGCAAGCTTTTACCTCCAGGACTCTTATTAGTTACATGGCAACAAGAAATACAAATAGAAAAAACATTACAAAGTCATACCGAACTACTGCTAACACAAAACTATTGACCAAGTAGACAGCATTTTTCCCCCATTTGTCAGAAACATTGTTCATGGAAAATGAAGACTGGCGGACAAAATAAGAGAGCGAAAGTTACGGGCTGCCGAAAATGGATCCACGATGCATGTTCTACTTTCTATTAGTTTGGTTTTAAGTGAGGATAATTTCATAAGAAAACACAACTAAGTATTATATTAGTACTAGCAGGGCTACCCGGCGTTGCCGGGAGCAATAAAAACACACAATTGAGGAAAAATCGCTTGTGTAACATCTTCATATTAAAACTTCCATTTCTCTCCATCTCTCTATAGCCGTCTCTTTATCTTTTTACCTTTCTCTATCCTGGTCGCCTCATTTCACCACTATGTTCTCCCTTTGCCTTTGGCGAAAGCTGTCTTTTCCCCACTGTTTGTCTTCCGTTGGCCAAGGCAAAAGTATGACATATTTATATTAAAAGTACAACCTCTGGATAATGTGAGGATAATTTAGTAAAAAAACATAACTAAGTATCATATTAGTATGCGACAGAGAAAGATATATGGCTACACGCTGAGAAAGTTGGGCGCACTCTTTTTTGTAAACTTTACTATTTAGGGAATGTGCCTAAAAAGACGAAACATGAACCTCTACCTTACTAAAACATTTAAATAATACGGTATACGATTTAATGATGGATAAATAAAATTTACTATTTATGTTCTTAAGGATAAATGACGCTTTGTCACTTAAGTGATTGTTAAAGTACACGTGTCTCTTAAAATATCGAAGTACGATAATGTGTGACTCAAAATTGTACACGTATTGAACATATCCTTCCTGACATGGGTATTCTTTTTGCTTAACATATGTTAAAATCTGTGAAAATATGGTTTGTGTTAAGAATAATCTATTTGAAATTTTTCAAAAACGCAATATCTAAGATATATTATATTAAATTTACTAAGCATCTCCTGGCTTCCTGTGAATTGTCGTTCTAACTAAAATTAAATAAGCACAGTTATAATTTACTTCGATCTAACATAAGTCTATACTTTAGCCGAACAACTCCGTTCGACCTATACACGAAAGGGAGCCGGTGTCTTTGGAAAATAATATTTCCAGGTTAGCGTAGTGATTAAAATCAAACTGATTGACCCTAGTTGAATCCAATATAGTACCTGGATCAGTTACCGCGTCTATATACTTTTTCTTTACGCCGCGGCATTTGTTTGAACGTATCCAAAATGTATACTGAAACGAAAAAAGTCAACAACATTAACAATGTTAAACGAGACTCTTTTTAATTGAGACGTGCTATTTATTTTTAATCCCTTATTTTCCCTTAAGAGTTTTTTGTTTGTCTTGTTTTTGTTTGGTGGATGAAAATAATGTTCCGTCGCTCGTTCCGTGACAGCGAATAAATTGTGAATAATGACGGCACGACGAGCGAAAATGGCCGACGATAAAAAAACAAAATGAAATATAATAGCGAGTTTTGTATTTCCTCTTTTGTTGTTATGTGATAAAAAAACGTTTGTTTAAAAATCAACCCATTACATTTTCTCACGGCTCATTTATTTCGTTTAACAAGTGTTATTAACGCCCTTAGAAAAAAACAAGGATGAATGTCATTCATTAAATCTGTTCATTTTACGATGGAAATGGGTCTACACTCTTAAGTTTGACAGACTGATGAACAGGCAGTCTACTATAAAGCTGCATATACACTTATGCCAATAATATTCCAATCTTAACTGCAGCCGTCTCCACACTATTATATACATCACTTGAAAACGACATAACTTTTTTTTCTACACCCTTAATATTTGACTCGCATGCGTCAATTTCATTTGAGAATCGTTGCAGCATGTTCTTAAGAAGAAAATATGAGTCGAATTAATTACTTCCATAAAATACATTTTCCGGGTAGGAATTATTTTAAAATAGCCACATTTAAAATAAGTGACGAACAACTGTATTTTTAGATACAAATATATCCCTTTTGGAAGAACAAATATTTCGAAATAAAATGCCATTTAAAAAACAGACATATTGCATGTAAATAGACTCGCACGCAACTCCGGGTAGATACACCTAGTATTAAATAAGATTTGATCTTAAATTCGTACGAATAGTAAATAAAAATGGTGTTAAATGCTTCAAAGTGTAAGACTCATGAAGATTCATTGTTCGAACCTAAGTGTGACAGATCGATACATTGTCAGAATACGAATTATCTTAAATCAGATGCATAAGTTTAAATTGTGTGTTTAACTATTACAACTGCATTTCAAACCGAAATGTGAAAGACACAAACGACAGACTGATTGTAGCGACGATAAAAGCTTCATAAAGATATACGTTGACACATCTTACAATATAAATATTCAAAAAGCGCGTTGATTTGTATAGCTTCCCTAATGCAACAGTAAAACCATGCAAGTGTTGACGCAATCAAAAGTGTGCGATCCACTTAAATACACCATCCAAAAGAATGTGATTTATCAAAGTAGGTTTTATAAACAGAATATGATTCCAGAGAGATACACCTTAGTAAAAGGGAACAGGTAAAGTTATTAGAATTAGTCACGTAGTCTGCATAAATGATCAAATTATGTGCATAATTCAGAGATTAAATTGTGAAAATAATATAAATATGACAATCGAAATAGTTAAACTATTGAATCGTAAATAAAATACTTAATCATTTTGCCTTCCAACCATATTTGGGCAAAAGGATCTTCTGTCTATGCCTGACTTTTTCACAAGTAAATGTTAAACAATATTTTGTAATCGCTCAATGATATGTGAACAATTTAATCGTTATTTGTCTTTATATTGCAATGTAGATCAATTCGAAAAGAAAAAAATTACAAGCTGATTATTAAATTGTAGGTAGTGTGGTTGTTAATCGGTATACAACTGTATTTATTTGAAAACGTAAAAATATAAATAAATATAATTATGCAATAATACAGCATTGCCGTTCAAAAAAATAAATTATGAAAAAAAAATTAAATAACAATAAAATAAATAAAAAATATTCTGATATTGAAAGAATATCGTACGTAGTATATGGATACACATTTCCCCCTCTCTCATATAAATGATATTAAAATTACCCCCAATAAATTCTTAAAAAGATATTTAAAAAATAAAATAAGATAAATAAACAAACAAATAAATAAATTAATTAATTAATTAAATACGTTAGAACACATATATATATGAATTATCATGAAAAATAAAATCCTATAACACACTTAGTATTTAGATTCACTATTACCTTCCAACAAGTGAATAGATATATTTATACACATGTATATATGTGTGTGTATATTTCATGTGTGTGTATATATGCATATTGTGTTAATTACACATTTATGTAGAGGTTATAAGTCACTATAAACAGTTTCAACTGATGGTATCCCTTATTTAAATTGGATGTCGGATTGGAAAAGGGGAAACAACATTAATCAGTTAGATGTTATATACATATATATTTTCATTGCTTACTATATATATATATATATATATATATATATATATATATATATATATATATATATATATATATATATATATATAGGGTGGGCCAAAATAAGGGTCCTATCTTTAAATTTGAATAACTTGAATTTGAATAACTTCCACAAAATAAAAGTTAAACTCACCAAACTTTATGTGTGTGTAGACTGACCCTTCCGAGATTTTTTGAAATAAACAAAACAAATTTTAGCCGAAAAACACTTCTTAAAACTTACAAAAACTAAAGTATTGTTTTTTACACTGTTTTGAGTTTTTTAAGCAAAAATAATGTTTTCTAAATGAGGGTACGTTCCTTAGGGCTAATACGGCTCATGCTTGCTTCGAAAGGGGTCCTTTACTTATTCTAAAAAAAAAAAATAAAAAAAATCAATAAATAAAAAAGTTATGAATTTTTAAAAATAGGACCCTTATTTTTGCCCACCCTATATATATGGATAGATAGATAGATAGATAGATAACTACATGTATACACGTGTCCAAGACTCCAGTGAGTTCAATAATGTGTACATAAATTTTTAAATAAAAATATAAAGACTTTAATCTATAACTTTTAACCACTTATTATGTTTTAAATGTAAGACTTGTAAATAGAGAGTGTATACGTAATTTTTTAACTACGTCAAGAAATTGATAGAAAAACAACCTAGATATTCCCGGACAACACCGCGTAGAGTTAACCAATTACTAATAGACAAAGGTTATTCCACACTGAAGCGGTACAGATTGATCCACAGACTTATGTCAGACACCCACTCTTATCGATATAAGTCTGTGCATCTAGAATATAATACACCAGTCTTTTATATTGATAACTACCTATACTTAAGCGGTGTTGCCCGGACGTGTTATTCTCTTTTCGTTTCGTTATCAACTACGCTGTTTGCTGCGAAATATTATTTTTCGGGATTTAAATACAAATTTGTCAGGTTAAATGTAATTACATTTTCTAATGGTATACACCAACTTCATTGAAAGAAAGACGTGGATTGCGAGAAGTATGATTCAACCAGGACCATTATATATTCAGTCTTATGTTAGATCTACTGCCATATTTGAGCTGTCAATATGTCTTGTACAGCTAAGAATGTTTTCAATTATGCTAACTAAAGGAGAGAAAGCTGTTGCTGCTATCACGGTAAGATTATGCCCACTTAAAAACTATTCATAAGCAAATAATATTTAGAATGCCATTGAATCAAAACAATTGTATTGTTTTGAAGAATGGTGGCCAATGATTAACATATACTCTGACTAATAAGATTAAAATACGTGTTTGAATGGAGACTAATATTAACAAAAATATCAAAAGAAGAGAATTATTTTACTGTTTAATACACTAGCGTAGTCAACCACAGATAATATGATTTTCATTTTCAATTACATGTATCTGTTAAATAGTAAACAAGAAAAACGATAATATAAAAGAAATTGTTTAATTAAAATTTTAAAAATACATATTCGATTATATTAATAGCCTAATAACACTGAATAAATCACGTTACTGAGTGATTAAATAGCCGTTCTCATTCGCTATAGTGCACTTACTAGTCAGATTTCAAAATGGCTAACCGACAAAGTAACTAGTTAGCGCACAGTTTATATTCAAAATGGACGCAATTTTCTACAAAATGACATTTCAATCGGACTATATGTAGAAATCGTTAAAATCACCTGGAAGCAACATTGTGATTTGTAAGAGCAGAGGCGATAGGAATTAAACTTGTATTAAAAAAGTAGGGGTTTTTTATGAAGTTTGTAGAAACAAATATATCACTGACAG
>OY744517.1:30301885-30404385 GCA_963556195.1 Sepiola atlantica | reverse complement strand
GGTATGTGTGAAAGAACATAATGAGTTTCTATACAGCAATTCGGATGACTCTTTTGTGTAGCAAGTATAGTCTAAATTAATATATAAAACAAACTTAAGTAAAAATGTTTTAATATATTGTAATACGAAGTGTGAGTTTATTAAGTTAGTGTTAATCAAATGGGATGGATTTTTATTAAAAAAATATTTATAACTTGATGTTTAACATTGTTTGATTTAATATGTTTCATTTTGATCAATGAGCTACGTAAACTAATTTAGGTTGGCATTCACACCGAACATCCATACAAATCAGAATACGACGTTTTACTTTTTTTTTTAATTAATAGATTGTACTTCATAAACATTTTTTAAAAGAATACAATTAAAGCAGGGTTATGTAGGTTAGAAGGAATTCGAACCGGAATACATTAGTGGCTTAATGATTCCTTATAAGCACATAGTGCCCCTAAATAGTTTGAATTAATCTGGAATTCGTTAAATATAATAAACCTTACTAACAGGCATTTTCACCACATAAACAATTTATAGATGCTTGTTCAGTACGCTAAGATTAAATATTTTTAAAAAATTGTAAACTAAGAATAAAATGGTTAAATTACGTTTTAAGTTGGGCGAAATGACATGTTTCCTTATACAATCCTTAGGTATTCCGCGTCTCCCGCTAGATAAATAACTAATACGGCGCCTCGTATTACAGTAACGTAATCAAACAAGATGAATTAGTTAGTTATTTAATATTACAATATGGATACGTAATAGCAACTTTAAAAACGTGTTAATCAAATAATTATACTTATCGATGTAAGACACATGCAGACAGTGTTTCCTGTAACTTCTGCCACTGTCGTTTTATCGCGATTGAATGTTAAATGTTGAGTACTGGTTTTTGTAAGAAGGAATAACGTTTACTAATAGAAAATACCCTCTGAAATGTTATCAATCCTCAGTTCGCTTAAAACAGTTTTCTGTTTAGTGTATAAATCATCAATTATTAAGGGGTAAAACACTCGAGGATATGGACTAATGAGCTCGATAACTTTAGAGTTGAAGTATAATAAACACCATGAGACCAGTAAAACTATCCATATATAATCATTATAATATTCGGGGTAACATCCGTTTTACATTCTGATATACGTTGAACAGCTTAAGGAAATTGACTTCCAAAGTAACCTATATGTGCCCCTCTTTCGCTCAGGTATATTTGTATCAATTCCTCCAATGTTTTCTCTTAGCCTTCCGCTGTAAACTGAACCACATATGGTCTCCATCTTCTAACCCAATAATGCTCATCAATTCCTTCAACGTGGCCATACTATCGACGTCTACTCTTCTGCACAAAGAGCTATACCCTGTCAAGATTTAAATTTCGTCTAAGGTCATCATACCTTAGTTTGCCTTTAAGACTCACATAACGTACCCGTCGAATAATTCTTATTCATATCATTTATCCAGATGTTACGCATGGCATAAACCCTCACACGACAGGTTTCAATTCCATACATATTCACACTACGTACACTTACCTGATAATAGATTATCTCCTAAATCGCCAGATGAAACACTGTGCTGCTTTGTAACGACAGAAGTTCCATTGACTATTCCATTGTCAATCTATCCTTATTCTTCCGAGCACACTGACGCCTTCTCGATACTGTTTACTAATAGTATCACATACAAAAACAAAGCTATTCGACAACCGAAATATCTTCGCCATTGTTATATACTTACTCGACAGCTGAGTGTTTATCCCCCCGTTGTCTTATACTTTTTTACAAAATTATTCTCTCTCAACCTACTTACAACATTATTCTCTATCAACCTACTTACAACATAATTATCTCTCAACCTACTTACAACATTATTCTCTATCAACCTACTTACAACATTATTCTCTCTCAACCTACTTACAACATTATTCTCTCTCGACCTACTTACAGCATTATTCTCTCTCAACCTACTTACAACATTATTCTCTCTCAACCTACTTACCCCATTATTTTCTCTCAACCTACTTGCAACATTATACTCTATCAACATACTTACAACATTACTATCCGCCAACCTACTTACAACATTATTCTCAATAAACCTACTTACAACAGTATTCTCTCTCCACCAACATACAACAATATTTTCTCTAAAACTACTTACAACATTATTCTCTCTATACCTACTTACTAAAATATTCATTCTCAACTTACTTAAAACATTATTCTCTCTCAACCTACTTCAAACATTATTCTCTCTCAACGTCCTTACAACATTATTCTCTCTCAAACTTCTTACAACATTATTCTCATTCAACTTACTTACAATAGTATTCTCTCTCAAGTACTTACAACATTATTCTCTCTAAACGTACTTACAACATTAGTCTCTCTCAAACTACTTACAACATTCTTCTCTCTCAACCTACTTACTACATTATTCTTTCTCAACTTACTTTAAACATTATTCTTTCTCCAACTTGTTACAATATTATTCTCTCTCAACCTACTTACAACATTATTGTCTCTCAACCTACTTACACCATCATTTTGTCTCAATCTACTTACAAAATTATTCTCTTCCAACCTTCTCACACCATCATATTCTCTCAACCGACTTACAACAGTAATCTCTCTCAACGTCCTTACAACATTATTCTCTCTCAACCTACTTACAACTTTATTCTCTCTAAACCTACTTACAACATTATTCTCTCTCAAACTACTTACAACATTTTTCTCTCTCAACTTACTTACAACATTATTCTCTATCTACCTTCTTAGAACATTATTCTCTTTCAACATACTACATAATTATTCTCTATCAACCTACTTACAACATCATTCTCTGTCAACCTACTTACAACATTATACTCTATCAACATACTTACAACATTATTATCCATCAACCTACTTACAACATTATTCTCTCTCAACTTACTTACAACATTTTTCTCTCTCCACCTACTTACAACATTAGTCTCTGTCAAACTACTTACAACATTATGCTCTCTCAACTTACTTACTACATTATTTTTTCTCAACTTACTTAAACCATTATTCCCTCTCAAACTTTTTACTACATTATTCTCTCTCAACTTACTTACAACATTATTCTCTCTCAACGTACTTACAACATTATTCTCTCTTAACCTTCTTACAACATTATTCTCTTTCAAACTGCTTACAACATTATTCTTTCTCAACCGACTTTCTACATTATTTTTTCTCAACTTACTTAAAACATTATTACTCTCAAACCTCTTACAACATTATTCTCTCTCAACCTACTTACAACATTATTCACTCCAAACCTACTTAGAACATTATTCTCTCTCAACCAACGTACAAAAGTATTCTCCGTCAACCTACTTACAACATTATTCTCTATCAACCTACTTACAACATTATTATCTCTCAACCTACTTACAACATTATTCTCTATCAACCTACTTACAACATTATCATCTCTTGACTTACTTACAACATTATTCTCTCTGAACTTACTTACAACATTTTACTCTCTCAACCTATTTACAGCATTATTCTCTATCAACCTACTTAGAACGTTATTCGCTCTCAACCTACTTACAACATTATTCCTTCTCAACCTACTTACAACATTATTCTCTCTCAACCAACTTAAAACATTATTCTCTCTCGACCTACTTACAACATTATTCTCTCTCAACTTACTTACACCATTATTATCTCTCAACCTACTTAGAACATTATTCTCTATCAACCTACTTACAACATTATTCTCTCTCAAACTATTTACAACATTATTCTCTCTCAACCTACTTAGAACATTATTCTCTTGCAACCTACTTAAAACATTATTCTTTCTCAACTTACTTACAACATTAGTATCTCTCAACCTACTTTGAACATTATTCACTATTTACCTATTTAAAACATTATTCTCTATTAACCTACTTAAAACATTATTCTCTCAACCTACTTACAACATTATTCTTTATCAACCTACTTAGAACATGATTCTCTCTCAACATACTTACAACATTATTCACTATCAACCTACTTTTAACATTATTTACGTTCAAACTTCTTACAACATTATTCTTTCTCAACCTACTTACAACATTGTTCTCTCTCAACCTACTTACAACATTATTCTCTCTCAACCTACTTACAACATTATTCTCTCTCAACCTACTTACAATATTTTCGTCTCTCAACCTACTTAGAACATTATTCTCTCTGAACCTACTTACAACATTATTCTCTCTCAACCTACTTACAACATTATTCTCTCTCAACCTACTTACAACATTATTCGCTCTCAACTTACTTAGAACATTATTCGCTCTCAACCTACTTACAACATTATTCTCTCTCAACCTTCTTAGAACATTATTCTCTCTTAACCTACTTACAACATTATTCTCTATCAACCTACTTACAACATACTACTGACAAAAATAAAGCAGCCGACCCACAAAACAGCTATAATTCCTCCTGTGTAAGAAACATCGCTCATAGAATGTTAAGAAAATATGCCCATCTCGGAGTAAACAAGAATAACAATGCTGCGAAAATTAAACCGAATTATTCTACTCTTCATTAGTATATATGGTCCTTGGCTTCTGTAGAGCTCTTTTTCTGTATAACAGGTATTGCTTTTAGTATTGCTAGATGAATAAACACCCCCCTTATTAGATAAGCCGAGATCTGTGCCAGACTCATCGCCGACAGCCTAACCATTGATCCGTTAGTACGAGCTTAGATGGTAGTAAGAACAGGTGAAAAAGCAGACAGGGCCTTACTGTTGAATATATATTGGGTCTTTTAGTATTAAATAACATTTATTATGATATTCAGCAAAACAAATCTATCCAACTCGTGATTCTATCACTAAAGACAAGACCGTGATTCAAAGACATATTTCCATCTCCGACGCGATTATCAAGAAAAACGACCGTCATTGTTGCTGGAGCGGTGCGCTCACTGGACAAAAAAGGAGTGATTTATTATCGTCTTAGTAATTGTGCGAGAAGGAACGTCATTTGGAAACACGGAATTACGATGTTTCTGTAGGCTCTCTTATCGTCCATTTAGCTAATGATAGGTTCGACTGCGATGGCTGTAGATCTTTCTTTCAAGCTAACCCTATAATTGCCTTTTACAGACTAGAACTGTTTACGACTTCAAGAGACGAACATACAAACGCACTTTTAAAGGAATGTTCATTTCTATTCGAGATCAAGTTCTTAAAATATGTCCCATTCTCTGGGACGTCACATGTTTTTCATGAATTCTTTTACAATAAGTTTATAATATAAACCCATAAAATATATGAGAGCAATGATGTACAAGCATTTTTTCATAAAAAATAGCATACCTGTTTTTGTTTACGTACGAAATCATTTAATACTACCCCGTGAGTTTGTACATTTTTCTGTGTTAAGTTGTCTTATATCTGAAAAACGATAACTGAGTATGGCATAGTAGAACAATACCTGCCCCAGAACAGCTAGTAAATATTAGAATTGATTCATCTAACATAACAGTTTAGTATCATTTATGAATATTAATATATACTAGAAAAGGTGACCCGTTCGGTTACCCATTGAGTTCGGGTAGGATTGTTAGTATCAGAGAAAAGGGAATGCGAAAAACTTATTAAATTATGGGATCAATGCAGTACACTTATTTATTCATCAAAAGAAAGAATAACTATTTTGATTTGTAACTGAAGGGCCTAATAATGACGCATATTTATTTTGTGTTTCCTGCTCATTGGCATATTATCGCCGTTTGGCCAAGATCAAAGGGTAGTATCTATTCCGATGGATACTGCACCCCGTAGACTGGTATTTTCCTGATCTTCAGAGCTTGATTTACGCCAGTCTGTGGGTTTGTCCTGTGCAGTTCTAAGAGGTTCACCCTCCCAGGCTTTGCCTCTCCTCTTTGGAGAGAAGTGAGTTAATTGCTTACTGCCTGAGGCGCCCCTACCGGGGAATGCCGACGCGGCTGTCCAGGCATTTTTGTAGGCCAGAATGCTGATCCTCTCGGGCGATGGCTTTTCAAATCCCACTTTCCCGACCTTGTGTAACATCTTAACGCTGTGGGAAGTAGATAAATACCTGGGATATTATCGCATAAAAGGCGAGTTATCATGTCACACTTCAGCAGAACAGTTTTACACACTTTCATGTCGTCTTACGAATATAAACATATACTTTTAAAAAGTGGCCTGTTGAGTCAACCGTTGATTTTAGGTTAATGTGTTTGAATCAGGGAAAAAAAAAATGTAAAAATATAATTACATGTAAAATAAGTAGTTGCGTTCTACTTGCTATAAAATCGTCTCTTTATTTCTCCCTGTCCCTTTCTCAATCTATAAAGTAGTTAGTATTAATACTCTGGTGATATTTCTTTCTATTTATAATCGACTATTCCAATTTATTGTTTTATAATTAGTTTTACTACATTTGACTTAATGAAAAGATAATGGCAGATAGAGAGAAATAGTGAGGTTGAGGGAAGCAAGAGTGAGACGTACCTTATGTCTAACATAAGAACGGGAATACACAACATGCCGTGAAAAAAGGGAAATAACTAAAAAGAAACGTGGTGAGTTCATTGAAAATTATTCTTATTTAGAACAATTACAATATATGTTTTTATTTAAACAGAACTTGATCCATAATTTGAAGAATATTTAATATGTATTTTGTGCGATTGAAATATATAGTCAAAGCATGTAGGAAACACACGTGAGTTAACTCAAATGTATTACAATCATAGACATATTATACTAAAACTTATAGGTTTCATTCCTGTTTCAATTTACTTCAATATTCATTAAATGAATTTAAGTCTTGGGAACTTATCAACATGTTAAAGTCGTATTAAAACCTCCAGAGTTATCTAGAAGAAGTTTAAATTTAAGCAATATGAATTAATTGATCAATTGAGTTAATCAATTCAGCCTATATTATTCCCTCTTGAATACCTTTTAATTACTAAAAAGAAATTGAAATTGTGGGTTAGGTTTAAGGTTAGTTTCGGGTAGTATATGACATGGTGGTCAATACGTGGACACAAAATCATTAAAGTTACAGTTATCTGAATTCTGAAGTCCCTCTTTGCATACAACTTAATGAAACTAATGTAAGTCAACATTAATAACCTTTCAATATTGCAGCTCTAATCAACAACCAATAATGATCGATTAATTTGTTTAGGAGTTTACCCCGCAGTAACAAGGTCGGATAAACCGAAATTGTTGACATTGTGTCTTATATGATATACGGGTATTCTGACTGCACAATCCTAATATTTAACATGTTCTGTTCGCTCTATTTCTCTCTTCATTTATACTTGTGATAGCTTATCGTATCGGATATTTTGTCCCGAATTGCGTATTATTTGTCACATTTATGAACCAACAATACTCCCCGGCGATGTCTAATATAGTAACTTGATTAGAAAGCATTATTTGACAATCGTAGACAAAAGATATTGAGTATCGGTATTAAACGAAACCGAACATTTCAGCTCCCCAAAATACAATCAATGTTCTTTATTCCTTTCTGTGTATTATATTCAACTCATTTACATGTAACATACTGGACAAATCTGCGCCTCTTAAATAAATGAGCGAAATGTTGTGTAGCTAAAGTGATACTAGGTGTGACGTTTGCTTATCTAACGTTAGTACTAGCACAACCTCTGCCTTTCTTGTGTTTTTTGTGTTTCACATGCGGGTTGAGAGCTAAGATATAAAAACAGCAGGACTTTTTAGATTATTTTTTGTAGTTGTATTACCAAGTATAAACGTTTGACCGGCCCATTTCGCATAATGGTTCGAGTTCTGTCCTCGGTCATGTCATACCACAAATTTAAAAAAATTGAACATCATGCCCCTTTGTAAAACATTTAGCATTTTAAAGTAGTGATAAAGGGTAAATGCAGTAATATTGGGGAAAGGGTAGCGCCCTCCAAACACCTCAGCTAAGGAAAAGCCTTCGGTAGCACTCGGCTATGTTCCACCAATTTACTTGTTTATTGATATTAAACCCTACTAGTCTTATCTTCAACCTGCCACCAGTAGGGATTAGATAATTAAACCTTTGTAATACGTCTCTTTTTTCCACAGATAACACCCAAGAAAGTATACTACTCTTCACTTTTCGAAGAATTACTTATGTTGTTACCTCACTACCGGGTCCTGCAAACATCCGCTAGTCAACTTTTTTTTACCTTCGCTTCGAAGGAGAAATTTCTTTTTGCGTAACCTATATATGCCGCGCTCAATCTTTCAACATATGTACACCTGCCTTACTGCGATTTATGTAAATACGCTAAGACAATTTCATTTTCGTGTGTACGTTATAACCATACACCTCTTTTTATAAATGATAGAATCATCCGATTGGCGACGATACAATGTAAAATAAGATTTTTAAAAAAATCTTATTTGATTATGCGGTTGTGTCGAACCTAAAACTTAAATTATGATACACTTTCTCGGCCTTCAGGATCAAAGTGTAGTATTTGTTATGTTCATAAAAGGTTTGATAATATATGAGATCTGCATTCGCGTCAGAATTCAATGGAATGTAAATATGTTACACACTCTAACATGTTTGTGTTAGATAGACACGCATAGAAAGGTATATTGTATAACACTATTTATCAAATTACTTAGACAAGTATGTTTTAGTTAGGTCTTTACCTCTTTTAGCGCCAGAGAAGATATTTTACAAGACCAGGAGGTAAGCAAGTGCATAGGATATGGTACATTTTGTCTTCGTAAAAGCTGCTCGAGCAGTCCCGCCGACATATCCCGAGTAGGATGATTAGAAAGTTAGCTATATACTAACTTCTTCACAAATCGAGAAGGCAGGCTATGCAGGTGTAGACCTTCTATAGCTAAACAAACCATATACAGCAGACCGACAGAAGCAAGGTGATTGTCGTCACAATGGGCCAGTCTATATTTGAAGAGTTCTAATGCAAAACGCGATGAACGCCATTTCCAAAATTACGAATCTATCACTACAAAGAGTGTTACATTACAACACTCATCCACCGCCCAAAGAGATTGTTCATATAATATGATCTCGGCATAATTTATCTTTGCTTTCAACTAAAATAAACTTTGAGTCAAAGCCTAGATTTAACATATTTGCCATTTTATGGTTTAATGTCTACATTTAAAGCAATTGGATTTATCGCGTTTTGCATTCGAACTCTTCAGTTGCTTAATTGTCGAGGAAGTACACTCGAGTGGCATGCTTGCCGTAAAAAACCCAACCTGTATTCTTTGAATTTTCTAAATGTCAAGCAACTGTCTTATTGCAGTACACCAAATACTATTATGCGGTAGGTTATCTGGACGGCGTCTTATTGACACGTCGTAGTTGGTCATTTCAATCACTTATGACATATCTCTGCAGTAGTAGCATCGATGTATGTGTCAACGTCGCCATTCCTTCCTTCATACTTCTTTTTTGCAGATGTAATAATCACCGTGGTAAAGTAAAAAATGCATACATATTTTGCCATTTTTAGAAATGCATGATTGTTTTTCGGGCGATTGCACTGTATTAACCTCATACCGGTGAGATAGGAGAAAGTGTCTGGGGAAAGATGTTAGTTTGTTTCGACGTCGAAAACCGAATAGGCTGGATCTATACAATCAACGTTTCTTTTCATACGTCTTTATCACACACCCACGTTAAATACTGATAGATCACATGGAACCTGTTTGATTATAATCAAACAAAAAAATATGTTTTGAAAATCGTCCTGGATTTTCCAGATGAATTAGACTTATTTTGATGCTCTGAGTCCGGAAATGACCTTGGTTTTGCTCAATCTGGTCAGGTTTTTTTACTACAGAATTTTTAAAAAAATCGATTTTTCGTAAAAAAAAATTTCTGCGGATCATCAGCTGAGAAACCCCTGACGATTTTTTCCGTTTTCCTCAAGAAATAAAAGTCAATGTATCCAAATTCATTCAGTTTTTATTTAGTCCATCAAATTTGATAAGCCTAATTATCATTATATTAGTATAAGTATGAGCGTTACATGACACAAAAGTTCAGAATTCACGGCATAAATCGGCATTTCTTTGATTCCCGTGTGTGAGCAGCTGATTAGTTGTCTCTCTTCAGCGACCAGCAGTAGTCCGCCATCATGACAGTGTCCCACCGCCTCTGGTACCTCTCCTCTGTTTGGCGCATGTCCTGATGGAACCTTTCTCCCTGCTCGTCGCTCATCGCCCCAAGGTTTTCAGGAAACTTCTCCATGTGTGAGAACAGGAAGTGCATCTTTATACTCAGCAAACACCCGAGTTTTTGGAAGGCCTCTATCATGCTGCTGATGAGTCTGTCGTGGTTTGCTGCCTTCGTGTTCCTCAGGAAGTTGTTCACCACCTGCACTAACGATTTCCACGCGGCGCACTCTAGGGTGTTCATGGAGTTTTGGAACTCTGTGTTCTTTATGAGCTGCCGTATCTGTGGGCCATTGAAAATGCCGCCCTTCAGCTTCTCAATGGTCAGTCGAGGAAAGGCTCGACACAGGTAGTTGAAGCACCTCCCATCCTTGTCCAGCGCACGCGTGAACTGTTTCATTAACCCAAGCTTCATGTGTAGCGGTGGAATCAATATCTTCTCCCGGTCAACAAGAGGTTCGTTTGTGATGTTTCTAGCCCCAGGTATTAACTGCTCTCGCGCCGGTCACTCTTTCTTTACATAGTGCTGGGCTCTGTCTCGACTGTCCCACATGCATATAAAGCATGGGTACTTCGTGAACCCGGACTGCTGACTAAGTAGAAAGTTCACCATCTTTAAGTCGACGCAGATGATCCATTTGTGCTGCTCATATTGGATTTTGTCGAGCACGTACTTCACTGCTTCATATTTCTCTTTGAGAGTTGTGGAGTGCGCAAGAGGGATTGAGGCGAACTGGTTCCCGTTGTGGAGGAGCACACACTTCAAAGAGCGCCTGCAGCTGTCAATGAAGAGTCGCCAATCTTGAGGAGCGCCGAGTTTAACAAGAAGACAGGCGATATCTCGGCAGTACACGAGGTCTTCCTCCTGGCAGAAGTAGCCCATGTAGTCCTCATGCCTTCTACGAAAGAAAGTGATACGCACGTCCTTGCCAAGTAGATTTTTCTCTTTGAGTCTGGAGGCCAACAGCTAGGAGGAAGTCTTCGACAAGCTGAGATCCCGAACCAGATCATTAAGCTCACATTGTGAAAATAGCTGCTAACCATCTTGTGCTTCATACTCGAACTCTTCTGTATATCCTTGCTCGTCTGTAGTGGTGGCCTCGTCGTCGCAGTCGGGAAGCTGTGTGAACGCTGGTACAGAAATTCCTTCACAGTGAGCCACTGGACGGCGGGCAGATGGAAGGTCGGGGTACTGGAGGCTGTGCTGAATCTTCCTGTTGATGCCAGTAGTATTGATGGCGCAGAAGTACCAATCCGATGCATGGTCAAACGGCTCCCTCCAAACCATCGGAATCCCAAACTTCAGTGAAGTTTTTGCTCCCTTCGTCCACCGCCGGAGATATTCCATGCACGTCTTGCACACCGTGTGCGGTGCCTAAGACTTATCTTGGTCACCCAGCTTAACTTTAAAGTAAGCCACGTAGGCGCGCTTCACAGATATTGTGATGTTGTTCCTGTCCCCTGACAGCGTGTATTCTCCGCAGATGTAGAAGAACACGTCAGGATTATTCCTGCATGACCGTCGCGCTGAAGTCATCACAATAAACTGAAAGAAAAAAGAAAGATGCAGCTGAGTGTCAGACAATGAAATTTAGAATCAATTTGATTGGCTAAGGGTTAATTAAGTAAATTTTGAATTATATTTTATTTATATATTCCTATGGAGTAATTGTGAGACAGGTATTGATTTGATTGGCTAATTGTGGAATTCCCTTTATTGTTCTAAAAACCCGATGAATTCGAAAAAGGAAAATAAACAAATATAAGCTGAATCCCCCGTTTACTGCTCTTTAAATACGCTCATACTGAAACATAGAAATTGAATAAATTAGTACTAGGATTTATAGCCACTGAATATGTCATAATTGTACTATTTTCTCAGAGACACGAACCCGTTAACAAAACCGGCGTGCACCAACTTCCACGTCTAAACCGACACTGAGCTCACAATGAGTTAATTTAAGGCAAAGACAATGAATGTAAAGGTAATGAGAATATGAGAGAGAATCTTAGAGGCAATATTGTAACTACGGAGTCCTTGGTAAGAATGACCCAAATTTGCTAAAGTGTAACCCTCGTTAGCCTAAATTCACACAAAAATATATTAAATATTAAATAAATCATATACATATTTATACACATAAATTTATGATAAACACAAATATATTAATTATTCATAATATTATTCGTGTCATTGTAATTCGATATATTCTTCAAGAAAAATATGATTGAACTCAAAACCCCTGATATTAGCATATGTATAGCTCGTCAGGTAGGCCTATGGCTGTATATTAAAAAGTTGCCATGATAGAGCAAAATCAATGTGATATTCGGACTCAGAACACCAAAATTAGTCTAAATCATCTGAGAAACCCCTGACGTTTTTTTGGCTGTTACCCAGTGTTATTGTTGAGTGATTCCAAAGGCTCTCATTGATTGATGAGAATTTTGTAAGAGAAAATAGATATTAAACAGTAGATGTAACTGTATATTGAGTAGGTAGTGACTACTATGCCCATGACCTACAACACACGTGTAATTAAGACAAATGCATGTCAATCAACAATGTTCTAATTTTTTTTTGTAGGACGTGCAATATTGTCAATAAGAGAGACACTCATGTCTTAGATGTGCCCTGATTTTTTATGATTATTTTGCTAGACATTAACTATGAGATATTCTTAGAGGGTTAAGGTTCGGTCAATCAGGAAATCATTCAGTATCCCATCTCATACTGATGTTATCACAAAATTGTAACGCATATCATCAAATGGCGAAAAAAAACATAAAGTTGAACATTCATGACTGAAACCTGGTGGGCAAGTAAGGCATGGGCAAAAGTATATTTGTACCAAATAAGGTTGGTTCAGAGTATATAGTAAAATTAACTAAGATAGCATAGGTCGCACTTTTTTCTGTTCAAGATTTTTTATAAAATTAGCATGTAAAATACGAATTCGGTTTGATGCGATCGGGGCTTAATGTTAACCAAACAATAAATATAGAAGTAACTGAACCACCCTTGCTAACTTAGCGCAAGTTCACTGTTCACTTCAGCCTTAGCATATTGGGACATAAAATATACTTCATCTAAAGAAACAGCAAATATTCATGCATGCAAACATTTAAAGCTGGTCAGTATTGCCAATTAACCTTTGACGACCTGCTCGAAATTCGCATAGACCTAAATTTAAACTGTTTTTAAACAACCTTAATACTACTCCAGTCTTGCTCTCAGGGACCTGTTTGTGCAAACATCATTGTATTACTAATCTTCCAAGACCTCCGGGCTTCTGTGCACGTTATATTTTCTTTTTTGTTATTTAGCAAATATGCTGTTTTAGTAAGGTTTCGTTGGTTCTTCCATAATGCATCACACGTTTTCAAGATATTGTAATATATAGCTCACGAAAGACCATCACCACATCTCCAGCCAAGAGATGTTCATAGTTCGAAAGTTTAAAATGATAATATAATAATAATCATCATGATCATCATTAGTAGTATTATAATTATTTACTAGGACTTTATGCTTAATTACGTTTATTTTCATACACGATTAAACGGTAATAAAAGTGTTTAACTGTTTCTTCTTACGCTGCTTCGTAAACTAACGTTACAATCCTTTTATTTTTTTTAAATAATAAGACCTTTAAAGTAACCTTTCTCAAAACTTGAAACTTTACAAACGTTTACAAAAGTGTTTTCTTTGAAACATCTAGACTGACAGTTTGTGTTCTTTCATAGTTCTTTATAAAGCTATACGTGTGCAGTGCGTTCGCCATATATGTAGGCTGATATGAATGTGTGTAGGTTTTTTACATGTGTCTGTCGTTTTCTTTTCTTTCTTCGTTTATTTTAATATCAAATGTTTTTTCATAAATCTATACGTATGTGTGTCTTTTGTTTACTTTCTTTATCTTTTCTCACATACACATCCAGTGTTGAATTCATTAGAGTTTAAATAAAAGTTACTTCAATTTTTTCTTCGTTTCCTGTTTCTCTATTCTTCAGTGGGCGTTGTTTTCTTAGTCGTCTAGTGCTGTGCTCTGGGCTTTCTTGGATGTTCCTATTTTATTTGCCGTGTAGATTTCTGGATAGTCTCGCGCGGTGCATCTACTCTCTGAGAATAACACTCTTGTACATGACAAATAAAGAATTCAGAAAGACAACCGTGAGAGGGTTCTGAAGGGACGTTTATTGGTCCTTTATACATTGTCGGGTCATTGGCAATTGCGGGTAAACGTAACCATTTATGTGACATGATCCAAAATAGGAATATCTTTTGAAAAAAAATATATATGGAAATAATTATATATATATATATATATATATATATATATATATATATATATGTATATATATATATATATATATATATATATATATATATGTATACATATATATATGCATATACAAATAAGTATATATATATATATATACTTATATATATGCATATATTAATAAGTATATATATATATTAGTATATGTATATACGTAAGTATTTATATATATATGTATATATATATATATTTATATTAATATATTTATAAGTATGTATATATATATATATATATATATTAATATATGTACATACGTAAGTAAGTATTTATAAATATATGTATATATATATATATATATATATATTAATATATTTATCTACGCAATTAAGTATTAATATATATATATATATATAAATATATTTATATACGTAAATATGTTTTTATTTATATATGCATATGTGTTAATAAGTATTGATATATACATATATATATATATATATATATATATATAAATATATATATATATATATATATATTGTTGGTCACAGACACCAGCGTGTATTTATTTGTACGTGAAAAATTATACTATTTTCTACTTTCCAAGCCACTCATTTCTAAAACATACCCCTTTAATTTTTCCCATTAATGTAACTAGACGTATTTGAATAAAAATACCACCAGAAAAAAATAGTTCATTTAGATTTTGAGTCCATTCAGTTGATTTGCTAATTATCTGTTCGATTTATTCATCCTGCGAATTTTTTGATAGTCTCGCGCGGTGCATCTGCTCTCTGAGAATAAAACTCTTTTACATGACAAATAAAGAATTCAGAAGGACAACCTTTAGAGGGTTCTGAAGAGACGTTTATTGGTCCTTTATAAATTGTCGGGTCATTGGCAATTGCGGGTAAACGAAACCATTTATATGACATGATCAAAAATGGGAATATCTTTTGAAAAAAATATATATAGAAATAATTATATATATATATATATACATATATATATATATGTATACATATATATATATGTATACATATATATATGCATATACAAATAAGTATATATATATACGTATATATATGCATATATAAATAAGTATATATATATATATTAATATATGTATATACGTAAGTAAGTATTTATATCTATATGTATATATATATATATATATATATATATATATTTATATTAATATATTTATCTACGCAATTTAGTATTAATATATATATATATATAAATATATATATATACGTAAATATGTTTTTTATTTATATATGCATATATGTAAATAAGTATTGATATATATATATATATATATATATATATATATATATATATATATATATATATATATATATATATATTGTTGGTCACACACACCAGCGTGTATTTATTTGTACGTGAAAAATTATACTATGTTCTACTTTCCAAGTCACTAATTTCTAAAACATACCCCTTTAATTTTTCCCATTTATGTAACTAGACGTATTTGAATAAAAATACCATCAGAAAAAATAGTTCATTAAGATTTTAAGAATAGAGTCCATTCAGTTGATTTGCCAATTATCAGTTCGATTAATCCATCCTACGAATTTAGCCTGACAGTCTTGGATCATTTTCTTTCAGTCTGAAGGAAAGAAACTAAACTATTGAAGCTTACACTTAATTGTGACAGTAAATTTTAATCACATACATTTAAATAAAAGGAATTACAAATCTTAAGTTTAACAGACTTTTTTTTACTATGGATATAATTATGTTTAAAAAAATTAAATCTTATTTCAACAAATAGAAAAACATAAGGTTTCAAAGTAAAATAAATCTATAAAACATCGGCGAATGTGTTTTGCACTATTGAGTTTAGAAATAGGACATCTTGTTTTCAGTAAATGAAATAAAATATAAAAAAATCATGCCAAACTGTTTTATTTTGGGAATACACTAATGTATGTTTTACTGTTTATAAAACTACTCCCGTTGTAAACTGCTTATTAACTTATCACACGAGTTTTACTTAATTAATTAACTTTTGCTAAAACAAACTATAATGAACTAGCAGGAGCCCGTGGAAATTCGATAGCTGCTTCTCTAGCCTTTTTTTTGGGGGGGGATACAGTAAAACAACTCGTAACCTGAATATATTTTTAAAAAAAATTATTTTGTAAAATGTTATTTGCCCCAAACAAGAACCATTTTCATTGACACGTAACGAGTTACTGTTATTAACGTGCAGATTGTTAGGTTGAACTCTCCTAAATATATGCCTGTTTATATTACATTTTAATTCATGGATGTTATGCAGTCGGTGAAACAGAGAGCGTCGACAGCATTAAAAAAACAAACGGTCCGTCGACAAAAAGCTATTGCTGTAGAAATATTAGCGGCATTTGCCTGGGATTTTGCTGCCTGCTTGTTTGCCATGGAGGACGTATTTGTAATATGAGGGAGACACCTGCAGTAAATTGGTCGACTCATTTTTTGATGTAAGTACTTGCAAAACAAAACGGAAGTCTTAACGTTTACATGTATATTGTAACAATTTAAATTATGTTATAATTAATAATTTAGTTATTTAAAATTGTCACAATCGGGTGCATTACTATAAAGAGAATGCGAATAATATGTTCTGTGTTGCACAACTGTTTAAGTCGAGGGATGACAAAATTATATTCATGTCGGTTTAATCGGTTTTACAAATAATTTATTTTGAAATGAGGACTATTTTAATTATTGGCCCTCAGCGATGTTAGCTATTTCTCAGTTACCTTTTGTATTTTGTATATGGCGAGCAGAGAGTGGCACTCTTTTCAGGGATGTGAAAAATTATAACGTACGTACAAACACGAATTGGCTTAATTAGTATTTGTTAAATATGAAGGGTACGCTTGGTAATATTTACTTGATGATGTAAATTTGTCGGGGAAACATAAGCGCGTAAATAGAAAATAAAAGTCAGATCGGGGTTAGGCTTTTTAAGGTCGCTTTCCCCCGTAAAACACGAGGTAGTAGAAATTACGTCACATGGAATAGAATAGGCGCGAAGAGCAGGTACTATGAATGAGAAGCTTGAAGCGATGAGACATGATGATAAATGACATAAGTAGCCACTATGAATATGTAGCCCATCTACTTTCCCATATGTCACTAGCAGAGAAGAAGGCACTATCAAAAGCCGAATAAAATTGTCTTTCTCAAAATTCGAGATGTAAATCATTACTTTATTTTATTGTGCTAATTTTGATTCGAGAGCGAAATCAACACCTATCAGGGCACAGCGAGTAACGATATTAAGTAGGGTGCCCTCAGTCTCCGAGGGCCGCTGTGTCTGAGATTTGAAGACGCGAGGTATCATTTAATTGTATTGCAGATGGTTTGTTGATATGTATTCGATAACAAACAACTACTATTTAATTTGATTGTGACACACAGAACATTAGCCCCCCTCTTTGAAGGGGAGGTAATGCAACATACGCAGATAGTTTCAGAAACTGTTATACCACAGTTTGCATTCCGTACTGAATGAATAATGCATATATATATATATATATATATATATATATATATATATATATATATATATATATATATATATGTCTATATCTGTATGTATATATGGTGTAGATTGCGCACACAAAAATATATATCACTACATTTCTGGTTACGGTTTCGAACCAAAATGTTGTGATTAATACACTGTTTGAGTTCGACGAATATTTTATATACGTTTATGATATGTAGTCGTAGACCACGGACTTTGGTACGGTGTCTATTAACTAAAGGATTATACTTATATTAATTATGGAGATCAATTATATGCTAGTCTGACAATGAAACTATGCAATTACTTCTATTAATTGTACTATTGTATTGACTTTTTACGTTCAATTCAAGTTTAGTATTTTATTTCAGACTACTGTCTAATTAAGCGAATGTGTAATATTTATGTTGTTGTAATGGTACCATCCTATTTTGAGAAGTGAGGTTGTTTTATTTTCTTTGGTAATAATACACTCCTCCCAGGTATTACTTTCTTTATTCTAGGGGTAGTGAAGTATAGGTCCTGTTGTCATGAAACTAGCATTACAGGAATTATCCCCTCGTGTCGTAGTAGTGTACTATATGTTCGTTGTGCATGATACAATTCTTCCAATGTTTCGGAGGAGCATATATCCGTTCGTTATGTATACTAGCAAAAATATGCTACTAGAGGGTCCATCTTTTGGTGGAAATGGTAACAAAGATATGCTCGTAAGAGTAATTATAATTATTATAGCTCTGATATATCCCTTTGGCATTTAGATCATTCATCACATAATCCTAAATAAGTCATAGACCAACAAATGTAGGCAGGGTCTCAAGAGAAACGAAATACGAAGATAAAACTGACCGTTTGCTTTTTAATATTTTCTTCTCTCATCCCCTCTTCAACTTCAGAAATATTTCTGTGGGCAGCGAACTGATCTCATTGAAACGCCGTAACCCCCATAAGCCCACAGTTTGTTAGCAAGGAGGATTGTACGTCTCAGTCACGCCATTGAAGCGGTATTTTGTTTTGATAATGCAGGTCAGTGTGTGGGAAGGCGTGTTCAAAGATTGGCCGTTCCGAGCGATAGGCCATTATACATTTCTGAAGCACAAAAACACTTGGTCAAAAATACGTCCCGCTGTTTTTCCTGGTCTCTGTCATGGGACGCATTCGTGAGGAAAGCATTTCCACCGGTGTATACTTAGAAATCTCCAGGGAAATATCTTTTGGAGAGAAGAAATTTCCATATCGGAGAGATGAGAATAGACACTGAACGGAATGTCCCTTCTGTGTGAGGTTAATGGAAAAATTACAAAAATAAATGGTTTAATAATTACAAAGATAACAAACGCCAAGATATTAACGAGAAAAATCTGTATAATGATCACTGTATTTTCTTTAGGAAAATCAACAGCGAGTGTAACAAAGTCCAGGGAAACTATTCCGTCTAATAGCTTTTAATAATTGCAAGACTAGCTCAATGCTTAATGCAATGGATAAAGAAATTTAAGGTCTGCAATTAGAATGCACTTTTTTAGACACCCAATGTATTTAAACTATTTCCAAATTTAATCAAGATAATTTTTCACTTGATCATTATTCATTAAAAAAGATGCAATTCATTTGCGTAAGAGATGCGATTGCAATGTTCTATGATTTATAGTCTATAATCAAGTCTATTAGACTTGATTATCGTCATAGCCAAATCAATTCTACGGCTAAATCTTTCATATGTTCACACATAAGACGGTTAATAAATTAATAATTCTTCCTACAAGTCAGCCATATGTGGTGCACTTACTCTTCAGTCTATACTTGCCTTCTCCACTTATGTTCAGTCAGAAATGTTCAACACTTGCCGTTCAACCTGTATACGGCGTGTATAATTGTGCATAATTAACACAGTGATCTCTTGACATTGCACATATTTTGGATGCTATGGGCTTCTTCAGTTCTGAAATAGTATAAGGTTTTTTTTATATGAACTATTTGGGGGATTATCCGACATATAAAAATAACGGTGTTCAAGTCCGGTGAATGTTAAGCCTATTTGGATAATATTTCTTACTGATAAGACGATCAACAAATTGGCCACGTATGTCATCAAACGGTGATTAGGTATTCTTACCACATCTAGGACGGGACACCAATCACTAGTCTCATTCTTTTTGCACAGGGTGGAAAAATGAATATCTAACCTAATTGGTTCCTAACTGCTTACAAAGCTCCATCGCCGCTATGTTTCATCGCTGTTCTTGTTTTACAAGTACTTCCACGGAACGTGCTTTGATTCACTTACTGTACGTGCACACCCTCAAATAAATAAACCCATCAAACTCAACTCAACAAAACGTCACACCTTCACTCAGATCGGAAAACTTTCAACTCTCATAGTTTTTTACTTGGAACTCTTGCCCATTGCTGTCCTTTATGCCCACTGTTTCTCAGAGTCTAACAACATGAAGAAATTAACATGTAATCCGAACGAATCTCTTCCTGTATGACTCCCCACTAGGATACCCCCTATACATCTTGCACCTAGTCACAGTTGCCTCTTACGTTTCAGTGGCAATATGCACTGTTTGTGATGAAGAAACGTCTTCAAAATATATAAAACATGAATCAATACTCTGGGAATTCATGACTAACATTTTGCAGAAGTATTAGGCATGAATTAAAGTTAAGATTTGACCTCTCTCATACATGAACCAATATCTTATATTTAGAATGCGCCTATTTAATATTAGATTGGGTATATATTATTAAAACTGGGAAAATATTTGACTATCTTCAGGAATTTTTTTCCTGTATTGTCGTTACATTTTTTGTATCCGTTGGTTGAACAATATTGTTTTAATACTTCTCTTATTTCAGATTGTTTCTGTAATTTGTAGTAAATCATCTATTTTTATGGGAATTTCATCATTACACTTGTTGACCAAGAAAAGCGGATATCATGCATGTGTACGTAGTCGTATAATATATGGAAGGGTAATATTTTAAGCATTAGGAAGCATACAAATGAAGTTTGATTGCATAACTAGTCTGTGTGAAATACGTTTAAGACAATTATGACGGATACGAACTCAGATGTGGATAAGGTATATTGGGATAAAAAGCTCTTGAGCGTGTTCATATATGGCGATACCGTTTTAGCACGAGGAAGAGCAGGTGCAACCGTGATTCCGAGAGTTAGGAGAAGATGAAGTAATTTGATGTAATTATTCCATTATCAAGCAGCAGGCCGTTATCACTGTCGACACAGTGAAGGTTATACAAAACATAAATACGCAAAAGGAATGATGTACTGAAGTTAAATATGATCAGTGACGTTTGAGCATTTGCGTTGCAAGAATAATAATCATATGAAAATTATACGATGGATATGTGATGTAAGTGTTAAGCAGGCTTAGTTCAAATGACATCATCGGAAGATTAAATCTGGGCAATATAGGAAAGTGTGTGCGGAAAAAGGAACCTCAATTGTATGGTCACTTTTCAAAATGGACAAGAGTTATTTGCTTAGTAGATGTAGAATAATGTAGGTAGCAATTTACTTAACAGGGAAGCGCCAAAGAAAAATATGAGAAAGGAATAAGATTAGAGTTAGGAGAACGAGAAATAAATAAAGTCCTGGTCAGAGATCAAATAGTTTGGAAGTGAAATTCTAAACCCCTTTGATCCAATGCCAACATGTAAAAACGGACGTTTAAGCGGTTGTAGAGGAAAGTGTGAGCGTGGTGCTGCATGATATGATTGGAAACACTGGTAATGTATAAGTTCTGGACTTGTGATAATTGCTCATGCAATTTAGCATAGTATCGATTTAAAAAATAGGGTTATTCGTCTATTTTAGATACCGATGTCATAATAGCGCGTTACTATTTGATTTTGTTTATCATGTAGTTATCAGTTTTTATCGCCATTTTTAATCTATTCATTCAGAAAATCTTGCCATTTGTCGGAAATATTGGTGTATGTTTCCAAAGATTGAGTATGGAATAAAATTAATCAATCGATATTTTCGTATTTTGATTTTTTTAAAAGATCGGTTTTTATTTAAATGCTAGTTGTTTTTAAATCTTTAGACATTTTTGACAAGCATTACTGAACCAATGTTTTGTTATGATGGTTGAACATGCTTCTAATACTGCTATTATTTCCGAAGTTCTTTCTGAAATTCATCCTGGTCATATTTTAGTCGATGGTCCGTATAGTAGAATGAGATTTTTGTAATTTTAAAATTGGCTTGATTTTAGTTTATTTAAGCAACACAAATTGTTAATCCGATGGGTTAGTTTGGTTATAACATTTCATAAAATGATATAATAACAAATGTTGAAATAAGTATATATATATATATATATATATATATATATATATATATACATATATATATACATATATATATATATATATATATATATACATATATATATATATATATAATAAATGAGCCCTATTTTACGCCAGCTATTGAGATACACATATATGTGTGTATATATATGTATATATATATATATATATATGTATATATATGTACATTTATATATATATATATATGTATACATATATGTTTCTATATATATATATGTATATATGTGTTTGTATATGTATATTATTTATGTATGTATATATATATATATATATATATATATATATATATATATATATATAGGTGTGCGTGTGTGTGTAGGTGTGTGTGTGTCTGCGTGTGTGTTTGCGTGTGTGATGTTTATACCGATAATACTGGGGATATTAATAACCGCATACATTCCAAACCTAGATCACTTTAAACATTTTAACAATTTCATATATTCTTAAATTCAATTAATCAAATATAAAAAAGTATAATAAAACAAATAAAACAGCTGCCACGTTTTTGACCGAAAATTAATAAAAAAAAATGTTCTGTGGTCAGGTGTATATGTTTTTGTTTTTTATATGAAAATCGTTATATACAATGCATGAAACTAATTGATGTAAGGAGTTGTTAAGAACCAAATATGATCATGGCAAAGCCAGGATATGTCTACAACTCCTGAAAAGACGAATGATTTTATAAAGAAGATACTTTAATAGGAAGCTGTATCAAAATGATATTTCATAACAGCGAATTGACGGAAACCACTTGAATAATGAGCTGGACCAAAGGAAGCAGGGGATCGATCAGACAATTCTGAAGACTACATGTCATAATTGTATTTATATATAAACCTGAGACTAGCAACATCACGTCTGAGAAATAGGGGTTACAGAGAATATGAAATGAAGGGGTAAATTAAATAACAGATGCATTTCTAATTTAAGTATAACCGACAAGTACTATTTTAGATGTTTCAAATATGCATGTATGAAACCATAAATAAAGGTATACAAACTTTGAAAACACATTTAAATGTGTTTTCTTTTGCCACTCAGCGTCACCTCAATACGCGACAAAAAAAAACGAAGCACCATCGTTGTTTAGCTCATCACACGTGAACATTTCTCATTTTATGCTACTTTGGATTTGCTCAACGCCTATTGGCTGCTTGCTGGTAGTGTCACACATTATCCTTAAACGTGTTCCAAAATCATAAGTAACTGATATGAAAAGGCCAACATTTTTTTCCAAAAACATCATGAAATAATACGAATAATACAGCTCAAAACAGAAGAGCGTCTATATATCTGTGTTAAATAAGGAATATACGTTTCCGTTTATTACAATGGACGCCATATTTGATAACCAACTATTTTTAATTTCAGAAAGTGTGTAATACGTAATTACATAGGAAGAAAGCATAATATGATTGAAAAAGAGTGGAACAATAAATTACAAAAATAGATCTAAATAGCAAAGGGAAAAAGAGGCGAGAGAAAGAAGAAAAAGGAAAGGGTTAAAATACGAAGAAATTTCGTATCATCCATTCATAATGAAATAGAAAGACTAAACTCATTAAAATAAAATTTAAGCCGAGAAAAGAAATATTAGTGTATACATATAGATGCATAAGTGAAGAATTAAAATATATATATAAAAGGGAAACATGTATCAATTTAAGAAGTGAAAATCATCAAACATGTCTCGAATTATGGGCACACTGTTGTATCAAATCCGAATTAGACAACATGTTTAACTAGTTCAAACAAAGACGTTCTATGATTTACACAAACCTTGCGTGCTCCCAGAAATTGCATTTTACGGTCACTGATTATCTCCGAGTTTTCGGCCCGAATGTATGTTGAAAATTACCCAGGGAATAATAGAGCCGTGTGTAGATCTATGCGTCAAAAACATAGTCGGCTTCCTGCACAAGACTTCAAATGGTTGTATAGGAAATACATGGTGGGGGTCAAAATTATGATTGGTTTGACACATAAGAAAGCAATTGATGTTAAATTATGAATTCAGAATGAAGTACAATTTGGGTAAAATTAAGAGGCATCGCTCTGAAAGGCCGGTTAAATATATTCCCCACATGTATATATATATATATATATATATATATATATATATATATATATATATATATATATAATAAAAATATATGTATATGATTAAATAAAATTTATATAAACATTAATCAGGCCACACTGAAAAATGTGTGTCTGTACTATGCGTACACCATGCAAGGTTGTCTTTTTCGACAAACTTTGTTAAAGCTGCCAGCCTAGAATAGTGCACGCCTAGTTTAGAAACACACACTAATTAGTGTAAGCTGATATAATTTTTATACGCATTTTATTTATGAAGCTCTACTTGTATTGAGCACCTTTGAAAAAATATTGGCTTAAGTTTGTTTTAATACCATATTCTATATATATATATATATATATATATGTATATAAATATATATATATATATATATGTATATAAATATATATATATATATATATATATATATATATATATATATATATATATATATATATATATATATATTCATTCGTAAGCCCTCCCCCCCCCCCAAAAAAAAAACATAACTCGACCGAAAGCAAACGCAATTGATATTCAGGATAAATAAATATATACACCACCAAAATAATAAACAAACAGCTCCGATAATCTACAATCCCCTGTTCTGGAAACGATACAGTAAAGAAAAACATGTATCCATATATACAAGAACTGGAATAAGCTCGTAAGTGAATGCCCAGCAATCAATATATTGTAATAATTATTTACTAAAATATAAATTTATTGTAGCTCCATAATTACAACAAATAAAAAATCATTTTAAGATAGTATTTGTTAGATACATCTACGCAATCGTCATAAAAGCGTTATGCGGGTTACCACGTGTGAGCCATGTCTGACTCGCTAGAATTGAGTTCACTTTCATACTAGTATCAAACTTGTTCAAGCATTCATCACTAAGAACGCCTTGAAATAAAATTGGTCAGCACTCGAGAGATGTTACCCTTACACTATTGCAATCGTAATCAAAGTAAATGAAAGGATGATGTTTATATTTGTTTACATTACCGCCTCCCTAGAGAGCTCAATTACATTTAAGGAAGAGCGTGCATGCGCGTGTTTCACTTAGATCAATAGATACGGATGAATCACTTAAGCTTTAGAGATTTGTAAACAAAATATATTTACGCTTTATTTTGCGTGCATATATGCCTATGTGCGTTCATATCTTGGAGTGCCCGTGCTGTTTTATGCGTCTGTGGGTGTATGTGTCTGACTATGTAGGTCCATGTACGTTATCGAAATTCGCATGCCGAACAGATCGATGGATCCATTGATTGATTGATTGAATTGAATGAACTGAATCATTGAAATGAACCAAAACAAAATCATGATAAAAAGAAAGGAAGGGGTCAATCGGAGGTCGAACCCGATGACGTCATCGATAATCAAACCTGCGCAGTCTTCATCTGTATCTTCAAGTTTCTTCTTACACGAAACTGAACTAATTGCATCTTTTATCAAAAGATGCGTTCGTTTACCCGGCTGTAATATGACCTTGTCCTTTTGTTTTTGCTATTCTAATGATGTAATGTTATCCTGAATCTCTTAGATAATGGATATTTAAATAAAAAAAATCTGTTATACCGCATATATATATAAAAAAAAAACATCTGCTCCCTTTTTTGCAAACAAATCTATGATTTATTGAAAACAATGATGCATATATACAATGTGTATAGCGATTCGGTATATAATATAGATAAACGTCGACTGCGACATTAGCTATAAGTTATTATATACAAGAAAGTGGTAATTATGTATGTAAGCCCTACTAAAAGTCATAACCTTCCATTATCGGTGTGTGTGCCTTAACCCGATGGAGGTATGATAAAAATAATGTAATATACCTTTGGAGGATCAGCAGGTGCCAAGTTAATGGGGGTCAGAAAAATTACTTCTTTTTAATTCTTACTGGTGTGGGCAATGTCAGGCAATGTTTCACGCCTGATATCCATAAAGTTTGATCCAAAAGGTTGATATCAGCCACATTGCAATTCAGTTATATCGCATCTGAGCCACATCTTGCTTGTTAACCATGCTTGCTAGTGCCCGCTATATTCAAACGTGTTAAGTGGCATGCTGTATATGGTCGAACCAACTGAGACTCCCACTGCATAAAGCATCCATAATCTCACTAATACCAAACATTAAAAACAAATATCTTAGTCACAGGAGATAAAAGCAAACGTGAGAACATTTTTTTTAGCAGCCAATGTCCGAATGGAGGCGCTCTTGGTGTACTAGTCTTTGCAAAAAAAACGTGTTGGTAAATGTTTACTTAATTGGCAAGCCTGACCAAAAATAGTTTTGCACAGGTGAAATTGCTAATATAAATTACTATTTGGCAAACGGTTAACAAGCGCCATAATATAAATATCGGGAATTATCATGGAATTCCAACGATTCATCTTGAAACAGAAGAATCTTGGGGAAAATAAAAGAAGTCAATCACGATAAATAACATCTCTAAAATGTAACTGAAATTACAGACGATTTGATGTCTTTTTTGCTAATACTCCACAGGGTCAATCCGAAATGCGAAAAAACGTCACTTAAATATGTCAAACAATAAGCTTTTTCTGTTATTCTTTTATTCTTTTCTTTTATTAGTTTGAACACTTTATTTGAGTTGGATGTGAAGGACTTCTGTTCTCACCGTGCATGGTATTATCACAACTTTCGGCTGATGCAACCTCCCTACCTTTTCCAGTTTCATCTTGTCGAACTCGCGGACCCTTCATGCCGAACACAGTAAACTTTCGAAAACAGTAGTACACGAATTTAAATACCTTAAATTATCTATCCTCATAACAACAATTCCGAAGCATGATATATTTAACAAGTTGCTAGAAAGGGACACAGGTGGAAGTAAACATGAAAGGAAACTCATCAGAAAAAAATAGAGAGCTTGATGCAGATTGACATCGAGAGAGATAGAGTGAAAAAGAGAAAGAGAGAGACACAGTATGCTTAAGACATTATAAATACTTGTTTTAACTCTTCCATGTTTAGGCATGCCCCATGCGAATGCCGTGTAGTATTGCTAATAATATTCTATGATAAATGCCAGTATACTGAAATCATATGCCCTTAATAGGGTTAAGATGAACATTAATATACACTAACTGTACAAAAGCTAGGAAATTCCCAAATTTTTACACTTTTATTGTCATTAAGGGTATGCGAGCACAACAGGGCTATGTATTTTACTGGTAGGAATTTTTCTTCAGCGCACCTCACACACTTCATCCACTCATGCATAGATAGTTATACTGTAGTGATGTGATAATGAAATGGTTTGGTTGATATGTAGTCATACCCTTAATTAATGACAATAAAATTGTAAAAGGAAATTCCCAAATTTTTACAAAAAACAGTCTTTCGGGTAGCAACAAAACAAACATACGTATTCACATGGGTTTCACGGCAAGTCATCGATCATCACTGTTTATTAACAAATTAAGAGACTCAGTTTCTACAACCATCTGAAACACAACCATAATTTTATAGATTCACTCCCGTGTTTTTTGTGTTCAGGCGGGACACCTTTCTAAAACTCATTAATTACTAAATAACATGTATGCATGCAAGGCTGTGTGTACCCTAAGTACGGATGCCAACAACACTAAACAATACAATAGTAAACAAAAACGCAATAAAAGAAAACACGAACAGTACTATAATTGACAGCTAGCAGGTTATTTGCCATGCAAACATCAGTTTCGTGAAGGGTCGAATGTTTATGTAAGTTCTCTGAAGTTATACAAAGGCACTTGAGTTGACCATAGGCAGTGGCCTGTACAACTACCGACAATAAGTTGAAATTACAAGCCAACGAACTACATTAAAATAGAAACATCGAATATAAGAAAAAAAGTTTGCAGTGCATATTTTTACTTTGTATGTTTATTCTGTTTTTCTCAACCTTCAATGCAAAAATACATTCTCATAAAAAACGATCTTTACCTTGTAAAAAAATCTCGAACCAATTTAACTGGATATAGATATAGATATAAAATAAACATAAAAAACACAAGCATTTTTGCTCTCTCGGTATGTTCCTAAAATAAAAATGAAGCCACGTATTTTATTTTAGTATAAATTATTTATTTTATTATTATTCTAAGGTGCATTCGTCCTACTAAATCTCCCGACATAGTTCAGCAGACAGCCGTCATTTCTCGAAGTCTTTTTATAATTTTTTTTGCAACATTTTTTTTATATAGAATTATTTGAGAAGGGTTATGACGGGGGTTGACTTAGACTTTTTTTTTCTCTCTTACAAATATTGACAGACCGGAAAAAAAATCTTCGGAAAAAAATAGACTGAAGATATTTAAAAACGATTAGCTAAAAAATGAATATTGTTTATATAGACAACAATAAAAAAAGGAAAAGATACATCGATATATTGAGAAACGAGATAGAAAGAGGAGTGATCAGAAAGGGATAGAGAGCAAGAAAGAAAGAGAGAGAAAGAAACGCCATGAATAGAAATCCATTTTAAGTTACCTTGATAAAAATTTTATCTTTTCTTTATTATTTCGGTGAATTGTTTGATAAATTTATTATGCGTTTCTTTTCATAGAAACAGGAGCAGATAACTCGCCAGGTTTAAATTCTTTAAAACTCTTTAAAAAATAACGTCATTAAAATGATATTCTAGTTTAACCATACAATAATTTAAATGTTTCGTGCTTGATAATCTTCGTCTTTTTATGTGTCTATTATTTCTTTCTGTGTTCGGGGCAGATCATGAATATTAAAACACATTTCTATAAATAAAACAGTGATTGTATGATAAAAAGCCGACAAAAGTTTGTTTTGTCTTTAAGTGTTGGAGAGGTAAATAAGAGCCAGGTAACTCTTGACAACAGCTCTAGCTTTCGAACAATATTTTTTCTATCCCAAACCTTAACCCTAAACCCTAACCGAAACTATAACCCTAACCCTAACCCTAAACCCTAACCCTAACCCTTGTATGTCTAATCGACCTTCTCCTCGCACAGTAGCCACATGTGCAACGCCAATTAAAGCCATCAGTTTTGATTACCTGAAAATCGTGTTTAAAATTCGCTGTAAAAGTTACCTGCCCCTTATTAACCTCTCCAACACTAAAATACAAGAAACACTTTTTTTCGGCTTTTTATTATACAAGCACCAATAAAACTAATAAAACATGCGGAAAAGAAATTTCTTTCTAAGATGCACTTTCAGTCATTTAATATTTTTCTTTTAGACAATTTCTTGTTTGATTTTTTAAAGAATGCTTAAAATATTACTTTGGTATTTCACTTTTTCGTTCCTTTATTGACAAAAACGCATACCAAAATGTGAAATTCATATTCAAGGATCTTTAGATTTTAAATGAGAAGTGTAGATAGAACTAACACATAAAGTGAAAAATAGTTAGTAAGATAATACTTTTATACATATTCATTGCAAGGTAATCCAGATATTAAAAAGTTACATATGTAAACATCAGTATAATTATATATATATATATATATATATATATATATATATATATATATATATGTGAATTTCTCTCTCTATATATGTGTATATATATGTATATATATATGTGTATATATATGTATATATATATATGTGTATTTCTATATGTATAGGTGTATATATATATGTATATCTATATATATGTGTATATCTATATATATGTATATATATATGTATATATCTCTCTATATATGTGTGTATATATATGTATATATTAATATATATGTATATATATATATTTATATGTATGTCTATATATGTATATATATGTATATATATGTATATATATATGTTTACTATGTATATATATATGTGTTTGTATACATATATGTATATATATGTGGGTATATATATGTGTGTATATATATGTACATATATATATGTATGTGCATATATATATGTGTATGTATATATATATATGTATATATATATATGTGTGTATATATATATGTATATGCATATATATATGTATATATACGTATGTATATATGTATATATATATACGTATGTATATATATAGATGTATATATACATATATGTATATTTATGTATGTAAATACGTATGTATATATATATATATAGAGAGAGAGATGTATATATTTGTATATATATATACATGTATATAGGAAAATGAAAAAGGAAAACAAAAAATTGAAGTTTTTTATGTGTACATCAACGTTTGGTCTTTATTTATAAGACTTCATTAGGATGATAATATAGAGAAAAATGTCATGCAAGTACAAACACATATATGGTTGACAAGCATACATGTGTTTGTACTTGCATGACATTTTTCTTAATATTATCATCCTGATGAAGTCTTATAAATAAAGACGAAACGTTGATGTACACATAAAAAACATCCATTTTTTGGTTTTCCTTTTTCATTTCCCCATCAAGTCGGATTACCTTCATCCTTCTCTTCCTATACATGTATATATACGTATATATATGTGTATATATATGTATATATATATGCATGTATATATATGCATATATATGTATATAAAAATATGTATACATGTATATATATTTATATATGTATATATATATGTATAAATAAATATGGGTGCATATATATATATATATATATATATATATATATATATATATATATATATATATATATGCACAGGACAAAACGGCATCAAATATGTTCTGTCATATCTAGGGACGTGCCACCTGAAGCACTCTTACCTTCTCTTTACATAGTATGACATCAATTCTGTGATCTCGTGGGGATGATCACTTCTCGTATGTACAGGTGCTTACATACAAAATAAATCTAGCTAGCTTATCTTTACGCTGTCGTTATGTTAATGGTAGGTGCTCGATTCATCTCTACTCTATGGCGCCACGCGTAAAACGTTCCTTACAAATATTCGTCTGGCTAAAACAACAACATGTGACTTTACCATTTTCTCGGTCTGTACCAGAAATCAAGCAAAACTTCCATGAACAAAGGTTGTTCCCTAGACCATCTCGCTTATTTAAGAATATGCCATGTGTTCGATTTGCAATCGATTAAATCATGGTCGTCTTCAAGTTTTACATGAGCAAATACTTGCCGATCGGTATTCGTGGAAAATCTGCCGGCTTAAGTAATTGTCTGCGCATTCCGTCACATGTTCCACGCCCAACCAACAATTTGTTAACCTCTTATTTTTAAATTGCTTCCGGGCATTGAAACGCGGTGACCTATCAGTAAAAAGAAACGTTGCCTGGCACATTTATTAATGTGTGTTCTATGTCTTTATCTGTGCACGACTCCAGCTATAGTTTTAATAGTACGGAATACGATATTTTAAAGTGTTTCTAGATCTGGACGTACATACCCCACATTTGAATCAGTTTTTGAGTTCGATCATTATTGTTATTTTGATCAAGTTTGTGACGATTTGTTAAGCGATATAGACGCTCGGCTTTAAACAAGCAAATGCACTATACTAAAATCATAAAGCCTGCTTTGTCGTAAATATGACAGTTGCAACTATAAAATAATAAAAATGACTGCATGTTATAGGGTAAATGGGATATACATACTATTTTATCAAAACAACAATTTGCTCGTATGAGGATTCCAGTAACAGGAAAATCTATATTGAAATTTCCTATGGAAACTGGAAACAACGTTATCATGACCATAAGCAATCGTTCCCTAAACTCGGATTAAAAATAAAATAAAACGACTATGTCTCAATACTGCTAGTCAGCGAAGGATAGATATTTTATAGCCATAGTTTCTTTTTTCGTCCTATGTAAATCAAACACTTCTAATAGCTCTATCTACAAATGTAATTTATGACTTAAAGAGACGATAAAAAAGATTATATATTAATAGTATAACATATTAAACCATAGAATCAATTCATTTCGCAGTGCCGGAACAGAAACAAAGCAAAGAAAAATGGAAGCGATGTTTTGGTGTAACAATTAGTACAAGCTTCGCTGTGGATAAAAAAAAACTGGCGAGAATCTAGATCATTGTAAGCAGGACGTGAGGAATACATGTTCCGCAGAGCCAACACAAACCGTAAATAGACACAATGTCTATGAATGCTTTAAATGAAGACACTTGTCTTCATGTATTACTTATTCTTTTATTAGATGACGCTGTTTCGAACGTTACGGCAGTTGAAAACGATATGTTGATGCCCCGTTTGCATAAGATAAGATACTAACAAAGTCTACAAAATACTCTCTCTCTCTCTCTCTTCGGTCGGAGGAGGTTAGATCCTTGTCGACGCAGGCAGTTTTTATGTTTCTCCCATCCAGAGTGATACCGCCTCATTAAAATAATCACCCTTTTGTCTCAGTTAGCCGTTGTGACAAAGCAAGTCAATAATAAGGTCGCTTAGGTCCATTGCTTATTAAAGATACCCCAGTGACAGGACTCTAGTTTGTTTGCATTTATACACTCTGTAATGTTGGTAACTATTAACACTGATTGGGAAATTGCATTCGTCTAAAAAATCTTCACAGATTTCATATAATTATATTATACAAGGGATGTATAATTTCAGTCTTACAGACAGACTTATTTCTGATATCCTCAGAACAAGATAACATCTGGACAGTACAAGGAGGTGTGTGCAGAACAGTAGACTTCGGAAGTATGGAGACGTTAAGATGTGAGTTTAAGGGGTAGTAGATTTAGAACAGTTAGGATAGCAGATTAATTTCACAGGGGAAGGCAAACAAACATGAGAATAAAAAGCCCCGAGGGAAAGACGGATAAATAAAAACCTTAACAGAGATAGGTTATTTTGGAAGTCAATTCCTTAAAGCCGTCCAATGCAACCTACTATATAAAACGGACGTTAAACCTAATATGATTATGATGAGGTGAAAAACATACGGGTTTATGAAGCAATTCATTTATACGTATTTGATCGTAAGATTAAAATTTTCTTATTTTAATTGCACAACAATAGAAGTAATGTATTATTTAATTTTAATTTGTTTATTTTGTTTGTTTTATTCGTTTTTTTTAATAGAAATTGCTCCAGACAAAGCATGAAGCTACTTGATGTAAGGAGCTTAAACAATAATTTAAGGTAACACATCTCCAACGATGAGTGCTTGATGGCTAGATTCCGACCCAGAAGACAGCAGGTATCCCTCCTTTGTCAGAAACATCGCACATAGAATATCAGGACTAAAAAAGGGGGAAGCGAGAGTTACGAAGCTGCTGAAAGTATACACAAGATCAACTTTCTGTTCCCCATTTTAGAGCCTATTTACCTTTTTCAGGTCATTTAATGCCGAATGAAATCTGATTTTATATATATATATATATATATATATATATATATATATATCTTTATATCTGTGTATATTCGTCAACTGCTTTGTAGAAGTACATCATAGTCTCTGGTTTGTTTTTGAACAGTTACTTTAGTGTAGCTGCTTTGTAAAACGTTTCTCTTATACCACAATATAGTACTCTTAGATAACAAGAATAAATTGCTTCATGATAAGCAGAATACATTGCCTATAAAAACTAGAAGTGATTGGTCTTAGATAATCAAAATACATTGCTCTTAGACAACCAAAATAAATTGCTCTCAGAAAACCAGGATAAATTCATATTTAATAACCAGCATACATTGCTCTTAGATAACTAGTATATAGGGCTCTTAGATAATCAGAATGAATTGCTCTTAGATTACTAGAATACATTGCTTTTAAATAACCAGAATATATTGTTCTTAAATAAACAGAATACATTGCTCTTAGATAACCAGAATGAATTGCTCCAAAATAACAAAAATACATAGATCTTACACAACTAGAAGACATTAGTCTCAGAATGCATTGCTCTTAAAATACGGAAAGATATCCTGAAGTTTAAACAGTAACTCTTAGAATAACACTTTGCTAACAGAGAGAGAGGGGCATTATTCGCCGAACACACTATTCCAGGAAAAGATATTACTCCCGGAAAAACATTAATTCTTTGAAAACATATACTCCTTGGTATTGCCAATCTTCTTTATTCTTTACGTGATTGAACTTCAGCCGTCTAGTATCTATTTTGGGAGAAAAATAAAAGAGTCATGAACTTTTTATTTTCCGAAGAATCAGATCGAATAATACGTTTGGGGATGGACTGATAGATACTTAAGTATAGCATAAGGAACCGATAACATTGATCGCATCTATCTGCCTTTCCATCTAGCCAAAGTAAAGGATGAAGTGGATGTATCCTGATCAACCAGGATCCCGTCCTACGGCATTACGGGTCGCCACCAACGGGCAACACATATCCCCGTATAAGACAAAGGCAGTAGCCCTCTGCATGGTGTTGTAGTCGGCGAATTCGTGGCCACGCTGACTAGAGATATTTTATTTAAACATTAATTAAATAGTCATAGGTTGAACCAGTATGAATCACATATGTTAATGTTTAGATATATGGTTCTAACATATATTCAAAACGTAGATATATACAAATAATTGAAAAGTGATGGCGTCCATAATTCATCTTCGTTATGAAAGTATAATGTAAGAAAACACGTATATATTATAGACTATGTTACTATATAGACTAATTGTTTAATTGAATACATCGTACCGATATATTTCTTGGTTAACTTGTAAACAAGTGCGCACTCCATTCTATAGATATATGGGTGCACATATGTCTGCAATAGATTTAGTTTCGAATGGGGGGGGGGGGCAGGAGAAAAACTTACGAATGCAATAAAATGGTTTTGAGTGAAAATATCAAAGGCAAGTAATACACCGTCACTTTCCTTTGAACGGATCGAATGCAAAGCAGTTATTTAAGGATCTGAGGTTGGATTACAAGAATATGTTCATCATCATAGGCATTATGAAAAAAACATTATGTACGTGGACACACAAATATATATATATATATATATATATATATATATATATATATATATATAATATGTATATATACACGTGTATATATGTAAATATATATATATACATATATGTATATATATATATATATATATATATATATATATATATATGTAGTCATCCACATACAGACTGTTTCGCTGATTCACAGCTCATCAGTGCGGCTAGACCAGTTAATGCCTCAAGCCGGGATATGTATATATATATATATATATATATATATATATATATATATATATATATATATATATATATATATATATATATATATATATATATATATATTTATATATATATATATAGATTTAGATTTTTCACTTAGAAAATAGATTATTCAGTGAAGACCGGGATTAGGCCAATAAAAACAAGCTCAATGATACTCGATTACAGGGTACAGAGCATTTATATGTGATTTTTTTAAGGTTTAACAAAGCATTCCGTTCAGGAGACCAATCATCACCACAAAATACTTTTTCTTTCAAAGATTATTTATTTATCATATATATTCAATTTGTAGAGTTTTTTCCTACACGTGTTTCACTACCAAGCATGTACTTGCTTGGCAGATCATCAGGAGAAATTAAGTATATGGAATAAGGGTTTCAACAACCGACAATACACAATGTGGTGTTGCCTTAATTGAGGTCACTTAAGAAGAGAAGAAAAAAAGAACAAAGTAAAAAGATAAAAAGGAAAAAATAGAAAATGTCTTAGAAAAGTAGCTAATAAGATTTTCGCAGTATTGTTGCTACTAAGGCAACCAGCAAATAATTAGTCCCAAATGCATTAAAAAAACAGGAACAATACACCTTCTCGTCGGGCGCCACAACGATAAAAAAATATTCAAGCAGTCAAAACAAAGTTCACAAGTTACCATTCCAAGCCACTGATTGTATGCCTATTCCACATCTATTGCATCAGAAGGAAAGGTAACATAAATGTCCGTCCGGAATGCGTGTGGTCGAGCGAGCCTTTTTTCCAGGGCTGTTCCTTCAAAAAATCAAATATATATATATATATATATATATATATATATATATATATATATGTTGGTACAGCAAAATTAATACAACATTCGTACCGTCGGTTGCAAGCACAGAACGACTTAGCCATCCGGCTCTCTTCAGCTTCTGTTTCTTAAGTTTTATTTTCAATTAATCGAGCACTCTGCTGGTATTTTTCCTGCTATATTACAAAGAAGTTATATGTAAATATATATAAATATATAATCATCCACATAGAGACTGTTTCACTGTATTACAGGTCATCAATTCGGCTAGACCAATTAGTGGCTAAAACCGGGATTGAAACTGAACCGTCCAGCTGACAGTCGGCGATCCTACCCCTGCGCTATTATACGACACTGTAATATTTTAATGTAAAAATTGCAAGTGCCGGAAGCTCGAATAAGTTTTACATAATTAGCTATGCCATATATATATATATATATATATATATATATATATATATATATATATATATATATATATATTGAAACACAGAAAGAGAGAGAATAGAGAAAGAGAAATAGACTGTCATAGATGTATGTAGGAAAATATATTCTATTGTTTATATAGATCAATATTTATAGGTAAAAGCTCGATGATTGTTGATATATAACAACAGAGCACTTATCAGTAGACCATATCATTCTGCATTCCAATGACGAAGATGTTATTCACCTTAAATATATTTTTTTCAAAACTAAAACTATATATATATATATATATATATATATATATATATATATATATATATATATATTTATTGGTACAGAAAAATTAGTACACTATTCGTACCGTTGGTTTCAAGCACAGATAGGCTTAACCATCCTGCTTCCTTTAGCTTCTGTTGTCTCCTCTTTCGGAAATGTGAAGGCACATACCACTTTCGTTTGGACGCGTTCTGCTTAGAGTGTTATAAATGTGTGTTTAAATTTAGTGTAAGGAAGCTTTAATAAGGTTTGAAAAAAAGGGGGAAGGGTGAAAAGTCACAGTTGAGATTTTAAACTGAAGAAGATTTAAAGAGCTATAAAAAATTTTAAAATTAAAAAATTAAAAACTATTTCTATAGTCAATATAATAAGTATCGTATATCTGGCCGTTACTGTTTTGGGGTTAAATTGTGTCTCTTCTAAAGGAATTAGGGAGAGGAAATGGGTTTAAGGATTAAGGATTTTAAAAGGAACAACATTAATTAAATTCGTGTTTAAATCCTGGAGTAAATGACTTTAAATCAATACCAAAGGAATTTAAATAAAGATATCATCCGGGCGGTCTAAGGGCAGTAACTCTGTAGGGTTTTTGAATGATTTGTATTCGGGATTTAACATTGTTTACTAAGGTGATAAAATTGGTATGCTGATTAAAACTGATTTAGAGATAAGAGTAAGGATTGGGTCGGCAAGATTGGATGTGTTTGCGAGTTATGGGAGATTAGCATTATGACCGGGAAATGGTGGGAACTTCTGGGAGTAATAATAATGTTGTGAAATGGGGGTCTTACCCTGTTAATGACTGGAGAAATGTTTTGGGAAAAGTTATAATTATTGCTCTTGAAAAGTAGTGTGGATATCGGTTGATTTAGGTAGTTGTTCGTATTTTTTATTATATTTATATTTATGAGGGGTGATACTTGGGAAAATTTTCTGGAGTGGAAGTCGGAATTTAATGGGGCAATTATGGCTTGCTCCCTGCAACTATCTCTAGCAGTCCTGAGCAGACTCTAGCGACCCCCGGCAAGTTCCAATGGCTACCCCGGGACTCTGCAACACGACACACCCCGGAAAGCTCCACCGACTATCCTGGCAGTCACAGCCCTTTCTAGCTGCCCCGGTGCTCTGCAGCACACTCCGTCGTCCTCCCTGCTCATCATTCCAGCATCACTTCTCCAGCCCCTTTTCAATACGAGTGACGTCATTCCAACCTTTTTTGCTTCCAGTGACGTCACCCCTGTTATTCTTACTTTTCCTTCTCAACAGGTTATTACATCTTATGGTAAATGGACACCTCTACTTTTTTAAACTGTTCATCTGCGTGTGCCCTTTCTCTTTGCTATTGTCTTAATTTGCATGTGTCACCCTGTCTTAGTTTCAACAACATATCTACCCTGCAAATATATATATATATATATATATATATATATATATATATATATATATATATATATATATATATAAACATTTGTAAGTGTGTGTTTGTATGTGTGTGTGAACAATACATAAAAACACATTTTAATATAGAAAGAAATCATCAAGTAACGAGAGATTTTACCGGGTTCGTTCGCATCAACAGACATCTCCAGCAAAAAACGACGTTCGTTGATCAGAAAAAAAAAACGGTATAATCTCTCGTTTCGTGATCATGTTTTCCCGTATTGAATTGTTTTTTTCGTATATCTTTTAACACATCATGCTTTTTACGCCATTTCATTCCATTATATATCGAGGAGTGTTATGCTCATATATATATATATATATATATATATATATATATATATGAAAAATATTTGTTGTTGTTTATTATATACGTTTCGTCTCTTTTCAATCAAGACTCTTAGAAGCGTAGAAGTATGACTATTCACTACCGGTCACTCGGGTCGAAACCCTGGATTATAAGTATTTTTCAACTTCAATCCAACGTCTTAAACCTCGCGGCCAATATCCGAACAGCTGATGAACTGTGGAAGTTTAAATACATTTATAAGCGGCGATGAGCGACACAGGCATTCTATTTATATTAAGGAATATATATATATATATATATATATATATATATATATATATATATATATATATAGGAGACGCGGATTGACAGCCAATATGTATCTCGCTTGCAAAAAGGAACTGGAACACGTAATATATACGACCAGAATTTTAAGCTATAGCATTAAAATGGAATTTTGAATGGGAAAATGTGCACTGCTGGCATGATCACCGCAGCAAAATATTCCATTCCAATCAAAAACTCGTAAACACCGAAATGGGAAGAGAAATAGCAACATGAACGTTTAATAAGTATGTCAAGATAAGAGACCCGCCAACATTTTCGGGCATGGCTAAGAAATAGACACTTGAACAAAGAAAAATAAATCTATATTCATAGCTGCATAGAACGACACCATTACGACACAGTACATGATATCTAAAATAGATACAACCCAGAAAAACAGTAAATGCAGATTGTGTGAACAAAGGGACGAAACAAAAAATAACATAAGTAAATACAGCAAACTACCCGAAAAAGAATACAAGAAAGTACACAACTTCGTAGGGAAAGCAGTGCACACATAACTATGCTAACGACTGCATTTCAAACACGCGAACATATGGTACAAACATTAACTAGAGACAGTACTAGAAAACAAATATCACAAAATCCTCTGGGACATGGAGGTGCAAACAGATAACATACAAGCAAGGAGACCGGAGTTCATGACAGTAAACAACAAAGACCAATCGTGCCCAGTTGTAGATTTTGCTGTTTCTAGTAGACGACAAGGCTACGATCAATGAGACGGAAAAACGAAGTAAATACACGGAACGTGCCAAGAAATTAAAAAGGATTTGAAGCATGGTGAAAGCTAATATAATACCAATAATTGTAAGAGCACTGCCACTAGTCCCAAGTAATTTGAAAAAAACAACTGGGAGAAATTGAAATCGAACACATCAATGATGAAAACAGCTGTAATCTTAAGGAAACTTTTCGAATGCGGACACCAACTATTATAAGCTACATACGGTAACCAGTCACATGGCTGTTACAACTGGAAGAAAACAACACGACAGAAAGAATATCACCACATTAACCCAAGGAAGAGAAACTGTAACTTTATAAATTTCCCTCACCCCCCAAAAAGTGATGGTACCAACATCAACAGATACCTCACACAATAATTGTAGAGTCAAAAGGGATAGTAAGACCAGGGAAGGAGAGTATTAACCAGACCTCCACTGAAAAAGTTCGGAAATTACTGAGATTTGCGTAGGCTTATTGCCAACCAGAGGAGACCAATGGGCATTACCATCGGGAAATCAATGGTAAGCGGCTGCTGTGATACTGCAAAATCATTTGCAATTGTTATTGAAAAGAGCTGGAGAGTATCGGGAATCTGAGGAAGCTTGGTGTTACTACCACACGGTGGAACACCACTGGTTATTATCAGTGGGCAATCATCGACTATGACTTGACTGAGAACTCGTAGTGAGTTCAAATAATAATAATAATAATAATAATAATAATAATAATAATAATAATAATAATAATAATAATAATAATAATAATAATAATAATAAATTTCCTCAGTTACATCCAGATTATGGTTCGTAAGATTAATCTTTATATTTATAAATGCAATTTTTAACTGAAACATGAGAGACCTTTCTGCAGACCGCCTAACCGATGGACATAACATTTGTTAGAGAATGCGATGATTCGTCTAAAAAAAAACAGCGACAAGGAATGAGATGGAAAATGAAATTACCTACTCAAAGAGGAGCAGCGCTCGGAAATCAAACACGAACTCAATTAGAATCAAATGGTCGGCGAGTTCAAGCTAATACACTTAGCAATATTTCCTGACCAAAATGACTGTCTCAAGCTCTCGTTTTCTGACAATCAAAAAGTAATTTTGGCAGCTCTTTTGATGCCAAACGCCGACAGACGGAGACAGAATTCGCCTCTGAAGTTTCTTCGCTTCGTCTAATATGAGAGCGAGGTGGGAATGACAGAGTTTGACGTTGGGAGGTGTGTGAGGCTGACCGTGATGGACAAGCCAGTGATTAAGTTAATTGATCGAGATGCTAACCATACCATTTTTTATCCGGTCTTTGTCGACACTGATTGAGCGAAGGCGAGGAATTTAGATTACGCCACTGACATTGCCGACAATTAATGCTCTCAATATCGGGGCTAATAAAGCGCTCGGGTTAGATTCTCAAACATAGGATAAAAATTAATCTTATTAGTTTTATAGGAAAAAATCAAGCTGCAACCAATACCTATTAATACAGGCTGACCCAAAGTAAATGCCACCAATAGAATCGTTAATAAAATCTACACTATCTATTTCTATTTAACCATATTTGCTACAAACAAACTTGGGCCTTTGACAAACCTCTCCATTAAGGTGCTGTTATGCATGCTGAATCAGTATTTGTTTTATCGCCGTTGGATGATATGCTCCAAATGTGCAACCCTTCGTTGACCAATTCTAACCACTACCTGCTGGTTGTTCAGTAATTCTGGCCAGCCATAGTCGGACGAACAATCGTTGTGCGGTATAGACAGTGATTTTCAACAAGAGACGAAACATAGCCATACATCAAATGACTCGAGGGATCGTCCCATCAATTATATCTCCTGGATTATCGAATAATGTTTACAAGACAATGTAGCTTCTCCCTTCTGCAAACATTCTACTCTAACACACCTGGCAATGGAGGAATGTTTTCGCATAAATCTTCTATACTTAATAGCTGCCCCAACTTCATAGCAGCCATACTCGTGTGTGTTGATCTAGACCCACACTTTACAAGCCTTTCTGCCTAACAACTAACCCTGAACGTTGCATATTTACTATTCAATGTACACAGATGTCTTCATTAAAATCAAATTTAAATTCAGCGATATCTCAAATATTTATTTCCTTCGTAGCGTGCATAGATGCTCGAGGACTGATTGAGATAGCTAAAGATCTTTCATTTCTGAAATCGATCGTCCTCCCGTTTCCGAAATGATTGTCCTGTGTCGCTTCAATGTGTCTGATCGGTTAATCGCTAGTATAGTTTATTTTATAGCTTCTATACTACAAGCCTAAGTGTATCGGTATTATAACTGACAGTAACTACTATTTCAATTCATATTAACCGAATAAATATTTCGAGTAAAAAATCTGCCTTTACAATTTACACTCTTCGCTGGAATTTGATTATTAGAAATACGAGAAATGCCCATACACAGTCTGCTAAATCAATTGTTGCTGCACATAGCCTTCCCAGACGAGAGGGTTGTAGAATTGCATATGATCATATAATAAAACTAATCATTTTGCAAATAACTCTACTTCAAAGTGAACCCCTTGCGATGTGGGGCCCCTTTATCGATAATGTATTAACATGAGACACTTTTAGTGATATCTATGTGACCAAAAATATCAATAACCTTGATGCCAGCAAGGCAACTTGTTCTGATAACATTCCTGTATTTAATATTAAGAATATAGTAACACAACCTACTGATAGTTTTACAATACTATTTAATAGTTACTTAAATGAGAAATAGTTTTCATCATCTAAGAAAATTGTTGGCAGTTTTCCCATTATCCAAACATAGATGTGCTTGGTCTTCTGTACCTTAGTACGTACCAATCATACAATAGTATATAATGAATACATTGGTTGACTCTGTCACAAATTAAGAACGGTTACATCACTTCAGCAATAGCAATTTACTTAGTGACAAGCAATAAGGAGTCCTACAAGAGCAACTGCTGACGTGCTGACTAAAATATCGAGAAGAATCAGTGAATACCTTCATAAAGGTTTTGTTTCTAGTGAAATATCCCGCGACATATATAAGGCTTTTAATATAATATGGCACAACGGTTTACTTCAGTAATTTGCATGTTGTGGATTATCAGACATCTCTTGTCAACTATCAAATACTTTATCTCTCATATGTCTAGCAAAATAGTTGTTGATCAAAACAGTATCAACACTGCAGTGTCTCAATGTCTCCTGTGGGCTCAATCTACATCCGGATCTTCATGGATTCTCTTCCAAATCATATTTCCAAATAATGTATTTACATTTATCCAGACGACTGGACTGTTTATGGCAGTTCTTTGAAAAGCATTAGTGGGGAGAAAATTGTGTGATCTTATCTTTAATGATGGGGAAATGGTAACGTGTTACTTTAAACAACTTAAAATGAAGCTTTCTTCAATAATTTCTAACTTTTAATTTACTGAGTTTTACCCTAGTTTAAATGTATGGCACTTTTCTTCAAGAAGCCATTTTTATTAATAATTCTCTAAGAGCGACTTCCAGATCAGATTGCAAATGGAACACTTATATCCAATATGTTGTTTAAGTTGCTAGGAAAAGGGTTAGATCATTCAACCGCTTCGTAAAGAAATCTGACTCCTGATTCAAGAATCTACCTATGTCAGAGACATACATCCGGATATGGAGTCATGCTGCCATAGTTGGAAGTTCTACTTAGAACTTTCTTGCCTTGTCATAGTTCAAAATCGTTTTTAGCAATCTAGCCCCTTTTTCCACAGTAGATGAATTGCTCTTTCTATATTCTGTCTTCATTTTCATAGACGATTATCGACTATAGATTATCGACTGGATTCTCTTAGTAAGAAATTTACAACTAACATTTATTACCACAACCGAAAAAACCTTCCGTACTTCCTCCGCGTGTTTTGCCTTAGTCGTTGTCTGTGGTCAAAGGAGTGTTGCTGTTACTTTCTGAGATATTCTCGTCTGTAAAACACTTACTCTCGGAATTGATTCCCTGCATACAACCAAATGGTCGTCTTCAAATTCAATGTAAATATCTACTTGCCATGAACTGTCAACATAAGTAATCAAACCTTGTTCATTCCATTCATTATTTTAAATTCGCTCATGATGTTGAATTATTAATCATTCAACCGATGATTTAGTTATATCGTATACAATTAGCATCGAGTAGATCTTGCCATTGATAAGTCGTGGCTCATTAGGCAAAAGTAGAAATCTCAAAGATAATGTTTTTCAAAACAATATATTACTGATCTAACGAGAGTCCTTACATAAAAAAAATCTGAGCGGTATTAAGAAAGGAGTGTATCAGAATTATTAACAGGTTCGCATGTTCTGTTAAGATGTGATGATATAACGGTAGTGAAAAATACTTATTGACATTAATGACTAAAACTTGTTGGGCAATCAGGAATTGGTTCAGCTATTTTTGTACCTAATATCCTTGTATTATAAATAAACATTAAGAGTTTTATCAAGGCTTTTATGAGTTACATTTTCGAGGGTTACCCTCTACATGCAAACATGAATGCATCATGAAGAAATGCTGAACAAAGTTGGGTCATTAAACCATTTAAAAATACCGCTTGCCTCTAAATGCAATCCTATACTTATATAAGGGTATTTACATAGGATTCAGCTACCACATGTAGTAAGCGCCGTAATCTAATAACAAATAGTGTATGATATTCTCCACACAGACTTATTTACAGTGGAAATGTTGCAAGTCTGTATCTACTCTAGTGTTATTTCCACTGAAGTTGCTTGAAGTAGCTTCAATCTCTGATTCTTCATTGTTTATCACAACCGAAAATAACTTTCATTTCTACTTCTGTGTACTTATCAAACGCAATTGTCATGAAGTTTCTTTCTTTCCGACAAATTCCCGTCCGTGAAACACGTTCCCACAGGATAGATTGCCTACGGCTTACAACATGGTTATCTCCAAATGTCATGTTAATATATGTTCGTCACGAAGCGTCTTCATAACTAGTCAAATCTGTCATTATTTCCAATCTTGCCATGAGGAATTTCTTTACATTCAATGTTAACAAGTACTTGCCATGAAACGTCCACATAAATAGTCAGAATGTTTAACTTGATTGTATTATTTTCAATCGAGTCATAATATATTTCTTCATTTAAATTGCAATCTAAGCATCACATAAACCACTATCCTCGAGTGTATTATCGCTTTGATGTGTGCTGGCCCATTTATAAATAAAACATAACAATATGCGTAAAGTGTACAGAACTGGGAAAGGGCGCTGGTTAACTTGATAATTTATTTTGCTCTCTAGAGATGAACAAATGAATTTTGGAATGTGTGCCCACTCACAGACCTATGTGCACATATACCCGCATATGCATCGATGATATCGATTAAGGATGAATGTAAATCAACGTAGGGGCTCATTGGTAGCGAACACGATAGATAACCACTTTAAAGAACGGGGTGCGTGTGTGTGTGCGTAAGCATTGATGTTTGCGTTCACGGGGTGGTCTGATCAATGAATTTGATTATATTCATCACGCGACATACAATATTCCCTTAACTGTCATGCTCTCGGATCCATACAGGAAGAGGTCATGACTGGCGTGACCGAAACAGTCTCACCTTTTCGCTATGATCTAACTAGTGGGTTCCGTTTCGGGTTCTGTGGCAAGGGGGCGTGGAAAATAAATCACTGGGAAGCACACAGACGTTTATCCAAACTCAAAGTGAAAAAGAATGAGTGCGACGTGTGTGGCTAGGGAGTGATCGAAATTATGACAGGGTCGGGGCGATAATCGAGAGGTTCCGGTTAATCGGAATTGGATTTGCCAGTCGATGGGCAATTTTCTCATATGAGGAAGACGCCGCTCGATATTAAAAGCTCTGGTGTTTAGGATATACACAGATTTGATAAATGCTGTCCACTTCCGATAGAGTTCGACGATATTATTGGTTATTAGATAAGTTGTCCCGTCGAAGTAGATTCGGGGTGAAAGTGGTCGTGGTCAATACAAAGACAGATAGTAGGGCAAATAGAGAGAGATAGGTAGATTAAAGAAAAGTGAAGAAGAAAAATAAAGATAGTAGAAGCAGAGAAACGGCTATAAACATGATTAAAGTTTGTTTTCTTTAATGTTATACGACTCTCTCTAATTTTTTCCAGCGACTGAACCGTTTTTTTAATAGTTAGGACCACCAACTCTCTAAATAATAGAGATTTGGACTCTCTCTGCATGAGGCTGAAACTATATTATTACATCTATTACTACATTCTAGTTGGTACCTGTCTGAAGCCTAACAATCTATTACTTCTATAAATAATGCATAGTTTGTGTATGTATGTTTGAATTCTACAGTATAGCATGTTAATAAGCCATAGTTGGTATATGTATGTATATATATATATATATGTATATATATATATATATATATATATATATATATATATATAAATATATACATATTCATATATGTCTAAAGTCTGAATATATATTTTTTTTAAATAAGTTATCTCCCTTTGACAATAACAGCCCACACGTAAATTTAAATTTAAATTTGAATTGAATAAAGAGAATAAAAGAGAAAAAAAAATTAATTGATGAATCATATAAAATGAAACAATAAAATTATAAAAATTGGTATATTATTAAACAAATGTTTATAATATTTTAACTTTAGTTGTATGATTGCTTAATAGAATCTTGACATTTTCTGCGTTCCTGCTTCCAATTGTTTTCTCCTGTATTGCGATGATCTGACACCGGTTTTTCCCGTTTTTCTTCGACCCATTCGGTCTTCTATAGTTGTCTTCTGATAATGAAAGTTTTTCTTTCGAAAATTTAAGATTACCCTTTGCTGATCTGTTACTTACCAAACAGTATTTACTATTTGGTATTTAATCAGTTTTCGTGGAATTATTAATAAATCGTTTTGAGTTTCACTTTCTCCCTGCGTTTATTTCGTTTCACTTTTCCATCTTACGGCAACCACATCGCATTGCTATAGCCTCACGACTAATTTACACTTATATTTATATATATAAATATATATATATATATATATATATATATATATATATGTATATATAGTTATCCACATACATACTGTATCGTGGTATCACAGCTCTCTAGTGCGGCTAGACCAGTCAGTGCCTCAACCCGGGATGGAAACTCCTGATTCGGCGATAATTCTTGATAATTCTTGATCCCAATGTATTTAATGACTCATTCTGTCATTAAATTTAACTTTATTGATTCATTAATATTGCAGCAATATAATTGTGTCACATCATGGGAGATCTGCGGGTTAATGGATGTTCAAGACTATCCATCGACAATCACCTGAACATGCTTCATTCAAGATGTATTATATACTACTTTGTATCTGTTAGAAATAGTATCCAAAAGGTTTTAATAAATAAGTCCAACATTTGGTAAAATATAGTTCATGTACATGCAGTCAAATCGAGATATATGTATTTCTCATGATGTCATAGAATTGAAAACCTTGATCTGATTGAGAAACAGTGACATGGTTTCCGCTTCTAGTAGAAAAAAAGGCATACAATATGTTAGAAGTAGTGTTGACCACAGAATTAAAGGCAATGAAGAATAATGCATTCAAGTAAAGGAAATCTAACATATCAATAACGGAATAAAGGAAATCATATATATATATATATACATATATATATACATATATATATATATACATATATATACATATATATATATATATATATATATATATATATATATATATATATATATATATATAATTAGTATAATAATCCAGTTAAAACATCCACAGGGTAGTAATCCAAAGAAATTCAACCGGATTTATAAAACGTGCTCAATATCAAATAGTGATGTAATATATGCTTATTTTCATTTACACAGCCATGTACAAAATCTTCGACACTGGCATGTCGATGTTATCGATCAACAACTATTATAAACTGATATATAATCAGGCAGAGTTAGAGTCCAATCTTAACCTTAGATCATATTTGGAAAGAATGATATGATCTAAGGTTAAGATCGGACTCTCCCTGATGAGATCTCAGTTTATAATAGCTACAGTGTCGCAGATTCTGTACATGTCTGTGTGAATAAAAATAATCACATATATATATATATATATATATATATATATATATATATATATATATATATATATATATATATATAGTAAGCTAGGAAAATAGATGTATGGCAATTAAGTAACAGAAAGGCTCCCGCGTTTCATCCCCGGGTGGAATCTTTATTCTAAAATTCCTTTCAGCCTGATGAAACGCGGGAGCCTCTGTGCAGCTGAATTGGCATAAATCTATTTTCATAGCTTACTAGCTAGCTCTACTAACGTATCGAGCACTGTTGAGGTAAATACTGAAAATTGATACGTAAACATGATATCTCCTTATACTTTTTTATGTGGATAAATGAAATAGTAATATATATATATATATATATATATATATATATATATATATATATATATATATATATATATATATATATATATATATATATATATATATGGGTGTAGGTGTCTGCGTGTAAACAATAATCTCACAATGGCGATACGATCTTCGGTAGGAACTCCTGCTCATAAAACACCGATAAGATTATCACCGACATCTTTTTCCATTCAACTGTCAAAAATCCTTCAGCTCGTCTCTGTTTTCTCCGCCCTCTTAAAGTCCAATTTCCATTGACCCATGCAAATTAGTTGTCAACGAATTGAAATTAGTAACAACTAAAGAAAGATTAACAATTCTGGACACAAAATATCTCTCTCTGGGAAATGACCGCCCGACACTTAAAACATCCCACATCCTTTGATGCTGATAGGTGTTCATCGATAGTGTGAACAAAACTGTAAAACACATGAAATAAAAATTACACACAAACTAAATAGATAACAAATAAAATAAAAAATGTGAAGTGAAAAATTCAAAGGTGGAGATTCGTCTAAATATATACATGGGTAATTAACATAACAAGAACATGCATTGAAAATGTTAAATAATATAAAGAAAATTAAAAAGACAAGGAAAAAAGCAGAGAGATATAAAGACAAAGGCTAATCAGTGTTTTTAGTTATCCACCAATAAAAGAAAAATGGATGAGGGTAAATGTTTTTTTTTAAATTTAGATGATTAGTGATTTTTTTTATATTTAGATTATTCTAATATATTATAATATTTGTTCGAATAATCAAAATACTGCATTTTTTTAGGCGGGCGGTGACCTTTTTTTTATAACCCTTACCTTAATTCTAACCCTAACTTTTTCTCGATAATCCGTGCTGTTAATCTACTGACATTCCATGATCTTATTAATATCGCTTTTCTTTTGGTGTTTGTCTTTTTGCTCGATTCAAAGTGTCTGGTAAAACTCGCAGGTAATAGTAGGAATTACTTGACAGGATCGCGACGTGAACGCTTCCACCTTGATCTCTAACACCATCCCAGCAATAGACCAGACTACAGCTTGGAATCAGACAGTTAAAGTATGGCACACCTCGCACGGACATGGGAATCTCCTCTTTCTTAGTACTGTTTTTCCGGTTTAGAGGCACGCTGGCTCCAGTGTAAAACACTCAACCGCCCGAGAACGGGAATGGGGCGATCAAAAGTTGCTATGAGTAGATGGGTGTACAAAACTGATCCAACCATATGTGAATGTGGAGAAGACGACCATCAGATGCAACGGGACCTTTCTTCACCTTACTGCATGACCGGTGCAACTAGAACGAACTTGCAGGGTGTTACAATAATCCAAAGAATTGCAAAAAAACTGGGAAACTGTTGTACGACAATATGCTTCAAAGACACGCAAAGGAAAATATTAAAATAATACAAAGTAGCATTCCCAAATTATAAAACAATCTCTACTCTATATGTGCCCTTTTTGATTAAGAACAAAGTGTAGTATCTTTCTGATGCTACACATAATTTTATTGTTAGGTCAGTGAAGGAGTCAATTTTAATTTTTGTTACAATCCAAAGTTCCCGTTTTATGAGTGCTGGATTTTTCTCCACATTAAAAAACTGACCTTGTGTTGAACTCTGCGTTCGTCGGGAGGGAAGTAAATAGGAACACGTCTAGTTATCTAGAACTACTGAACATAACTTTGCTTTCTTCCTCTGTATTCTTAAATCCAAACAGAACCTCCATGAACTTTCCATCTGTGGAACATAATATCACGTAATTGCTTCCCTGGTAACTAAAACATGCCCATCTTCAAATCAAGTGTAAACATATACTTGTCAAGCCATTCTCGTTTGTATTCAAATCATACTGTTTTAACCCATCATTTCCAATCCTCTCATAGTATTGATAATCAAAAAAATTTACAATCTCATCTACAATTAACTATTCCAGAACTTGACGCCACAAGAAAAAAAAATAAAAATAAAAATTAGTATTATAAATAACATTAACACGCAGGCTATATTTTGCAGAAAAATACATTGAAATACATAACTTTTTATATAGAATACTCACAGAAGTAAAGAATAACAAATAAAGGCACTTTTAACGTATTGGTACTGAGAGAACTTCAATACTTATGAAGGCATTCCCGAATATTAACGCAGAATATTGAGTAAATTTTAACAGTTTAAAATGTGAAAGCCACTTTTTTTTATTTAAGATCGTTTTCAATTATTTTCATGGGGCTATGTTATTTTTACTTTATACGTCGTATGCTGAATGTCATCTGCCTTTTTATATTTTGGCGGCTTTCAACTCGTTAACCGATTCTGTCATTTACGGGAGTGACTCAGAATTATCCGTCGAAACTTGCGACTGACAAGGTAAGTACGTAACCAATCTGACTACCAATACATTACAAGTACCCAAAATGAAATATATAAATAAATAGAGAAAGTGATAATCCGAAAATAAATGGGGGGAAATATTACACAGAGAGTAAAAAAAATGCATATTCAATTAAATTAAAGCACTTATAAACATGAAAGATGAAAGAAATATGACTCCGTAATATGTGAGTGTCTTACTCGGTAAAACATAGATGGAAACACATTCGTAGAAAGGTGATGCCGACATGTGACACCTCTAGATAGAGAACTAAATAGCGACACCATAAACCGACTAAATTTTCTTTTCCCTTTTCGTACTTTGATCTCGGACACATTATTCTTCCGGCTCACAAGAAATATCCAAACATTTACTTGATTTGAGAACGAGGCTATCCAAGAAAAAGGGAAGTGATTCATCTGTTTTCAAATCCAATTTTCATTCCGACGAATGGCATCCATTAAGACAGAATCTATGTCAAACATCATTTGAAAAATCAATCATGCATCTAAGATAGAAATAAAACAAACGTCTACCGGAAATGCATCAGGGTGATTTGAAAAAGATGCCGCAAAGTATGTATTTTAATACTATCTCGTTTGAATTAACTTAAAATGATGATGTGTTTATGTCGTATACTTTTACGGCAACTCAATATATTTGCGGTCATTTATTGCTGGAAAGGAGTCGCTATTGTACAGACAGCCAATAGAAGTGAAAGTTTTTTTTTTTTGATCAAAAAATGAATCTCTCCCATCGAAAATAATCCACAAAACATAACAGACTTCATTGATCTAAATCAGGGACGGGCAACCTCCGGCCCGCGGGCCACATCCGGCCCGCAAATGCTTAGCGTCGGCCCGCCACCCTGCTATGCTTTATTATTGTAATCCGGCCAGCGGACTTCCCAGTAAAACTCATATCATTTTGTGACATAGACGTAAAAATAGGTTTCAATTAAGATTTACAGTGGGGTAAAAATGTATGAATATCATGTATATTTTATTTTTCTTAAACTATTAAGAGATAAACATAGAAAAAGAGAAAGAAAGAGGCAAAGAGGAAACGAGAGACAAAGAAAATGGCATAAAACAGAGAACCTATGTGAGGTGTGTCAAAACGAATGCTGGATCAACTTGCTACTTCCCCCGTCATTAGTTTTTATTATTCCAAAATGTCTCTTCGTCGGCGCCTTTTATAACATCACATAGAGAAGTCTCTTGAGAAAAAATGTCAGATTTGTAGAGTGTTCAATGCAATTTTTGTACAAGTTAATCATGTAAACAAAATATAGTAATTCTGAGATTTCGTTTTTCACTCCGGTCTGCCATCTCCTTCCAAAAGTATCATCTGGCACTAACTCTGAAAAGGTTGCTCGCCCCTGATCTAAATGAATACTTCTGTATCTATCTCTATTCATATAAATATCGATATGTTTATATGCATATATATATATATTTGTATTTAAATAATTCATTCCAATATAAATTAACCGATCATTAGGTTTCGTATGTGTATATGTTTATATATTTGTACGTACAGGATTCACTCCTAAGCTAATTAATCTGTCAGACAGTTTTGAAACACATTTGCTATGTAAGTGATAATGAGTTTCATAAATAGCAAGGGTGTGGAGTATCTACGTGGACATTCAGATACATCCGAGTTATGTGAAATTTAGATTATGGATATCAGACATCAATTAATACATATTTCTTAAACGGCTTTTTTAAAGTAATTTAATACGTCTTTAGAGAGTAGATCATGGGCAAACATTCCCATAACCCTAACCCTAACCAGAATCGTATTTAATGTAATCTATATGCACAAATTAAGCAAGATTCCAATTACATCTTAAGACTCCTTTTATGTTTAAGCTTTAATTGTAGACATTTTCTAGAATATAAATCATTTAATGGATTTTAATCGAAATGGGAATAAGGATTCTCAGCATGAACATTACTATCATCATATATTTGTTTAAATCTTCGTAATCGGACATAAAAATGGTGCAACACGAAGAATTAATTTTACCTCTCATACCAGTATTCTTCTAGTTAATTAATACATCAATGTTAATATAGACTAACTATTTTATTAAGAAAAGAAAAAAGTGTTGGGCACTTTAATTAGTTACTACTTATTTTATTTTATACGTTCAATTCGAACCACATATTTCTTGCTGTTAACGGCGTGTGTTTCTTTCAGGAATTCAAATGGGAATACGCCTTTTTGGAATTCCAGTGTTTTTTTTTCTGCTTTTCCAGTAGAAGTCTGTCTGCTGCTCTTCTTCATGTACCTCTCAATCCTATTTGCCCCTTCACGGTCATGTTGTGTGGTAGCAATCGATACAGACGTCACAACATGTTTACGGGGAGGGGGAAGTTTATGATATTTTCCTCACCCTGAACGTTTCAGTTCCAATGGATTCGTGTACTGTTCTTTATACAGGGTGGGCCAAAATAAGGGTCCTATCTTTAAATTTGAATAACTTGAATTTCAATAACTTCCACAAAATAAAAGTTAAACTCACCAAACTTTATGTGTGTGTAGACTGACCCTTCCGAGACTTTTTGAAATAAACAAAACAAATTTTAGCCGAAAAACACTTCTTAAAACTTACAAAAACTAAAGTATTGTTTTTTACACTGTTTTGAGTTTTTTAAGTAAAAATAATGTTTTCTAAATGAGGGTACGTTCCTTAGGGCTAATACGGCTCATGCTTGCTTCGGAAGGGGTCCTTTACTTATTCTAAAAAAAAAATTTAAAAAAATCAATAAATAAAAAAGTTATGAATTTTTAAAAATAGGACCCTTATTTTTGCCCACCCTGTAGGTGTTATTCTATTTTTATTTCTACTTAGATGTTGTTGGCTGGCGTTACCTCCTTATGTTCGCTGATGTCCGCACTATAGGATAGTTCTTAATATTTCACATGCTGGAAGTAGTGCGTTGTACGTTGTGAACCCCCTTTTTATTCCAGTTTTTTTAAAAGTAATATTTCGAAGTCTTTCTTGCTGCTTTACAATTATTTGTGTTAATTTAATTTTCTTCATGTAAAATATGCCATTAAAGTATTGTGTAAGTTCTATGTCAAATCTACAATTTAGAAGGTTTTTTTTTCTTTCTTCTTGTTTATTGGTATCATGTCAAGTCTCATTTCCTGTATACATTTGTCAGTTTGCATTTCCATGGACAAAAGGGTTTTAGAAATTTTCTATTTTTCACTACACGTTTCGGTTCATGTCACGATCTTTCATCTGAATGGTTATATTATAGATATTAGTATATTTGTAAGTGAACTGTATTCTTCACGCTGTTGTGTTTTGTAAAATTGATTCACATATTATGTAATTTAATGTTATTTTACTTTGTCCGGAAAGTCTATATTTACTGTTTTCCTGAGTCTAATCTATATAGGCGCTGTGTAGTTCGTTTTAATTTCGTTGTTGTGGTGGGTTTTAGCAACGATTCTGTTCCTCTGTTCAAATATATGTTATATAGCCACATGTGTATGTTCTTGATTACTATCAATTGATTCTTATAAATCGTCCATGAAACTGCTTCACTTTCCACTTTTCTTTCATCGGCTTATTTACAGTTTCGCTGCTCTCTATATTGTTTTACTTGGCGGTGCTTCTGCAGCAGTAATAAGCCTCTTTATTTTGTATGATTTAATTTTAAACGTTATTTAATTGCAGGGTTTAGATAATCTTCAATAATTACAATGAAACTGCAGTCGGCTGTGCATGTTCATTAATTTAGACTATTTATTGGTACAGTTTGTGAAGTGACCGGAGAATTTACCAAATATACTATCAACGAATGTATTTCTTTAATTAAAATTCCGTTATATATTTGTATTTTCTTGTTCATCTCAAACATTATTTTTTAACTATCTCTTTCAGCGATATTAACTTCCTTTTGTCTACTTCCAAAATGCCGAGATTGTAATTATTATTATTATTATTATTATTATTATTATTATTATTATTATTATTATTATTATTATTATTATTATTATTATTTGTACTCACTAGGAGTTCTCACACATATCATCGTCAGCGATTGCTCACCGACAACAACCAGTGGTATTTCCTGCAGTTTGAATGACAACAAGCCTCCCCAGATTTCCAGGATTCTTCACCTCTTTTCGATAACGATGCTGTATCGCAACAGCCTCTTACCATTGAGTTCTCGCTGGTAAGGACAATTGGTCGTCTCTAAGATTTTGCTGGCAATAAGAATCGCCAAGGTCCCAGAATTCTCCCCCACTTTTCCAGTGGAGGTCTGGTTTGTGCTGTCCCTACTCGGTCTTCTCGACACTACAAATATTTTGTTTGGTGTCAGCCTAGGCCGGCACCATTCATATTTTTTTTAAATGTTTATTTTTTTTTAATTTTTAATTTTTTTTTTCTCTTCTCCTTTTTGGGGGGTGGGTGGGGTGGAGAGAGAAAGGAGGAGCTTATAGTCTTTCTTGTAATTTCTGTTCCTTGGTTCATTTTTGTCTAGTGATAGCAGAAGCCGGTGTAATTTATTGGGGGGGATTGTGAAGTGATGTTTCTTGCCGTTTCTGTTCCTTAGTTCGTGCTGTGGTGTTCTTTGTGTGATTTTGTTTTCTCCCTGTTGTAAATTCCTTGTGACGGGTTACCCTTTGTAGCTTATGCGGGGTGGTGGTGGTGGTGGTGGTGCTGTTGTTGTTGTTGTTGTTGTTGTTATTATTATTTACTTACTAGGAGTTCTCACACAGGTCATCAGTGATTGCTCACTGAGAATCGGTTGTATTCCCTGGAGTCTGAGTGGCAACCAGTCTCCCCAGATTTCCAGTATTCTCCACGTCTTTTCGATAGCCACCGCAAATAACCTTGCAGTATCACAACAGCCGTTTACAATTGATTTCTCGCTGGTAAGGACCATTGGTCTTCTCTGGAATTTTGGTGGCAAGACGCCTCCCCAAGGTCCCAGCAGTGTCTGCACTTCCAGTGGAGGTCTGGTGTGTTCTGTCCTTCCTCGGTCTTCTCATCTTCCGTGGCCCTATGCAAATATTGTGTGGCGTGTCAGCCTAGGCTGGTACCATTTTTTAAATTTTATTTATTTATTTATTTTTTTCTAATTATTTTTATTTATTTAATTAATCTATTTATTTATTTATTTTTTGTTTGGCTGGGGTGCTGATTTTTTTGTATTTATTTTGTTTTATTTTGGGGGGAGCTGCTGGTGTTTATTGCTATTTATGTTCATTGGTTCATTTTAGTGCCGTATCAGTTGAAGCCGGTTTAATTTATTGGGGGGCGGGTTATAAAGCGATGTTCTTGCATTTTCTGTTTCTTTGTTTGTGGTATGTTCTTTCTGTGGTTTTGTTTTCTTCCTGTAGTAGATTCCGTGTGACCCTTCGTAGCTTATGAAGGTGAGTTTCCGCATTCAATGACTTTTCTTAAGATTGTAGCTGTTTTGATCATTGCTGTTCTTTATATAGTTCCAATGATCCCTTCATTATTATTATTATTATTATTATTATTATTATTATTATTATTATTATTATTATTATTATTATTATTATTATTATTATTGTTGTTGTTATTATAGTTATTATGGTTATTATTTGTATTATTATTTTTATTATTATTTTTATTATTATTAATACAATTATAATTATTATTATTAATAATTATTATTATCATTGTTATTATTATTTCTTTTATTATTATCATTTAAATTGGGTGAATTCCTTAAGTAATAACACAATAAATGCCAAAACTGTGTTAAAAACCAGCAATCAGAATCCTGCGTAATAACATAGCAGATACACTTGATTATATTGCGGTTTCTGCTTTTGAATAATGTTGAGATTAGAATATCTAAAAAAGATGCATCACCCGGCTAACCGAACCTCAATTCTAAAAGTAGTAACCTCCTTATTTACGAGTTTTAATTGATTCTTCCAGGGGTTTTAATATGGACGATATTCAGTTTGAATTATACATAGTGTTCTTTCCAGATTTTCTGAGTTTTGTAAAGATGTCATTACTTTTGTTTTCTTAATTTTGTATACTGAAATACACACATCATCCCTCCAGGTACACGCAAAAATAGCGTCATGGGCTTGCATTTTTCTGTCTGTTTTTCTTCCGATTCGACATCTGATCTTTCACAAAATTAACCATTTTAACTCCACATATTGAGTTAGCATTTTAACAACGAATCGACGTGTAACGAGTATTTGCTCAGGGCCACAGCAATTTGTCTCGGCTGCAATTCAAGCATACTGTTTTCTTTATTTTCAGTGAGGAACAGAATTAATTCGTTCTTGGAAGAGTTGTTGTGGTTTCCTTGAAGGCTTTCACCTCATATCCAACCAGAAATCCTTTTGGAAGACAGGTCAAGAGTGGCAAATGCCATTAAGGCTAAGGCTCTGTAACAGGAAGCTCTGCAAAATAGGATTAAAAAACGATCCATGCTTATGTGCGCTATGATATCCGTATGTTTAGCAGTCTGTAAGCTAGAATTAAACAAATCCTTAAGGGTCTCACCATGTTCGCTTGCGTGAAATGTTTTGGAAGTGCTTACTACGAACGATTACTGGATTTAGACTGACATTCCAAAAATAAATAAAGAATCTTTCAAATAGTAGAGTGAAAAGAGATATCGTTTACTAGCAATTAGTTTAATGGGTGGTTATAATTGTCGACATTATAGAGTTCGCATCGTTGAAGGTGACTAGAGAAAATGTTTACTCAGAGCTGAATATGAAATATCCTTATTCATTCATTGTTTCTTATCCTCATTAAAATTAGTATCATCATGATGTTCATCTTATTATTTACTCACTAGGAGTGATCACATGATTCTTTATCAGTGATTGTTCACTAATAATGACTAACAGTGTTCCCCGGAGTCTGCGGGACATCAAGTATCCACAGATTTGGATCAGCATCCAACTCTTACGATAGCTATTGCCAATCATTTTGCGTTATCGTGAAAGCTGTTTTCATTTATTTATCTCCCTGATAACGACCGTGGACGATCTCTGGAACTTCAGTGGAAATGAATCTAACCATGATTGCAGTAGTCTTCACATCTTTTAAGTGCAGGTGTTAATTGTGGTATATCCTTACTGTCTGTTTGTTTCCTTGAGTTTTTCCGATTATTTTGGAGGGTATAATTATGGGATCTCCTATAGATTCAGTAGATTGGATTTGTGTACGACCCTTTCTGTATTTTTGTTGTAGGTTTATGTGGCTTAATCTCTAAACTCGAACATTTTCCTTTTTTTTCTTCTTTTTTCTTATTATTATCATTATTATTATCATTATTGTTATCATTATTATTTTTTTGTATTATTATTTTTACTCATTCTAGGTATTTCCCACAGGTCATCATGAGTTATTACTTACTTATAATAACCGTTTTTTTTTTCACCTTGGAGTCTGGGTGCCAACACTTCTCGAATTCAACTACTTGTCACCTCTTTCGAAAACTATTGCAAATGACGTTGCGTTATCGCAACATCAGCTTACAATTGATTTCTCGCTGGCAACGACCATTTAGCTTCTCTGAAATTTGACCCAAGCACTCTCTGCACTCATTTAGATTATTATTATTATTATTATTATTATTATTATTATTATTATTATTATTATTATAATAGTAGTCTCAACTTTTGGATATTTTTAGTTGGAGTTTTTTTTTCTGAACATCAAGTCAATCCCCTTGACTTTAGATATAGAAGACAAGAAGCTGTACATTAACACTTTCGCTATTCCTAACAGGCAAGCTTTTTGCAGAATTGGAAAAGAAATTGTCTCGTTAATCTGTTTAAGCCATTTATCGTAGCTTTTTTATGGTTCCAAGCGTTCTAATTGTAACGTGAATCACCTTTACTTCTTTAGGTTTCAATAGTCTGACTAATCCATGTGTTCGATCTTGATACTTATTTTTTCTTGTTTTTGTCCTGCACTTTTATATCGAAGGGACAGGCTATATCAATGATTAAGCAAGTGCTCTTGTATTTGTATAGAAAGATTAAGTTGAGTTTTGTAATGTTCAATAACCTTATCAGTCTGTATGCGCATGCCCCAAAGAAGTTTTACATTGTCGTTTTCCTGTACCATATCTGGGTTATGCTAATACCATTTATCATTGGTCATAAAGTGGGCATATATTCCAGTATTGTACCTGAGCGTCTTGTTTGTGTCTCCATTTTTGATACTGGTGTTGTGCTAGCATTGGGCATTCAGATACAACATGAGCTAATGTTGCTTCCCCTTCATTACACAATCGGTATATCGGTTATTCTTCAGTTTTGCCAATGTAATGTTTGATGGACCTAGTGTGTCTGGCTTGTTCCTAGGCTGCCATTAAAGTGCTCTCGGAAGATCTTTTGAGATCAGTTCTGACGAACCAACTCCAGCTGTCATTATCTCTCAATGCAGTATTCTTAAAGAATAGATTATGTAGTTTCTTTCCAATTAATTTTAACCCTTTCTCTTGTAACCTTTCATTATTTTTCATACCAGTTCTTAGTATTTCCTGTCTTTTCACTTCACAAAGAAGAATCTCATTAATCTCAGAAATATAGTTTGTTATTGTTATTGTTATTGTTATTATTATTATTATTAGTAGTAGTAGTAGTATTAGTATTATTATGTAGTTGTTGTTGTTACTGTTATTGCTATTGTTATTGTAATTATTATTATTATTGTTATTATTATTATTATTTTTATTACTATTATTATTATTTTATTATTATTATTTCTTATGCACTACGCATCCTCAATCGAGTCATTGCAAGTTATTATTAACTGTAAAAATCAGTTTTTTTTTATCTGAGCGATCACTAGTTCCTCCACATTTAAATATTTTCAAAATCCAATTAAACTTGACATGCGTTATTGTAACGGCCGTTTAAAATTGGGTTCTTGCTGGTAATAGCCGATTGTTTTCCATAGAATGTTCGTGTCTATAAGTTTTCTTCAGAATTCAAGTACTCCCTATGCCCTTCAAGTCGATGTGTTTCATCTACATGTCTACCATATAAAAACCTTCATAACGGGTTCCTATTTTACTAACCGATTTCGGTGTCGCTGTGTTTTTTAACATCTAAACATATTTTTTTAACATAACATGTAAACCTGTCAGTTTACATTTCCATAGTGTCTTTTAAGAACAACCTTTTTTTATTATTTCTTACTAGTAGATCCCTCGGAATTGATAACTTCTGATCGTTCCCTGATAAGATTGACGCTATCTCTGGAGTTATAGTGAAAAGCCATTACAAGTTTCTTTAGATCATCATTGCAAATCACTTTGCGTTCTCGCAACAGCTGTTTACTTTTAGTTATCCCTGATAACAGCCGATTACTTTGTCTGGAATGTGATTAACACTAAGTCTACTCACGATTACAGCATTCTATCGATATGTTCTACGGTAGGTAATTGACTATTCTCTAGTGTCCCCCCCCCACTTATAGGACATTCGCAGTCGTCTAGCTACAGCTACAGCAAAGAACTTCCCTTTCACTCTCCTTACCAAACAAATATCCAATTAAAACGTCAATGAACTAAGTTTATTTCCTGGAGCATCCCATCTGTGCAATAAGCTACCACAAGCCTGCTTCCCAGCATGGTTGTCTTCAAGTCTATAATGTGAACACACATATGTTTAGACGTCTTCTTGGATAATCAATTACTCATGAACTTCTATTTTTCTGCTTTTCCCGTAGAGCCGATCATCGTCCAACCGACGGTCTGTTTAAACCCTTATCTTTGAGTGGCCCCGGCCATTACTGAGTGGTGACCCATTTGTTAAAATAAATATTTAAAAAAATATTTTCAGCGTTTTGGTGTCTGTTTTAATATCATCTACGTTTTCTTCGCGTTTTATTGGTATTAGTTCGAGAGTTATTTTTACTTATCTTGTTTGTCGGTTAGTCTAATGTTCTTTTGTTGTTTTGATCCTAGATTCTAGCATTCTGCTGAATACGTCATTTCTTTTCATCAGTATCGTTCCAATCCGCCCTTTGATTTTGAATTCATCTTATTTTTTAAGTAAGTTTCTTACTGTTATTTGAGCTTCTATAGTTACCCTTAGTTCCATCGTTTTGAGCTTGTTCATCCTCTTAAACAATTGCGACAATTACAGGTATTTACATGATGACCCACCACAATTTTACTATGAAAGGGTTAAAAGAATTCATGTAATACAACCATATTTAGTGCACACTCTTCACTCTAGTCTTAAGTTGAAGTCAGTGTCCCTAATGATGCAGGATTAAACAGAGCTGAAAGGGGAAAGATTACGAAATACCAAGGTGTTATTTACGACATGAAAAGAAACTGGAACCTTAGGAAAATCTCCATCATACCAGTAATTAAAGGTGCAACAGGACTAATGAAAAAATAATTTCAAAAGCTATCTGGCGAGTATACCCGGTGAACCGAGTGCGAGTGAAATACAAACAATTGTCCTTAAAGGGACGGTTAGAATCTTAAAAGGATATCTAGGCTGGAGTGTCTGAAATAACTGGTGAATGTCTGGCATCCGGTAGGATGCCCCATCTCCAGCAAAAACGGAAAGATAAGAAGGAAAAAAACAAAAACATATCACCATATGTTAACCATGAATGGCTTACAGTCTTCCTTTTATTTCCGTTGAATTAGTTAGCTGACAGACTTCTTTTTTATTCCCGTCTAATAAGATGTGTAAAGGCTTTATTCAATATAGAACTACTGTGCATATGATATCAGCATAGTCTTATGATTGTTCCAAAACTTATTTTAGTTTGCTCATTTTTATAATTGTGAGTACAATGAACAAGAGTTTAGTGATAGCCTTACGTACATACATCACAAATGAACATAATCCAAGAATGGCGCCCTTCCTTTATATTGAGTATTGACTAATATTCACCTTTCGATGTTATTAATAAAGGGGGTCGTGTATTACCATATTTATGTGTGACAGAAAGTGAATAATTAATTCATGGTTTTAGTTTGTGGATATATGTTTAATTTTGATGTGAAGTATGAGGTTAAATACCAGACTAAGTATTGTGAATAGATCACCATTGTTACCCAGTTGTAATTGATTAAAATTTTCCAACAATGTTAAGACATGTTTATAGCATTTTGGGGGGATATTTAGTCCAGCTAACAACGGCACTCTGGGGCAACAGTTACACTATTAAGTAATAATTAGTACTTAGTGACTGTTTTCTGGAAGTTGAAGGTGCAATCCTCAGTTCAAGCTATACTAAAAAATAAAATTACAAATTACTCATAATTGATATCCGGCCATGACTTACCAAGCGAGAGCAAGCTAGCCCTGTAGATAGAATACATGTTTGCGTTCGAAGTTCCGTACAGTAAAACGATTTCGTCATAAAGATTCCCGAGTTCGACAAGTTGCACCTGAAAATCATAGTAGATTACATCAGTCGAAACTACATTACAATAATATCTAATATGAAGCAGTAGTCTTAATAATCTAAATATTAACGGTTAATGTATTAAAAAAGCTCCAATATACGAGAACTGGTAAGAATGTTTAGATGAGAGCGTTAATCATTTGATATTCCTTACAAAAATGTAATATATGTTTAAAATTGATATCATAACTCCATTCAATAATTGTAATACGTCAGATTTTTATTTCAACCGATCGCTGTGAAGACGAGAGAAGTGATTTGTTCTGCCACGTGCGACTTCCTCGGAATCCTTGGTCTACTAATGACGCGCAACTCCGGAGACAATCGAGTATCTTCTTGGCTTTACGAGTGCCTCTCTATCGCCATTATTCGTGGAAACGCGTTGAGTCTGTTCTCGGCCTGTCAAGCCAGCCGGACGTTCAAGGAAAACTATTGACTTTGATACATTTATATATAAGGAATCGGGATTTCTCGATATTGTGTAAAAACAATTAACCGAGATTTATTTTTTTTAGAGCTTACAAATGGTACTCATTTACTGGACAACAGATTTGCAGCTGATAGACTTTGGCCCGACCAACCAAAAAAATTAAGTGATTAACTAATTTTGCCCAAATTTTGAAATAAAATTATAATAATATACTTCAGTTATTTTCAATATGTTCAAGTCGTTTATAATGCATCATTGTATACTTTCACTGATTATCCCGTCGTTACTATATTTGCACAGAGAGTGCTCAATTTTAAAATAATAATGTATAATATAAAAGTTACGAATTAAAACCGATTATGTTAAAACGAGAAACGTAAAAGCAGAAAATAATACAGTTTTACTAAAATGATATTGCTGTGAATAGTATTACAAAAACAAACATTCCTATGGTCTATCATGGTACGACATGTATACCAAATTTATTCTACTGTTATCATTAGTATTGTCCCCAGTTATTTCTAGAATCATGTACACACAGGAGGCACCATGTGAAGGTTGAACACTTCGAACGAACTGCTGTGGAACCGATTGGATTTAAACTTTGCACACTCAGGTGTTATCGTTTTCACCATTGCCACCTTCAAATAGAGAATGAGAAAAATAAATTGAATTATTTCTAGAAATATTTCTGAGTTGAATCACACCTTGTGATTCTTGAGATTTCGATTCGAGATACTATCAGGGTCGAAGGGCGAAGATCTGAAAGCCGTCTGGCGCAATCAAAGGGTATTAAATATGTCCTGTTCCCCAAAATAACTGTCCTACCCTGCAGACACGGCGCAGAGGCCAGTTCGTTAATGATACACCAATGCGAATTAGGCATTTACATAGTATTTATGTAGAATCCGAAGTGAGAAATAGATAAATCAAGAAATAAACGGAGACGGGAGCAAAAGGCAAAGCCAATGAAATAGGAAAAAAGGTAAGTATGACAGTGAACCAGAGGCAGTTGAATAAAAGAACACCGTAGTAGCAACAAAGGGAAGTAATCCATTCAGAAATGAAAAGAAAAGGTATTAATAATTTTATATTCATTAGTGAATTTCGAAAACAAACAAAAAATAATGAATAGAGAAGAGAAAAAAACATATTTTTTTAACAATATAATTAATTAATAACGTAGTCATTTATTCACTTTCCTAGGTTTGTGGTTATTTAGTTGTTATTGTACACATTTGCATACTAGTAGAACTATGTAGATATTGCTTGTCCCGGTGCATTTAATGTAAATGATTATATAAATTGATTTATTAGAAGATATACTACTAAAATAAAATGGTTGCGTGTAAAAAGAATGTATCTATCTATCTATCTATCTCAATATATATATATATATATATATATATATATATATATATATATATAGTCTGCAATATCTTGGATTTAGTTAGTTTCTCTGGGAATTTAAACTGCATTTTACTTTTTTTCTTTTGTTTTTGTTTAAAATGACTCAAAGCTTCTTTAGACTATATATTGGGTATTTAGATCTGTATGGCTTGGTGTCCTTCCTCTTATCTAATTACCTTTCTGGTACGTAAGGTACTTAAGCTTTATTTTTTATTTATTTATTTTTTAATGCAACTTTAATTCCTATATAATTTTATTGCTAGCTACCATATCACAGAATGGTTCTTAGGTGTAGTGTTTAGATAGTATTATTATTATTATTATTATTATTATTATTATTATTATTATTATTATTATTATTATTATTATTATTATTTTATTATTATTATTATGTTTATAATTAATGTTATTTGATATGCAAATTTTCATATCATACGGTAGTCTTAAGGGTAATATACTATTATTATTATTATATTATTATTTATTTATTTATTTATTTATTCATATATTAGTGAACTTTTAAGCTGAATTATTTCGACACTTGATTATTGGAGAAATGGTAGTTGAATCAGTACCATTGGAGAGCCATGAATATTATAACTGTCCTGTTTTTAAATATCCGAAACAGTTACATGGTAAACAGCTGATGATCCACGTGTTAATATTAGACGCTTAAGGTCTCCTGTTTTCGTTTCACTCTTAGATACTTACCCCCCCCCCCCTTTTTATTTTTTTATTTACTTTTTTTTTATTTATTAATTGTCTAACGAATGTTAAGTCTGCAATATCTTGGATTTAGTTATTTTCTCTGGGAATTTAAACTGCATTTTACTTTCTTTTTTTTTGTTTAAATGACTCAAAGCTTCTTTAAACTAATATATATATATATATATATATATATATATATATATATATTTATATATATGTTTTTTTCACATTAGAAGGTATTCTTATGAATGAAATTTTGTTTTAGAAATCGATAAAATGCCAACATTTATTTATTTTTATACAATAAATCAAATATTTCGAACAGTCCTTTTGATTAGATATATAATTTCAGTTATCATTTTATTTTCGAAAACATCATTAAATATACACAACGATTGACGGCATGCGGTGAGAGAAGCACACAAGTGAAACGGGGGTGTAGAATGAACGAATCTGTTGACGTATGCACGAATTCCACTTTGTAATAGCGAGAACTTTATATACGTTGAAACGTAATTGGTGGAAGACTGACACCTGTGTAGAAAAAGGTTGAGCATAACGGTTTTCCTCTCCCACTACATGATTCTAAAATTGTTGTATATTTAATCTGAGTCTGTTCAAGGAACATTTATAAGTGAAACAGAACTATTTAATCAAATGGAGCATGACCATTCTGTTCTATTTTCTGCTTTATTTAAGTTTTTCTTTGCTTATTACATTAGTCTTAACCAACGTCACGCATTCTATCGTTTCACCTCACATATTATATATATAAAGATAGATAGGTATGAATTGAATGGATGTGTTTGAAGACATACAACGATTCTTCAATCTAAGCTTTCGCACAAGACTCATACCACACTAGATGTAATTCTTTGTTTTCCCTTCGAATGCCCGATTTATGTAATGAAACCTAGAACTCAGGATGTTGTTGACAATGTTGTCTATATTTGCTATTTGCAACGAAATTACGATAACAGATTTCTCCTCTTTTCGCTGAGATATTATCGCAACTATTCATGTATTTTTTGAACACTTTTAATTTTCAATGTGAGGCTTACTATGTAAAACATACCATTCAACAACATCAGCTGATAATTTCTCAACACATCCGGAAGTTAAAATGGTGTAGATACAGACACTCCCAGGGCAATGACTCTGTTATGGGAAAACGCACACACACGCACACTCCAACACCAACACACACACACACACGCATATACATATATATATATTTATATAAATCTTATACCTACATAAAAGTTATCCTTTGGCACGTATTTGTGGCTCACAGCTGTCATCAGCATGGCTAACTTAGGCATGGATCGAACCTTCAATATTAATGTATATGGTCCAACGTTTTACCATTAGACCAACCGCCCTGTCTACAAATATGTACAATTTTTATAACCTAAATATTAAATGTATTTTTCTGTAATTATTTTTATTGGTGATTGCAGCGTTTTTTGGGTTTTTTTTTTGCTTACTATTATTTTGATTGTCTCAATTCCTAAGTGATTAAGATACAGAAAATTGAATTATTAGTCACCCCTAACTTTATAGGACATATTTGTCGTTAATATTTACATAATTTCATCCTTTAACATATTTCTAATTTTTTTCAAAAGCTTCATTTTTATTACCTTTAGTAATGTCATTGCGGTAATGGTCCTCCGAGGAGAAGATTTTCTTTGAAGACTCATGGGTTAAGGACGCAGTATCTTTCCTTGTTTTTGAACTTTAATAAAATATAATTAATTTTTCATTTTATTATGCCATTCAATTAATATGATTGCTCTATACACTATATTGAGCTTTGCTTGTATCCTGATCGTCTACTAGCTAAATATATTATTTATATATTTAAAGTAGTATCTTACTCTCTCTCTCTCTCTCTCTCTCTCTCTCTATATATATATATATATATATATATATATATATATATATATATATACATTTAAACACGTTTATACGTATGTCTCTGTATCTACAAGATATACTTCTAAACTAATTACCGGATATTTATTAATTTTTGACAACAGTTGTAAAGCGTACGTAAATACAAGGCTTATTTTTGACTTTGTTTATTTATATAATAGGAGATAAAAAGGACGTGAAAGTCCTTCGTCAAAATTTAGATACTTCCGATTGTTGCTGAATTAGGAACATCATTTGATAATTATTCCCCAAATTTTGTGAATTAGGTGACATCATTTAATAATATTCCCAAAATGGCAGTTTATGTTAGTATTCATAATAAAATGATATGGCGTTATAAAGACATGGACTCCTATTTGAAATGTGATACATATTTTCGAAGTAAACAAATTGTGAATTTATATTTATTCTCAAGACTCATACAATTTCATAATTATTACTAGAATAAAAAAACATGTAATAGATTTAAATAAACATAAATAATTTAAGTAAGATAGTGTAACATAATTTTGGTTTGATTTTAATTTTCGTAAAGTGGCATAATAGTAGTGCTAAACAGTCCTGTTCATGGAATTAATTTTGCCGTCCTACGACCTGTGATTCTCTAGTATATATATATATATATATATATATATATATATATATATAGCTATTTCAATATCTTAATTTGTTTTGTTTGCATTACTTTGGACTGAGGCAAAATATTAACTTCTTAATTCGCATGTTTATTTCTTATTTTCTTTTAATCTTCGGCTTTTGTCGCTCGAACTTCCACTTAGCTCAGTGGCGTGGAATAAAAACATCGAGAAAATGATGCACTTTGGAACAGAAGAAAAACGATAAGATCAAAGGTTATGCCTTTTTGTTTTCATTCAAATGAAGCAAATTCATGCGAGATGTGCATGTGAATTTGATGCAAACGTTGAGCCGAGGTTCATGGTTCAGTTGAACGCGAATTGAGGACAAAAGATGTTTGTAGACGGATTAGCAAAACAATTAAGAACGTCTTCATCTTTTTATTTCTTGTAACTCAATTATTTTACAAATAATGCATGGTGTTATGGTAAGTGCATTAACATCATGGTTAAACACACCTATTCGCAGTTTGGTTCAACGGGTAAAAATATTGCTCGTATAGATCAGAAGTGTACTTCTTTTGGCCTGCTTTGTTATCTTTTGAGCGTTTGTTTACCTGATTTCTTTAAAAAACAAGAACTTAGAGCAGGATACTATGGTGATCAGTTGAGTCAAAATGCCTACATTATAAATTGTATATATTCTTTGTGGGCTTCCTGTAAATCTCAACGTTTTTTATGTAACACAATATGATTTTGATTATTAACATTTTTTCGGACTACTATTCTCATCTCAGATGTTATTCTTACAACGTTTCGGTTGATGTTACCTCCGACCTTATTCAGATGCGTCGAACTCAGACATTTTTACGTCGAACTCGGGAATTAGTACTGAATTTAGAACTGAACACTTTATTTAATCCACGAGGGTTGATTGTTTTCGCTTCGTCAGTCGACAAATAAATAATACTAATTACCAATCCGCATCTAAAAAAATCCGAAACATAATATCATGTTGTTCAATAAACGGATGATCTTTATTCGTTCAACAGATATTTTACTGTTAGCTTTTAAATACTGTTTGGTTTATATTGAAACACTTTATTTAAAAATAAATTAAACGCAAATGGAATATATTATTGCCTAGCTTTTATGTAAAATAACACATCAACCGTGCGTTTAAGTCCGTCCCAAAACAAATTAGTCCAACTCGGTAACTAGGTCTTAAACTTTATGCGAACAAACTTCTCCTTTTCAGGATAACTCACATTCTGAACTCAGGTGAGGCAAACGTTTGATAACTATATTCGATATAACATATGTACCAGCTGCGCCTACACCTCAGTGTCGTCTGCCTTCAACTAAAAACGAGGGCCACTTCTCATCAACCATTACTTTGAATCTGACAACTACAACAACCTTTTCTTTCCATTACCTGCACTTTTAGCGTCATAGTCGCCACTCTGACATTCATCTCTTTTGCCATGGTCCGCATTTCCTTTCCTGGATCTTGCCGCACATTTTTTTCTTTTTTCTTTTTTTAGTTTCTGGGTGAATTTTGTTGCGCAGACACAGTCAGACGTTTTGCTATGATTCTTCTTGCTAGTCATTGCTTCTACATCTTCGTCACAGTTCTCTAGTTCACAGCCTTCCAAGATATTCAAGAAGCACTGAGCTGCAGCTAAAATTTCTGAATTTTTTTTATTCGGTACAAATTATGATGTAAATCGCTCTCTTCCAATATTCCGGTACTTTCCAGTCATCCATGGTATCCAGTTCTTAAACCCACTGACAGTACACAGAAATAGCTATTAACTACTTTAAATTGTTTTGAAATGAAATAACATTACAAAGAAATAATCAAATTTATTTCGAATACGATATATATATATATATATATATATATATATATATATATATATATATATATATATATATATATACATACATACACATCGTATATAGATACACAAGGTATATTTAAAGGATCAATATCCGACATAATGTATAGAGCATGTAATCAAAAGACAAACTAATTAGAACAAAAAGAGATTAACACAGCAACATGATTTGATTAAATATATTTCGTCCATGTCAGGACTTTATCAAGAAATGCAATTTAAATGAACAGAAGTAATATACATACAGTAAGTGTTGTGGAAGGATTGAGAAATCTAAAATACGAGGTAAGCGTTTTAATTTTAATTGTCACATTTAAATCGTCCCAGTTTTCATTGCCATTGTCGTATTTGTCTTGTGTTTCTGATGAATCAAGACAAATCAATGTAGTTATTGCCTAAACCATGTGTGAAAGTAACAGTTGTGAATTGAGATCTGGAAGAGCGGTTTTATTCTAAGCGAAATATTAAAACTTAAGAGACTCTACTACACTTACAGTAAATACTCTGTTTTAAACGCTTCTGCTTATAAATTACGCAATATGCACAGGTAAAGATTTACTTATGGTAAGTAAGATTCATAGAAAAGTTCATGTTTCATTCTCGAGGTATATCAGACTTGAATGAAAAGTAACCATCTCTATGTAGCTTACACTAAGCTTACACGCGTATTGACTGCACTCGTAATAAATACTAAAATTATATACGTAATACATTATATTATTTTATAATATTATATGTCTGTATATATATATATATATATATATATATATATATATATATATATATATATATATGAAATAGTAATATAATATGTATATATATATATATATGATTATTTCACTATTATATATATATATATATAAGCCACTTAGCTATGTAAAATGATTACAATATGAAGCACAAACATACTATGCACTCTTGATAACTGTAATCTTACTCTCTAATTACTGCTATTTGTTATTTTAAATTTGTTCGTTTATATATTTATTTCTATATATATTTATTTTTATACATTTAAATTTGTGTAAATCATCATATGTGCTTTTTTTCAGGCAGTATGTTATTTACAATTGAAGAGCGAATTTTTATTGTTATTCATCTGGCCAAATTTGATGAATCTCTCACACTTTTTGAAAAGCAATAACGGCCTCAAATCAAAAATCATTGCCGAGTTTGTAAAAATTAATCAATCAAATATGCTACAGAGAGTCATAAATTCCTTGCAAAAAAGAATGGAGCTTTGCATGCAGAACAAAGGAGGAATTTTTGAAAATTTTCTGTAATTTTAAACTCCCATAAATGAATTTGTTGAATAAACTTTCTGTTTTATATTACCGTATTTTTTAACTTTAGAATTTCAAAAATAAATAGCTAAGTGACTAATGAATCACACTGTATATATATAAGCGAAATATAAAAATGCATATATATATATATATGTATATATATATATATATATATATATATATACTAAGAAGATAAACAAGACACTTTGACGGGAACAGTTACACATTTATAATATATTACTTTTTAAATAATTTTCTGTATAACACTGACATTTTAAAATTTGATTTCCTATGATTTCCTTCATATTATGTCATATATATATATATATATATATATATATATATATATATATATATATATATATATATATATATATATATAGATATTATATATATATATATATATATATATATATAGATATTATATATATATATATATATATATATTATTTTACGTATTCACATAAAATGTTATAAGTATACATTTTCAGTATTTACTCAATACGTGAGTAGAGCACCGTAGTAAGTTATGAAAGTAATGCTATGTTGGTATTTATAATTTGCTTCAGTTTACATATATTTTTAAACAACGCACAATGATCATTAAGCGAAGAAAATAATATTAGGAAAGTAACATGTTATTATTCTCTTACATATTGGAGGTGGTTTATCCGACTTCATTTGATAAACAATCATCAAGAAAGTCTACGCTTCTTCTCTGAAAAGTTGACGTAATTCTGAGAATACTCGGTAGTCATGCACGAAAAAGTATAAAAATGTTAATACTATGTAATTACTATTCATAACACATGTTATTTTCAATGATATTATTATTGTCTCTCTTGTCTTTTTATAATTGTATGGTGTCGGATGTATAGCCACCATTTGCCACGCATTATATAAATCGTCGATGTAATTGTTTTCTTTTTGTTTTCATTTACCGACAGGTTCCTGGAAATATGTAAAATCAGCAAAGCAGATGAAACGAAACAAGAAAAGAAGTTACGAAAAGAAACCCAATGCGAAAAAGATCGAATGGACATGACAACGGGAGGTGACGGTGGTTAAGTGGATATCGACACGGACTGAAGACCTGGGTGTTCCAAGTTCGAATCCAATCGGTTTCACAGTACCACTGTCACTTAGGGATGTTGCCAACCTTCTCGTAGTCCTTCCCATTAGTACTCAATGTCTTTCCAGAAAGATTTCTAACTAGAAAAACATCGGGGAAACTAATGCCAACACTAATATCATCTGATTCACACGAAAGAAGAAGAAATGACAACGATAGGAGATAGAAAGCACATATATATATATATATCATTGCCTCTGCTCGTTTAGATTTTTATGAATGGATTATATTCACTCTGATACACGCTAGTGTCACACCATCTCAGTCGAGAGCCAGGATTTTCAAAATCTAAAAATAGAATATTCTATGATTAAATGCTTTTAAATTATCTGATTAAATTTCAACATCGACGTAAATAAATCAATTATACTATCTCTCTGTCAGTCCTAATCCGATCGATTCATCGCGGAAAGTGCTGATCCAATGCCAGGGTAATGATCATAGTGCCGACACGATGCGTGTGTCAGGTAATTTATCACGATTCTCGGAATATTTAGGTCTGAATCCTCTGCTAAACGGGGAATTTTGTGCCAGAGCTATCTGAACTAGAGTCAACACTCTTGAATAGATGTGAACCTCTTGAGTTAATGTTAATATGTACAAATATATTATTTTTACTGAAATTCTCACTATATATTATAAACATATTGAGTCCGGTTTTAAACATTGTTTATCTAACAAGAATATGTATGCTGAAAGCTATCTCAAAATTGAGACAACGCATCTGGATTTTCGATCACACAAACAAAAGAAAGATGTATGTTCAAAACGTGTTATAAAACGAAATATCGTTGACCGTTTGAAAAATTAAAAAAATAACTTTTCCCAATTCCAAATTAACGTCTTCCTTTCTCATAAATATAGATCGTATCACTAACCTTAAGTTCCTAAAGTCAACTGTTATAAACAACCTTCCTCAAAATATACTAAGGCATGTCTACAACAAGACAAAGTCGTTCTAAGATAAGTTATGTTTCTACTTTTAATCTCCTGATTCTTTTTATCATTTTATGTTTTTCTCCTTAAATTGTTAATAATTATTTATTTATCTTTCTGATCGAAATTATGCAAATTAAATGTAAACATTTATTAGAATCTGTGATGTTAGTTACCTCTAAATCGGGGCAATGTTTTTATATTGTCGATCCTACGTTGTTCCGACAATAGAGACATGACTGTTAAAAAAACAGTTTTAAAAAAGCAAAAAACGGATAATCATTGTCATTTTGAAAACAAAAACTTTTAAAAAAAGTACTCCTCCAAATTAAACCATGAATTTCTCAAACATAGAGTCTATCCTCACGATATATGCAATAACATATTTCACCTGGTTTATGATTTAATTGGATTACTTGCGAATGTTGATGTTATCTCAAAGATATATCTAAACTTAAAACAAATATGCACTAAAAAGTAAACCAGTCTACATGCTCTATATCCATTTCAGCAAATCAAATAACAATATGCATTCTTGGAATGGGTAACATTAAGAGTTAGGCTTATAGACTGAAATCACATCTTGAGACATGCTTCCTGAAAATTACAAACGCTCAGAATTGTCTATAGGGCTGTAGTGGTTTCCTTTTTTGCTTGTATTGTTGTTCTAACTTTGTTTGCAAGTAAGATATTATACACACTTTTCTAAGTATTCTAATGTATTTGCTGGGAAGTCAGCCAATGATTGGTAGCCTTCGTATATATATATATATATATATATATATATATATATATATATATATATATATATATATATATATATATGTGTGTGTGGGGGGGGGTGTATGTGTGTGAAATGACAAACGGGAAACAGGTTAAAGTGAAAGAGAAAAACAAAAACAAGAGATTTTACCGGTTTCGTTCGTGTAAGCGAAGGTATTCAGAAAAAGTGAAGATTAGGAAATAACTTTATTTTGAAATCCACACACATGGGAGAAGGAAAAGAAGATCCGATTGGACCATATGAGAAGACATTTGGTGACATTCAAATATGACAATGTGGTGACACATTGTTCTTTATTTCTTATTCTACTTTTTATATTTTTATTTATTTTCATTTTCTTTTTTCACTTTCACACCTACTGAGCTAGTATAGGGGAGGCGGTAGGCGGAGGGGTAAAGACGATAAGTGGGAAGAAGACAAAGGAACTAGCCAGGATAAACGCACATAGGAGTGGGCATGAAATTGATACACCTAACGCGAGCACCTAAAAATTAATCGAAATATATCAGAAATATGTGTGGTAATTTGTCTCATATTAAGTTTTATAAAGCAATACCACTCTTAAATAGACAGTCTACAAAAATCTATTTTACAGTAAAACTAATGTAAATAATATCTTATAAATAGATTTTTTATGAAAAATGTTATTTTTTTTAAATCTTAACTAGCATTCTCGGTAAACGATCAGTAGACTCGGTAGTTCGATCATAATCACTAGATCTAGAATAGAAATTGTATTTGCATGATGTCATTATATTGCTGAAAATAGGTTAACCTTATTGCGAATAATCCGGCTTTTTGCCAACGTATTGATTCTTATGAAAGATAAACCCGGAAGGAAGACATAAATGTTAGCTAAATTTTATGGAAAAACCACACCACAATGTCAATTATATGTAATGATTTATTTTCCCTCAGTTTAAACATAATCTTCCCATATCACAGAATTTTTTTACTCAATCTTTCAAGCGTTTCACACGTTATCTTACACGGATCTGTTCATATCGGTCTATATTTACATTGAGCTCTCTATCTTGAATAGGCCTAAATATACTCCAAATCCAACTCGCATATATAAACATATATAGAGAGTATTTCCTATACGTGTGTAATATATAGGATGGCAATTCGGTACGATAGTACTGTACTGTATAGTTTACCCACAATAAATACACTACGCGTTTACAAACGTAGTTGTCTTGTCTCTGTTTATTCCTTGTAAAGGGCAGAACACCAACAACACAAACAAATACACACACACACACATATATATATACACATATATATACACATATAGATACGTATATATACATATGTATATATACATGTATATATGTATATATATACATATATATATATATATATATATATATATATATTCATATGTATATATATGTATATATATATATGTGTATATAAATATGTATATATATGTATATATATGTGTATATAAATATGTATATATATGTATATGTATATATGTATATATATATATGTATGTATATATATATATATATATATATATATATATATGTACATATATATATATTATAAAAACATAATTAGAGTTATACTTACTAGTGTTTCAGATACCAAAGAGAATCATAATATGATTAGAGATGCTCAATATTACAAATAGTGCCTAATTATATTTAAGTACTATGAGAATATATGAAAACACAAACAAAAGTATAATCCAGGTTTTAACATAGATTTGTTTATTTTAGATGTTAAAAAGAAAAAAGGAAGCCCTTATATATGAGGATATCAAAGTAATATATATATATATATATATATATATATATATATATATATATATATATATATATATATACACTCATCTTCTATGCAATAGAGTACGTAGCGTTAGAAAATTATTTTTCTTATTAACTTTTCTATCTAAGGGGTCCCAACGAAAGCCCGATAAAAAAGAGAAACCATTAAATTGCAAGAGTAATGCTATAGTTATTGATGGGACGAGTATAGTACTATTATGTATACATATGTGCGTGTATTTTTTCGAGAGAAATCATTTTTTCTTAATTATGTCTTCAATTAAGACTATATATAATGGTACTTTTACAACTGTTTCAAGGTAGGGTTTATTTTAATAAATACAATGAGCACTATTTTTTATGACACAAGCTTATATTCAAAACAACATTTTTGTAAATACCCAATAAAATACAAATTAACAAGATAAATAAAACACGTCGGTGATAATTATTCATTAATATATTTAATTACACATCACGATCCATACCATTATAATACAAACATTTTATTGTGTCTTTCAAACAAATCCTTGAAGTAAATGAGAAATAATTCAAGCTAGGTCTTATTTATGGGATGTGAATGCTAATTTCATATCTTTGTGTTGCAAAAATCGAATCTATTTTATATTAACAAACTATTTTATATATCTATATATCTATATCACACCAGAATATATACAAAACATGGGTATTATTTACTACGAACTAAACACACTCATATAAAAGTGTCCGTTTAATATAATTTATTTCATAATTATTCACACACACACACACATATATATATATATATATAAATATATTTATATATATAGTACATTTTTTTATTCATACAAACATGATTGTTTACATATTGCGTACATGTTTTGCTTGTACTTTTCACAGAGAGTTTACCCGCTAACACAAAAGAAAATGAGGGAGTAGAATTTCAACAGATAAACATGTGCAGAAACTAAAATAATACGTGTACCATATATATATATATATATATATATATATATATATATATATATATATAAGCATGCATATGCGCTCAATATATATATATATATATATATATATATATATATATATATGTATATACACATATATAACGCATATATACAGAGACACGAATCCAAATACAATATATACGCACATACACGCGCAGTATATACCCTACTAGACACTACCCTCGACTGTCACAGGTCTCTGTGTACAGGGGTTAATCAGCACAATCTTGTATGATGATGGTTCGCCTTACAAGTAGACCTTCATTAAATATTCAAAATAACATTGTATTAGAACCCCTTAATAGGATCCCATACACACTAAATTATACGAAATAGTCTCGATTTCTTAAAATAACGGCACTAAGCTGGATAGTTCACCAAGCTAGATGAATTATTGTCCTGGAATCCAGTAAGACGAACAGAGCGTAAGAAAAATATACAGAACATATTAGGACATATCTATGTATGTTATAAAGAGGTCAAGTGTTTGCTCCAAAAATGGCCCAAATACATATATCTATATATATATATATATATATATATATATATATATATATATATATATATATATATATATGTGTGTGTGTGTGTTACACCGGCCGTTCTTACACAGGAGAAACTACACCGGTTGTAACTATAAATAGTGCGAGTCACCAGAGACACAGAGAAGACAAAGCACAGTCTTGTAACTGTCTAGCCAAGAGCTAGTCACTTTCTTACTTTGTTAATACACTTGTTAAACCAACCCGCGACTTGACTTCCTTTATTTATTATTTACTGTGGGGCAACTTCACAACAGATTGGCGACGAGGAATCGAAACGATTTCACTGCAAAAAAAAAAATCACCCAAAGTGATTCGGAAGATCTTCACGGAAAAAAACCTATCTTAGTCAGATATTTGGATTCGAAGGATTAACAGCAAATTAACTACTGAGTAGTTTAGCGAAAAAAAAACACAAATTCAAAACTTGCTACCAAAAATCGAAAACTAGAAAACGCGAAAGACATTTTCAATTATTGAAATAATTGAATACACTGATACCTTTATATTTTTTTTCTCTTCAAGTTTCACTGACTTAACGAGTATCCGCGTCAATTATTACAAATATTGTGTAAGTTTGTCGTTATTATTAGGACAACATCTGATATTTGAGCCAAATCCGAATTGACTATTTATTAAAACGGTCTACCACAGAATTGTCGAGAGCAAAGGACGGACAGTAAAAAATATATTCGCGTAAGTCATTTGTGCTTCCAACTAAGAACTGTTAAATAAGCAAGTGGCATTTTTGCAAAATGAAAAGGGGTTAAAAAGATTTCCCATAAAACTAGTCTTATTAGGCTTATAGCGACGGACTTGGTTTTGTAAGACTACGTACACATATATATATATATAAAAAAAAAATCTTTTTTTTTCTTAGTTTTGTTTTTCAAACAAAAGAACTGGGATTGAATTTTTCTTATTAAGGAATAATATATTTCTTGTTTTGTGTATTAGTTGAGCAAACTAATCATATCCAACGTTGTGGGGAAAACTGATTTATTTTTACAAGTGTAAATTGTGTGGTGCATAACTTGAATTCGTGAATGATGGACACTGAATTCAAAGATTCTCTTTTTCAATTACTTGAATTCCAAATGGAACAACATGTTGCGTTACAAAGACAGCAAGTTGAACAACAAATGGAACTTCAAAGAAAACAAGTTGAAATTGAGGAGAAATTCAAAAGAGAGTTGTTGGAACAGCAAAAAGCCCAGAGAAAAATGCATGCTGAGCAAAAAGAGGTGGCGACAACACGAGAAGAAAGATTCCAAGAAAAACTGCTACAACAGCAGAAACACTTCGAAGAACTCTTGATAAAAACACAGGAGGAACTTAGAAAATTTCTGGAGGCAACACAGTTAACGAAAGCAAACGAGACTCATTTTTCAATTATAATCCTGAAGACGATGTCACTTTTGCTCACTTCTATAGAAGATATGAGGATATTTTTGTATCGGACTGCAGTACATGGACAGACTCTAAAAAAGTTAGATTTTTGTTTAGAAAATTAGGAGCTGCCGAGCATACAAAGTTCGTGAATGTTATCCTTCCAAAAAAGACCAGTGAGTTGAACTTCCATAACTAACATAACTGTTTTCTACAAAAACTTCTCTTTTCCACAGGAGATATAAGTGTATGAATGCCACTAGAAGAGAGGAAGACGACTACATTACGTATGCAAGTATAGTAAATACACTTTGCGACGATTTTAAATTAGATGGATTATCATCGGATAATTTTAAATGTTTAATATTCTTGCAAGGTCTGGTCTTAAATAAAGACTCTGAAATCAGACGTCGTGTTTTAAATAAACTCGAAAATGAGCCATGTCTAACAATACAAAACTTAGCGGAAGACTGTGAACGTTTTGTTGCGTTGAAACAGGACAGTCGTGACATATAGGAAAACGGAGTGTCGCACATTAAAAAAAATCCATCAGAAGAAAAATTGACTTCAATGAATAACCAGAGAAAAAAACATGGAAAAGATCCACCTGGACCGTGTTGGAGGTGTGGAGATAACCATTGGTACAATGAGTGTCCCTACATATTCAAACAATGTGACAACTGCCACCAGAAAGGACATAAGGCATCACGTTGTAGAAAAAAATCTGGTAGAAAGACAGCCATTAAATTGACAAAAATTGAACCTGAAGAACAAAATATCCGGAAATATGTACAGGTCAAAATGCTTAAAAAAAAAGTAAGACTACAGCTTGATAGTGGGTCTGACATTTCCATCATTAATGTACAGACATGGAAGAAGCTTGGGAGACCCACTATGATCAAATCACAAATAACGGCGAGAAGCGTCAGTGGTGAAAAAATAACCTTCGAAGGGGAATTATTGACGAATATTTCTTTCCAGAATAAGACCGTAACAGCCAAAATTGTTGTTATGTGAAAATCTAATGACCTTTTTTGGAACTGATCTGATTGAAAAGTTTAGCCTATGGGATCTGCCTTACAGCTCCTTTTGCCAAAAGGTTGAGGATTCGAATGTGGAGGCAGAAAAACTCAAGAGGGAATTAAAAGAAAATTTTCCAGACGTATTTTCAGGCGGTCTTGGAAGGTGTACAAAAGCGGTAGCAAAGTTTGAAGTTAAAACAAATGAACTACCTGTGTTCAGAAAGAAAAGAAATGTTCCATACGCCGCTATAGAGCAAATAGACGATGAATTAAAAAGACTCGAGAACATAGCTGTCATTTAAAAAATTGATCACAGTGAGTGGGCTTCACCTACAGTTTATGTTAAGAAAAAGAACAAGGAGATTCGGGTTTGTGCCGATTTTTCCACAGGCTTGAACAAGGCATTAAAAGATCACCATTACCCTCTTCCAAGCCCTGAAGAAATATTTGCGAAACTGAGTGGAGGAAAATATCTTTCTAAAATCGATCTCAGCGACGCTTATCTTCAAATCCCTGTCGATGAAGAGTGTTCAAAACTGCTCTGTATCAATACCCATAAGAGATTATACAAATTTAACCGACTTCCTTTTGGAGTAAAGGTCGCCCCTGCGATTTTTCAACAAATTATGGACATGATGTTAAATGGGATGGATTTCGCAGTAGGGTACCTGGACGATGTGTTAATAAACAGCGTTAGCAAAGAACAACACAAGCCTCATGTAAACCAAGTATTCAAAAAAATCCAGGATTATGGGTTTAAAATCAAAGATGAGAAATGTACTTTTTTCATGGAAAAAATAAAATACTTAGGACAAATCATCGATGAGCTAGGATGAAGGCCAGACCCAGATAGGGCAATGGCGATACGGAACATGCTTGCTCCAGAAAATATTGCGTCTCTACAAAGTTTTTTAGGGTTGGCGAATTACTACAATGTGTTCGAACCAAACATGCATAAACTAAGATCACCCTTAAATGAACTGTTAAAGAAGGACCAAAAATGGGTCTGGACGCAAGAGTGCGAAGAAGCGTTTCAGAAAATTAAAGATATCTTAACGTCTGACTTGTTTCTGGCACATTATAATCCCAAGCGCGATATTGTAGTTGCAAGCGATGCCAGCAACTATGGTATAGGAACATGCATATTGCACAAAATGGATGATGGAAAATTAAAACCCATAGCCCATGCATCCCGAACACTTCTACAAGCCGAAAAAAACTACTCTCAAATTGAGAAAGAGGTTCTAAGCATTATATTCGCGGTAAAGAAATTTCATCGTTTCCTGCACGGTAGACAATTTCTGTTACAAACAGACCACAAACCCTTATTAACGATTTTCGGATCGAAAAAAAGACTACCACAACACACTGCGAATAGACTCCAAAGATGGGGTACCATTCTTCTCAACTACAATTTTCAAATGGAGTATGTACCATCTAAGAAATTTGGTCATGCAGACGGGTTATCAAGGTTGATACCTAAGCAGACAGAACCATTGGAGAATATGGTGATAGCAGCCAATCAAGCGGAAGCTGCAGTAAAAAATACGTTATGTGACACAATAAGAGAACTTCCAGTAATGGTTGGATGAATTAAGGGTAAGGCAGAGGTGGACGAATTTATCATAAGCACGAACGAAAAAAACAACAAAAACGTTCTTAATCCCCAGAGGGGATATTTTCAAAGGGGGGTGTTACACCGGCCGTTATTACAAGGGGAAACTACACCGGTTGTCACTATAAATAGTGCGAGTCCCCAGAGACACAGAGAAGACAAAGCACAGTCTTGTAACTGTCTAGCCAAGAGCTAGTCAATTTCTTACTTTGTTAATACACTTGTTAAACCAACCCTCGACTTGACTTCCTTTATTTATTATTTACTGTGGGACAATTCACAACAATATATATATATATATATATATATATATATATATATATATATATATATATATATATATATATATTATAGATATCTTTTTATCCAATTCAACAAGCTTTTTACTACAATTAAGTTTACATTCATATAACTAAACCCTCTCACACATACACAAATGCACATCATACATCCCCTCATATATATATATATATATATATATATATATATATATATATATATATATATATATATATTATTTGTCGCTCCTGGAAAGTAGAGCACTATAATTGGTTGTATTTACACAGCATGAAGTCACTTGCTTATAATGCATCATTTCCTCCATTTAATAGAAGTAGAATGCCTCGACGTCAAGCCGCCGTTAAAGTGTTAAAATTATCATAGTTTATTTATTGTTTACAATTGGCCTAACGGTAACCGACGTCGGACTGGAGTTGAAAAATACTTGTAGTCCGGGATTTTGAATCGCATGACCGGTAGTGAATAGTCATATCTCTATGCTGATGAGTCCCGATTAAAAAAGGACTAAACGTATACGTACATAGATAATAAATAATAAAAAATATATATAATGTTATATTAAAAATACTTTCCTCCGAGTTTTTTAGAAGATAGTTGCGACCATATAACTAATGATACCACTCTGTATCAGTTAGAGACCGGATTGCCAACTTTTACGCTAAAATCAGCAAACTCAAGCCGCATTACAAAGAGGGAAGAAGAAAAAAGAATATATAAAACTGAAAAACATTGTTTTGATTGGAAAACAAATTGAACGTATAAAAAAACAAAAGATTTCAATGATTATATGAAGATAAGAAAAGAATAGCGTCAGAAGAATTACTTTTGGCAGCCGAAAGCACATTTAGATTACTTCCTTAATTACGTGCATACTAATTTCGGAAACGTGCAATTAATTAATGACTAATTAATTATGCAATGGTGGGTATCTTTCCGGCGACACCGTATACATTAATAGATATCGGGGGAAAGAAAGGGATAGGAGAGATTGACGGACTGGTGACATTAAGAAAGAGGGGGAAATAAAAAATGTACTTATTATATTACTAGTATGACCCGTGGTGTACGGGCGTTGTCCAGGACACTTAAGTAAGGCAGACACTGATGTTCCCACTACTGAACACTATATAATGTTTTAAAGTATATATTTAATAAGCTTTACATACCAAATGCTGTGTGTTGTAAGTGTGAAATTTATAATAAATATTAACTGTTTGAAAGATAGTAAAATGAGTTTGTATTAATTATTATTTTGAAAAAAATATGTGTATAGGAGTTTTTGTTCCTGAAATAAGTGTTTTCAGTGTTATGCATGTATTTTAATCACAATATACTTTTTTCTTAATTGATATTTTCAGCAGCACAGGAGCTAATAGGCATAGTAAGCAAACCATATTTATCTAACGCATGGTGTGATTCAAAATCCTTTTCAATATTAGATGTATACCATATTTTTTTAAGAGTGACAGAATACATATTTATTACTGTGAGTTATAAGGGAATTATACACCCGTCCTGAAATTATTAAGGATGAATCAAAACAGCTTAAGGGATGAAATATGCAAATCTGTGAATACAAAAAAAAAACAAATGTTATATTAAATATTGAGCAATGTGTAGAAAGGCCATATCTCCCGTTTATAAAAATAAAGTTACATATGTTAACACCCCATATAAGGTTAGTTTAAAAAATTCGTTAGAATTTTCCACTATAAGACATATTAGATTTAGTGTATAAAGATATGTGTCGTGAGGGAAATGTTTATGCAGATAAAGACAGTTATTTAAAATATTCCACATCCACTAAAGAACGAAGAATAAAATAAAAAATACTAAACATTTCTATTCGGTCCTTGTCGTAAAAACGAAATCAATCTAATCTCGTGAATAACATAAAGGTTCCAGTTCAAAGTGTGTGTATACGATATAAACGATTCAATGAGGAAGTATTTCGACTCAAACCTATTGATTAAAACGCAGGACACCGTAAGAAACACGCGTTTAACATTCATAACTATACTACAAGATGCGTGATTTGCATTTGAAAAAAAAAATCCGTGTAGGACTCCTCTTCCACTAATTTACGTTATTCAAATACGATTTACGCATCAGGCTTAGTTTAGCTCCCTTCTTAAAGAACCTAAAATTATATATTTTGTTCGATTATATGTAAACAGCCTAAAAAATACCACATTAAAAACAGCTAAAAAAACATTAAATATTTCAGCGGTTAATCGAGAACTACCCTGGAATACTTTCCGAATTCTGGGACTCAACAATGGTGTAGTGGCATTATATTTTTCTCGTTTGAGTTACTTTTTTTTCTGTTGTAAATATTTCTTTAGAATCTCACCTGGCGTAGCTAAAACCCTGAACGCTTTTACATTCTTCTTTTTTAAATGGGCAAGTGCATCTAAATATCCTTATAAAATATCCTACAATGAAGAAATAAAAATAAAAAAAATAATATTTTACATTAGAGCGGGGGTGATTACTTTGCTATAGAAATTAAACGTAAAATGAGCACCAACTTCCTGATCAGTTATCGAGACATGTTATAGATTGGAGTTTTAGTTGACTATAATATTTTAATATAAACGACTGGGATCTTTTTTGTGGTATTTTTTTCTCTTGATTTAGTCCGAACTGGCAAGGAAGTGAGTGATTATTTTACGTAAAAATCATATAGGAAAGTGATCCCCAACTCTCAAGTCTAAATTCTTTTCATTCCTTCTTTGCATATAATGTCAAGCTTTTTACATGTAGTCCCTCCATCTAAGAATCTGAAGATTGTATTTTTTTGTGTTTTTTAAAAACTTAGTTCACTCCCCAAAAAGGCAAGTTTTCACTGTAGACGTAATGGGCTACTGAGGATCTGAGTAAAAGTTTTGAGGGGCATCAAGAATTGGGAGTTGTCAAGCGAGATGCTTGTTCACATCAGTTTTAAATGTGTATGTAATTACAGTCGAAGAAACTGGTAGCAGGGAGGTAATTCCAAAGGCCGGCAACTCGAGGAAAGAAGCTATTAGAGTAGAAGGCTCTGTGGCATCTGGGAATCTCCGCAGTAAATAGAAGGGATTTAGCTGATTGTCGGGTTGATCGTGTGTATATACGTCGAGGGGACACCAAAACAGAAAGTTCGTCGAGGCACTTTCCATTGAAGTACTTACAAAACAAGCACAAGGATGCCGGAATGGCAGAGATGCTGAAATTCAGTAGATAATTTGCGACCTATTAGATTATCAACTGTTTTTTGGTTAGAATTTATAAAAACAAAAATAACCGAGAGTTTAAGGTCTTTATAAGAGAATGGTTTATTTCAACGTGAATCTTATAGAAAAAAAAACCCTTCCGGTACTCTAATAGAAAAAGCCTAATAAACTCGAATACAGTCTAATGCAGTCACTATAGATACTACTCTGCGTAGTACATATATATATATATATATATATATATTATATATATATATATTATATGTATATATATTATATATATATTATATGTATATATATATATTATATATATATTATATATATGTATATATATATTATATATATATTATATATATATATATATTATATATATAATATAATATATATATATATATATTATATATATATATTACATATAATATATATATATATATATATATATATATATATATATATATATATATACAAGAGTAGTATGTATAGTGGACTGTATTTGATGGTATTCGAGTGTATTAGGCTTAGCCTATTAGAGTACCGGTAAGACTATATATATATATATATATATATATATATATATATATATATATATATATATATATATACAAGAGTAGTATGTATAGTGGACTGTATTTGATGGTATTCGAGTGTATTAGGCTTAGCCTATTAGAGTAGCGGTAAGACTATATATATATATATATATACATATATATATATATATATATATATATATATATTTATACTAAAGACTAGTACACTCATCAGCCTTGAAGAGGGAGAGGTGTCCCATCATAACACCTCCTCTCCTAGTAGCTGAAAATCTTCTTATTTTTACGATCCAGGCTGAAGCGCTCCACTTGTTTTCTTTCACGTATGATCTATCTTTTATCCGAACTAATTGAAGTGGATCATTTCCGGTTTGGGGCGGAGATACATTTTGTTCAGCTCGTAAGACTGGCCCAGTAGATGTATACATATATTCGTGTACAATATTGAGTAGTGGCATGTCAAACGCATCACATAGAATCTTTATTGGGATTTCTTCCTCGCTTTTTTTCATTATTTTTAGCATATCGTGTTCTAATTCTGTTAATGTCTCTTTTACACACAATCTGTTTACTTTTTATGTTCTGGACCAATTTGCCAATCATTTTCTGAATTTTTCATCCATCTAATGGCTTTTTTTCCACTTTGGACATTATTGAAATATAATTTATCTCCTAGGGAATATCTTGTTTATATATTCTTCCTTTATAGCAACGTTATTCCTTGGATAGGGTATCAATCTATCGAACATCAATTGTGTTTTCCTTGCGAACATAAGTTCTGCAGGGGACAACATCGAGTCGTTGTTTAAATTAGAAGGCACCGTAGGAATGGCTAAGCATTTCGGGGTTGTTTTTCTTCCATGTCCATGAACTAATGTTTCGGCCTGACCGTTCGATCTAGGATTGTATACTGATCACGTAATGTGTTCAATAGCAAAGTAAGCACAAACGTGCTTATATTCTTTACCTGTGAACGCCATACTATTGTCGCTGACCTATGACCAGGGGACCTGAAAACGACTGAACTATCATATAATACATCGATGGTGTTCCTAAATGTACGATGTTTGCACTCAGGCTAATTCGAGAAATAGTGCACCAAGATAAAGTAATAATACTCACTAATCGGGCCAGCATAGCCGTTTTGGGGTCAAGTATTTGTTTTGACCGGAGGCGCCGTAGCTGCCAATTAACAACCTAGGCATAGTTTTACAAAACCTGTCAGAAAAAGTACGACCAAGAGCAGCCATGTCAGATTTAGTAAGAAAAAATGTTTCCCCAAGTTGCCCAGATAGAGGGAAAGAAAAACAGCGTTCATTTCACATGTCAGGAAACAAAGCCAAACACTGGGGTCCATTAAAGTGCCCCTTCGCTCGTACCTCTGCCCTGGTAAATAGACAAATAAGGAGTGCAAACGCCGGGCGATAGGCATATCCCATCTACTTCTTAAGCAATTTTAAGTTTGCAAACCGGATATTTTCTTTGATATTCTAGATCTAGGAAGGTTGTTGATCATTACATAAAATGCATAACACCCCCGACAGTTACCTGCGAAGACGTAAACAGTCAGTAGCACAGTTCCTATATCAGAGTTTTCCTACTCTAAGATTGACGACCTGACAAGGTCTACAGGTCAATTACACCGAAAGGGTTACTCTTGCGTGTACTAGTAAGGTATTTCAGTCCCCAGCATGGTATAAAAATGTTAATGTATATATATATATATATATATATATATATATATATATATATAGAGAGAGAGAGAGAGAGAGAGAGAGAGAGAGAGAGAGAGAAGGAGTGAGAGAATAGGTGTACATGTCAACTCCTAGAGATAACATACAATTGAAGATGGGTTCCATTTTTATGAGTAAATTTCTTACGGAGTAGATGTACCGACATTCCGGAGGAAGCGGAATTAGTTCCAATGCTTCACTACAATACAAACCGAACTAAACCGACTTTACAAAGTAAAACTAAAACTTAATATATTTAGAGTTATTAAGTGATAGTTTCGGGTTGGCTTAGGGTTTGGTTCGCGCTATCATAGGGTTTGGTTGATGTAAAAAATTAAAATAAATCAGTCCTTCTCGCATTTTGTAGATTGTTCGATGAAATCCGTTAACGTTCGTTAACGTTAAATTAACTTAGCCAAATACTTGTATTTTCCATCATGGTCGATAATGTTTTCTTGAAGTGGTAGATAACTGCTGAGTTTACTTTCTCCACTTACGGATTGTGTGAAGCATCGGAACCTTATTCGACTTTCTGGGGAAAGTCGAAACTGCTTACGTCAAGAATGCATATTTTTTGGATACCTATTCGTAAAAAGTACAGGAAAAACCCTGCCCTTCTATTATCCATACAGATTGATCGCGCTAGCAATGCCAATACACGGGTCCTGCTCCTACACTATTGAAAAGTGTGTTCATAAATATACGGGTTATATATATATATATATATATATATATATATATATATATATATATATATATATATATTAGATGAATTTGACAACCTCGTGTTTTTTACTAGTACACAATTAACATACATTGTTCTTTCCTCGATGCCTACTCACTAAATATTTTTTCTGGTAAAATAGAAAGTACAAGTTTGAACAAAGAGTACGGAACATTTATCTGCCAGTCACAGCCTTAAACTCGAAAATAAACCAATAATAAAAAGGGTGATCATAATTTTATGCAAACACAAGTCATATGTAATATTTTAATGAAATATGTCATCATAACATGCTGCCCATATATATATATATATATATATATATATATATATATATATATATATATATATATATATAAACAGTTACATGGTAAACAGCTGATGATCCCCGTGTTAAAATTAGATGCTTACGGTCTCCTGTTTTTGTTTCACTGTTGGATACTTCACCCCCCCCCTTTTTTAATTTTTGTTTTTTTAATTTTATTTACTTATTTTTTTAATTTTTTCATTCATGAATTTTCTAACGAATGTTAAGTCTGCAATATCTTGGATTTAGTTAGTTTCTCTGGAAATTAAAACTGCATTTTACTTTTCTTTTTTGTTTTGTTTTTTTGGTTAAAATGACTTAAACCTTCTTTAGACTATATATATATATATATATATATATATATATATATATATATATATATATATATATATATGCATATGTATATATATATATATATATATATATATATATATATATATATATATATACAGGGTGGGCCAAAATAAGGGTCCTATCTTTAAATTTGAATAACTTGAATTTGAATAACTTCCACAAAATAAAAGTTAAACTCACCAAACTTTATGTGTGTGTAGACTGACCCTTCCGAGATTTTTTGAAATAAACAAAACAAATTTTAGCCGAAAAACACTTCTTAAAACTTACAAAAACTAAAGTATTGTTTTTTACACTGTTTTGAGTTTTTTAAGCAAAAATAATGTTTTCTAAATGAGGGTACGTTCCTTAGGGCTAATACGGCTCATGCTTGCTTCGGAAGGGGTCCTTTACTTATTCTAAAAAAAAATTTAAAAAATCAATAAATAAAAAAGTTATGAATTTTTAAAAATAGGACCCTTATTTTTGCCCACCCTGTATATACATATGTATATAAATATATATATATAAAAGGAGATTGTAGTTTGCTTGAAGCATAGTTGGTAAATATAAGTGCAGATTAGTCGTCTGAGGCTGTAGGAATGCGATGTAGTTGCCGTAAGATGGAAAAACTTAAAAGAAATAAACGAAGAAGGAAAGTGAAACTCAAAACGATTTATTAATAATTTCACGAAAAACTGATTAAATACTAGAATAGTAAATACTGTCTGGTAAATAAAAGTTCGGCAAAGGGTAATCTTAAATTTTCGAAAGAAACGCTTTCATTTTCAAAAGAGAACAATAAAAGACCGAGAGGGTCGAAAAAACGGGAAAACCGGTGTCAAACCATTGAAATACCACAGCAGACAATTGGAAGTAGAAACGCAGAAAATGTCAAAATTTAATTATTCAACTAAAGTTAAAATATTATAAACATTAGTTTATTTATATACTAATTACTATAATTTTATTATATTTTATTTTATATGATGTATTAATTATTATTTTTTTACTTTTTCTTTATTCAATTCTTAATTTAAATTTACGTGTGGGCCGTTATTATTATAATATGTGCTATCAAACGGGGGATAACTTAAGGAAAAATATATTTGAAATGAGATTTGAGATATGAGAAGGAATTTAAATTGTGGAATAGACCAATGCCAATGAGGTAGGAAGGAACCGTTGGAACGGGGGAAGGGCAGGGGGGAATTAGAAGAAACGTTGGAGAAGGGTGGGGGGGGAATTAGGGATAAAAAATACATACACACATATGCATACATAAAGTGTAAATTTCTAAATACATATTTCTTTTTTTATGTTAATTTAAGAGTATTCCAAGGGTATAATACTCCTAGAACAAAATTTATATAAATGTATTCTATTTATTGATTTATAGATTTATTTTTATTTTTTTCTTTAATTTTCCTTTGTTATTATGATCTATTCATCTATTTAATTTATTCTTTTATTATTAAAATTTCTTTTTTCATTTATTTTAATTTTTTTAAATTATTATTTTATTTTATTGAGCATACGCATACACACACATGAGAATACACCCATATTCACATACATGTATATATGCATACACATACACAAAGCCTAAATATATGTAAATGAAGTGCATATCATTCCATTCCATAATTATAATATGTAACATGTGAAAATGTGGGGTGGGTGGCGCTGGCAAATACAGAGGAGACAAAGGCAAGTAAAAATGTGGGGTGGGTGGCGCTGGCAAATAAAGAGGAGATCAATGCAAGTAAGTTGGGGTGGGAGTGTGAGGATGTAAGAATCAGAGGATGAAAGGGGAAGACAACTCAAATCCATTAATGCTGACTCTGGGATTAAAGGTAGTCAGCCAATCGCCTCGCAGAGCGATGGTTTTGGAGTGAAAAGAAATGACGGAGATAGGTTAAAATTATTGAAGAAAATCTGTCTTTTTTAAGCGGGTGTTGATTTTGGCAAATGAAAAGCTCTTTCATTTGTTGACATCTTCTCGCTGAGAAGATTACGCGCATCAACTCACACAAAACAAATCCTTATATTATATCAACATGGAATGTTCGGGATAAGACCATCCTATAAATCGCCTACAAGCATAAAACTTTCTCCCGTTTCTCTCTTTAAAACTATTTCTGAGCGGGGTTTCCTGTTATACTGTTAGACAAAAAGTATCGATGGGCAACCATCCTAATGTTAAGTGTCAATTAGAATTATATATATATATATATATATATATATATATATATATATATATATATAAATAATATATACATATATACTAAAATATGCATATATACTAATATATATATATATATATTAGTATATATGCATATTTTAGTATATATGCATATATATATATATATATATATATATATATATATATATATATATATATATATATATATATATATATATATCAGTGTATATTTGTAATCCGAGGCTAGAGCAATGTGATATAGGTACCGGAAGGTGGAGAAGTGAACAAAAACAAACGAGAAAAGAAAACAAGAATAGAATCTCAAATCTATTCATTAATATGTCACGTAACACACCTTAAATACCGAAACAGTAAATAAAAAAGAGGTTACTGTACGGCAAATAAAATTTCCGGAATAAGGTAATCTTGAATTTTCGAAAGAAAAACTTTCATTATCAAAAGACCAATAATTAAAGACCGAGTGGTCGAAAATTACCTCGGATTACAAACCTACATTATATTTATCAGCAATGTTTCTAGCAAACTACAATCTCCTTATATATATATATATATATATATATATATATATATATATATATATATATATATATATATATATATATACATATATATATATATATATATATGCATCTATATTAACATTTATATATATATATATATATATATATGAAATATCATCGTTTCGTGAAAACAACTATTTCTCTATCTCTCTTTCTCTCGCTCTCTCTTTCTCTCTCTCATTTTATATATATATAAATAAATATATATATATATATATATATATATATATATATATATATATATATATATATATATATATATATATAAATGAGGATAAAATACACGATAAAGCATGAAATAAAATGCCGTGGCCACAGATACCAATACACGCGGTTTCGTTCGTATCAACAAACCTGTCAGAAAAAGCTAATATGAAAGATATAGTAAAATATTCTAAACATAGGCAAGAAGAAGACGCACAACGGAATTTTTGTGGAACAGGCACAAAAGAATGCATATATATATATATATATATATATATATATATATATATGTATATATATATATATATGTATATAAATATATATATGTATTTATATATGTATATATATATATATATATATATGTATATATATGTATATGCATATGTATATATATATATGTGTGGGTGTGTGTGAGAAAATACTCTAGTTGCTAAACACCAACTTAGGTTGAATTCTCATAGGGTGAGAAACATGTGTTTTAAATATATTAGTATGAATTCATACTATTGAGTTGTCTCAATTCTTATCTTACTTGTATATCAATTACATCTGATCTTCATAAATTAGGGGGAATGTTATATATTAACACCCAGTACTAGCGTGAACTTGAACATAAATAATCAGGCATCTTATAATCATCACGGTAATATGCAGACACAATTAAGCTAAACGAAAAATTAAAAATTGCTCACACACACACACATATATATATATATATATATATATATATATGTAAAATAATATTTGTATAAATAAATATTAAATATTTAAGTACCTAGAGACATTGATGTTTCATGCTAACGCAATATTCAGTCTAGGAACTAATTCTCAACGGTCGGTGGGCGCGAACCCCGAACACAAATCGCCACTGATTCGCAGTCGAGGATGTTACCAACAGGCCATTGCCAACTAGTTCGTAAATAGAGAGGAATTTTAACTGTAAATAGCGGAATTCGGCGACTACTCACCAAGCAGTAAGAGTGATCAACGAAACGTCGGACCATGCATATAGCTATTTGTACTGCGGGTTATCAAATCTCCTTGAAAGTGCCCAGCCTCCGTGGGAGGGAGCTGATAAACAATAATATTTTTATAAATAAATATTAAATATTTAATATATATATATATATATATATATATATATATATATATATATATATATATATATATATGTGTGTGTGTGTGTGTGTGTGTGTATATCTATATAAATGCGGATAATGAACTGATGAAACACAATATTTGCACAGTTTACAAGTTTATTTTCTCATCAAAATTCTAAACAAAGAATACACATACAAAATGATATTTAAGCCATGACTTTTCAAAGATTACATCTTTATCGTCAGAACATCTGACCAATAGCAATTGAATATTAATTAATTATTTTAGATGCATATATTTCAAATGCTAAAGTGGAAAACATTGTAGAATAAACATTATAGGGAGAAATGGCTCAATATATATCATGAAAAAGAACACTATTCCGTCTATCGGCAGAGAGTGGTATTAAATTTAAATGATCTGAACTGAAAAGAAGCCGAACAAGAAATGCTGGTTGATGGTCACAGATAATCCATGGACATGTAGGCCCGAATGATATTTGAAAATTACCCATATTATTCTCTCTCTCTCTCTCTCTCTCTCTCTATATATATATATATATATATATATATATATATATACATATATATAAATCCATGCCTCAAAAACATACTCTGTTTACTGCATGTGACTTTGAATGGTTCAGAGAAAATAGACGTTTGAAGTCAAACCTCTTAAAGGGTGTGGCAATTAATGCTAGATGTCAAATTCAAAAAGGTAGTAGTAGTGGAGAGAATTATTCTCAGTAAGTTGTTATGCAAATATAAATTATGCCTAGGAAAGAGTGGGCGGGGTGGATATAAAGATCGAAAAAGGACATGTTGTGCAGGGGAAGGAGAGAAGAATGAAGATCAGTAAAAAGAGTATAACGAGTTAGGGTTAGGATAAGGGTTAAAGTTAGGGTTTAGGGTGTGGGTTTATGGTTAGGGTTAGGGTTTGTTATAGGACAAGCGCGGATTTATATTCAAAATTAAAATCTAAGTTCAATCAGGAGAGAAAGGAGTTACATCTAGATGATGGGGTGTGTCAGATATAGAGATTTAAAGCGATACATAGATATACTTTATAGATATTTCCGTTGAAGTGATGTTAATTTTTTATTCAAAATATCGGGAAGAGAATAAAGAATGACAATTAAGAAGAATGAGAAAAAGAAAAAGAAAAAGAGAAAGCGAGACAAATGTATCCGGAAAGTAAGAGAAAATAGGAAGAAGTATATGATTTTAAAATAGATATTATAAACTGCACATGTCTCTAATCTCCTGGGGTGAATTAAAATTAAAAGATTTAAGGACATGCCATTTACCTTTTAACTAGGTAATCAATTCACCACATCTACCTCGTATCTCTGCTCTTACAAATAGCAACAGGTTAGTCGTAGAAACTAGACATAGTAAGTAATGTTATCATTATATACATTTAACTGGTCTAGCCGCACTAAAGAGCTGTGATACAGCGAAACAGTCTGTATGAGGATGACTATATAAAGCTCGCTCCCTGGGTAGAGCTTATTTGTAAGGATATCGCCAACTTCCGTTAGATTTAAAACATAGCTCATTAGGTACAACTCATTCGAACCCCGGCACTTGGCAATGTTTACATTGAGATATTACTTATATTAAGTCAGTGTCATATGATAGGAGTAGGAGCGCCGACTGTCAGCTCGACGGTTGAGTTTCAATCCGGGCTTGAGGCACTAACTTGTTTATATATATGGGAATACATGATAAATAATGAAAAATATTAAATATAAAATATTATTAATATTATTAATGGTATTAATAGCATTCTATAAGGTATATGTGATACATAGACATTAAATAAATATTCAGGAAAATGAAATTAGTCGTTACAATTTGTCTCATATTACAACAATTTAAACTGCATTGTTACTTGTCAGACCTTCTGACGATAAATATTACTATTTGAAAAGCCATGGCTTAAAGGTCATTTTTATTTGTATTTTTTTTTGAATACTTGATCAGTTAATAAACTTGTAAACTATATCAATGTTATCTATTTCATAACCTTTTTATCCGTATGCTCTATCTACTATATTGCATTTCACCGTATCTCGATAGGATCTATATAATCTTTGATTTTTATATTATCTATTATATATATATATATATATATATATGTATATATATATATGTGTGTGTGTTGGTGTATCTTCTCTCAGAATGTTTGATCTCAATCGAAAAAGTATTTATTTGTTATCTGTTATTTCTGATAGATGACACAATATATGTGTACCCACATTTCTTTATATTAAGCTGGCTCAGGAAGGGCGCTGAGCGTAGCAAGCATGACATCTTACCTTGTCGAAATCTCCCCGTTTTTCCATATGTATGTCTCAGAGTTCTGTTTTTATACTTCAACCTTCTTTTCTTAAAAGAACACAATGTTTGTTTGAATAATTACCCGTGAAAAGTCCATAACCGAAGACTGCTAAAATAAAAAAGGGCTGGCGTTTTAAATGCGAACAAAATACCGCACCTCACATTACATTCGCTAACTCTACTCTGCGTAACTCACTTTCGTAGCGAAAACAACCGTCATCACCATTTAATTGGTTTCACAATAAATATTTTTAGAAGGGTAGTATATATAGAGCGATGTAGCTTCAGAACGTAAACTATTTAGAATTACGACAAAGGGCTGGTAGTTTATAAGTTAAAGAATTGGATATTTAAAAAGAAATTGCTAGATTAAATACTGCAAAAGAGTGTTTAAAGTACAAGAGAATGTAAAGTTTGCAATATTTAAAAATATAAATAATAAGTGTGGAAATAAGGACAAGATCAAAGAGTAAGATATAGACAAAAAGGTAAGAGTGTATCATATTTATGAATATGAAGAAGAAAAACTTAGACAACAGAACACAATAACACTGTAAAGCCGTGCTCAACAATCAGCAATACACAACTGAAACAAGTGAACTCAGTTTTTCACGTTGGTACCGCGGACGGGTGCGCGACCGTTCACTGACTGCCAAAGTAAATAGGCCGTCAACAACTGAGACAATCCTCGTGCAGAAATCACCCAAAGACGTAGAGAAGGGATATAAATGACAGTACTTGAGCCAAGAAAAACGCCCATCAAGAAGAATTAGGCAATCGATTGCTCTTGGGTGTCATGAGCTTGGAATCTGATTAGCGCTAATATTTATCACGTGGATGCATTGAAGATGCCAATTATCTACATAAGCGGATAGATAGGTATTTCTATCGCGGAGATAGTTGTGATACTGCTTACGGTGAACTGCAATGGCTCACGTGTTTACTGGAAGATTTTCTTTTGATATACGTTAGTTTTCCATAGTTCTGTTTTCTTTGTTACGCTTAAGTAGTAAATATAATTTCCATCCTCAATCACGGGGAATTAACACTCGTATCTTTAAGAAAATGTGCCTTGCTTAATTAATTACTGAAATAATTATTTTATTTGAACACTATACATTGTAACTTTTTCATGTGCTGGAACATGATCCCGGCGAAAGTTTCTACAACAAATGCAAACAAATATAAAGAATTATATAGAACCTTACTGACACGAAGAATAATTATTGGAATTAGTGTTATAAATATATCACCTCTTAGGGGAGGTCTAATGTCTCAGAAGTCACAATCAATAAAAAAAAAATACATGAACCATCACACCATACCTTACTAGTTGTTCGCTCCGACACGCGTCCTAATCGTCTTCTTTCCCAAAGATAATGACCAGGGCGAGAAAATCGGTTGAAGACAAGAAGTGGTTGATTCGCCTTGCTGTTGCTTCAAAGCACTGATCAGGTCGATCATTATTGTGTTATCATATCTCATCCGGACATCTCTAAAACAACAAGTACACACGTGTGTACTTCTAAGCGAACTGGCAACTATTTCATCTCTGTCCATCTCTTTCGGCCATATGACTTCACATCTACTTCTAGCACACAGGAGATCAAGCTGACACCCATGTACACTAAACTGATCCCGACTGTACATCATTTCATGTTATTAACAACTAAAACATTTTTACTCACCCGCTATTAAACATTAATACCCAAAATTATAGCTTAATATGTTTGATTTTGTAGGGGCTTAATATACTACATAAATCAATAGAATATGTGGGATAGTGCATGGAATGTCAAGAGGAGTGCATATAGCGTGCGATATATACAGAGAGTATAGCTTATTATGCCGAGCATGTGCAGGGTAGTACATATAATGTGCCCGACAGTTGCACCACAGTGCAGAGAATATGCAAGTCAATGAGTGAATATGCACCACAGCGCAATAATCTGTCGGATAGTGCGTAAATATACAAGACAATGAATAAAATGTGCAAATGTGATGTGTAGGAAAGTAAAAATGTGCAGTATACTGCAACTAATATATAGTACATTGTACCAAATCTGCACGGCGTTTTACCAATCAACAATGGTATGTAACTATAATACTGACCGAAAGTTTGTGGCGGTGGACAAATTCTTTAATTTCTCCAAATTTTCAAATCGGATTTATCTCGTGTACAGATCATACACCAATATCTTAATTTTTAAAAAAATAGCGACAGAAAAGCTAAAGTAGTGTAACTTATTTTTTAACAAAAATATTAATTGAAATATATTTTTGTAGCAATTTATATATTTCATACCGATATCGTTAATTGAATTTTATTATGTATAAAGTAATTTCTATGATTAAATAACATTGTTAACTTACCATTATGTTGTTATTAGATAAACGTGTAGATCCGGAAATACCTGGCAGGTCTTTTTCCCTGCGCTTAACAACAATCATACTGTCAATGAACAGAGTTTCTAAAAAAAATCACTAACTGTGAAATAAATTGACAAATTATTTCTTCGATGAGCGTTACACAATTTAAATCTATAAGTCAAATTTTAATATAAACATATAGTGTAATCGTTTATTTAAATCATTATTTTAATACCCCCATTATACTCATCATCATTCCACGTTGGACATTTCCATCTAATTAAGCTTATTCCTCGAGTGGCTTTTTTTCGATTAGTGGTAACTAACGAATGACTTAAAAAAGAACACAAAAACCAAAGCCATTAAGGTAAATATTTATTCGATTATATCAAAGGCATAATAAAAATGTTGTTAGATACAGTATTTACTAAATGTTAAATGTTTGATTACTCTTATCAGTAAAAAGGCAAGAAATCAACCTAATTAAATTTAAATATACAAAAATCCATTGTTTTTTATTGGTCCCCCGATTTATAAAATCGGGAGACCTATGTTTTAGGGCATTTCCGTCCGTCCGTCCGTCCGTCTGTCCATCCGTCCGTCCGTCCGTCTGTCCGGATTTTTCTCCGCAACCATCCATTGAATTTCTCTGAAATTTTGCATGAAGTTGTAACTTTTGTCAGGGTAGAAAGTAACATTCTCCGATTTTTGAAAAAAATCTGGTTAGCCCCCCGGGGGGACAAAAGGCCTTGAAATGGCAAAAAATGACATTTTTTGCGCCATAACTTTTCATCCATCCATTCAATTTCTCTGAAACTTGGCCAAAATGTGGAGGCAATTGTTCCTAATAGAAAATAAGTATCGCTGACTTTGGAAGAAATCTGGTTCGTGCCCCCCAGGGGGTCAAAAGCCTCCAAAATGGCAAAAAATGACCCTTTTCACCCATAACGTTTGATCCATCCATTCAATTTTTCTGAAACTTTGCCAAAATGTTGAGACAAGTATTCTGGATATAAAATGAGCATCCTTGACCTCAGAAAAATTCTTGTTCGCGCCCCCAGGGGCTACAATAGGGGGTTGAACAATGCTCCAAATTGCCCAAATTTATTGCATTTTACACTCGCCACATCGAGTCACATACAGAGGGGGACCACGCATGCGCGGCTTGTTAATTGTTGAAAAGCGTTTGTTTTACATTATTATCTTTTCATCAATGGCTTTTTTTTTCTATGGATGAAATTTAAAAAATAACAGCTAATCTGTCACATACGGCAATATCACAATAGAAACAGAATAAAAATGAATCTTTAATTGGCATCGTCTCATCGGCGGCAAGGCGTTTGTGCCAGTAACGATAAACCCATCGATTTTCCGCACACTCTTTTACCCGGATGGAAAGGCTTCAAGAGTTGGCAATTAAGAACATCTTGTATCTCTTTTCTCAACTTGTGTTGCACTATTCTTTTTCAGCTTAACATTATTTACCTCATCTGTTTAATCAACCGTTTTGATTTCGAACTTGTGATGCAAGATTTGGCGCTGAGTAAAAATAAAGACGTAAAAAACGGTGGTACATCTAGTAACATCTGTTGCTGATATTTTGTAAATATATATGACAATATAGACAAAGTGTACTAACTAGCTTTCAGCCTGGTGTGGTCTAAAATATTTCGATTAAATAAATAATATATCGTGAAATGGCGTGAACACTCACTGGTGAAGGCGACGATATGTGAATATGAAAACCACTATAAAACTCTATCACCAACAAAACAAACGCGTAATCAAGGGAGAGGCAAGACGTAACTATCGCAAATAAAAGACTAACCGCCCGGTAGCTAAACCTTACGATGGTGCTAGAGTTCGGAATACCGCCGTAACCACCGAACCTGCATAAGCTCGCCTGATTGGCGGCCGATGAAGACAGAATATAGCACATACAGTCGCACGTTGTATGACAGCAACAAACATATAAAATATGTCTTAGTTGAATTTGAAATCTGCTGGAATATGTGGCCAACATTGAAACTCCTATATAAAGGCATTACTGCTATCACAGTCACGCTAAGAGAGAGAGAGAGAGAAAAAGAGAGAGAGAGAGAAAGGTGCAGTCAGCTTACTGGTCAGTCCTGTGCGATAAAGCCTTAAAGTTTTAGTAAGACCATCCTATTGAATTAAATAAGAAACAAAAGGTCGGGTGCAATAAATCATCACTCCTACATGGACCTAATTATACAAGACTCTGCATCCCATCAGCGATATTCATCTACTAATATTCATAGATTCAACGAGTTTAAATTAAAGTATGCCTAATCGAAACAAGGTAAACTTCACTTACATTAGTGACATTTATATATGACGAGTGTTTTACTTCATTTTGTAATAGGATGAAAAAATGCCAAATATTGGCATTAACCTTTTCAATAAACTCAATCAAAATAATGGTTGCATATAATAATTTATCCAAGACAAATTATGATGGTGTCCTAACTTACTTCAATCATGTTGTATTTATTTTAAAAAATAATGGTTCTGGAATTACAAGGGGTATTTTTAGTAGGTGTAAATTGCATGCTATTTGGACGTGTAATGCGACACTGTTTGAGTTTGTGTAGTAGTTTGGAATCGGTTGCTTTATGAGAAAGTTAACTCTCTCATTTACAATCATTGCTAGTCAAAACTGGATAGCTTTTCAATCTTGTTAGCAATTGAGTACGCCCTTTTGAAATCATGCAAGTCACAAATAATTTAAAACGTTCTCATATGCATTGCTGAGGCATTTTATGGCTGCCACTCTAGACAGTGGGTTATAGCACTTGGTGTCAGCAGGTAAAAAGAACAGAAATATGATGAAAGCAAAGAATGTAAATTCGTATTAAACGTAGTCTAGAAAATACAAATATGAGAAAATTAGTCAAAACAAAAGCCAACAGTTTTTGGAAGGATGCATCTAGAATACGAATATTTATTAGAACAATGTATCTAAACAGAGAATTGATGAAAACGACTAACGAGCGAATCAATATAGAACCAATAAAGCAGACCATTTATGCGTCGAGTTTAAGAAAACATTATTACGGTTTTCTTAAATCTAGACAAGAAAGTGTATATAAATGTCTTAAATAACTAATATAAGTTAGCAAAACATTTATATGGAACAAAACGTAGATTTAGTATAAGGAACGTTTATGTTTTTGTCTTTTAAGGGAAGTGGGGTCTGATCAACTCTGCTGGGAAGCCATGAAATTAAATACTGTCTTGTTTTTAAATTCCCGAAACAGTTTTTCATGGTAAACAACTGATGATCCCTTAAAATAGTGTTAGAAACTAAATAATATAATAACTGTAAAAAATAAATTGACTTACATGAGTGATATTCCACTGGAAGACTTAAGACTATAAGTTTGGTTTAAAAATTTTTTTTATATATATATATATATATATATATATATATATACATATATATATATATATATATATATATATATATATTTATATAGTTTTAATGGTTGAGAAACTTCCGAGACTATATATATATATATATATATATATATATATATAGAGAGAGAGAGAGAGAGAGAGATAAGTCACACCCATATATACCAAATAATCAAAATAATTAATGAACTAATAACTTATTACATATAAATAAAGTATAAAGTTCGCTAACGAAATTACACTTATACTCAAAAGCGCATAACAAATCATAAAATCACTGTTTGACTGTACGTTGAATGCCTATTTACAAATATTCCAGTACAGAAAACAACTCATATAAGTATTGCTAACATATACAATCACTCATCCCCCTGATTCTGACTAATTTTGACATGTTCGACCACGACAATAAAATATTGAATATAATCACGAAAGTGACCCTTTATTCCCGCTACGTTGACGATATTCTTATATTAGCGAACAATAACGATGAGATAAGAAACTACAAGATAGTTTTCAAAATAACTCCGTACTTACATTCACTTATGAGCTTGACGTCAATAACACCATTCCGTTTTTAAATGTATTCATTTACTCAAACAATGACGCATTTATCAAGTCACTCTATAAAACACCAACCTCTCTATACACATGTGTTTTAAATAATAAACCAAATGCACGCATCCATATGAGATAGTAATGATTCAAAGTCTATATTTATGTATACTAAAATAAATGTAAATTAAAAACAGCAAAGTTTCACATAAAATATACACTGTAATTTCTAGAATAAGTGTGTGTTGTATTTGTTATTTCTACAAAATGTTAACCAAACTGTTTGTAATGTATTCCACCCTGAATGGATATGTAGTTGTCGATGGTGATGTGGAACAATCGATGTTTTTTATTTTTGTTTAATTAACTTGTTTCGGACCTAAAAATGTAACTACTTGACATATGTTGATATATGTTTAAGTGAGAAAGAGAAAATAACAATAAAACAATGATTATCAAGCGAAGCACCGATACTGTTTATATTTATATATTTATGTCTTCTGGAATCAGCAACATGTTAAGTTAAAGCAATATGCGAAACAAATTCTCACCCGTAAATTCTAAGAAATCAGTGCGTGTTTTTATTTCCCTGTCGGGTGTTATTCCATTATTTATTTGTTGCTGACATAGAATGGTCCCTGATTTTAATTTTTGTTAAATCAAGAAAATCCTGACACCAACAGTTAACAACGGGAGTCTGTCTAAACTGATCATTTTTAATTATTATTAATATAGTATATGCCACACGGTAAATAACGTGTATGCATCAATTTTTGTGAACCCAGGACTGTGCCACCGAAACAGTACCTTTCCAAATAAAGAATTGTATAAAGTTTAATAGATAGAAATTCTATAAATATCGAAACGGGTATTTTCGTAATATATATATATATATATATATATATATATATATATATATATATATATATATATATATATGTATATCTATATGAGTGATGTGTGCGTAAGTATATATATATATATATATATATATATATATGTATATATATATATATATATATATAAAATTATATAAATATATATATATATATATATATAAAATTTCTCACACAACACTAATATATCTATACATTATATATACAAAATGAACTAAATTAGAGAACCTCATCATAACATACAATCACATAAAGGTTTTAGATCTGTACAAGGCAATCTTAGATTTTCATCAGTAATTTAAATCGTTACTATTTTAGTATAAACTCAGTGAACACTACCACATTAGACCAGTGGTTCTTAACCTTTTTTCTCCAATCCCCCAAAATTAGATAGTAAGTAATATAATTAGTAGATAAGCATGTACAAGCTTGTAAAACTAATGCCACATGATTGTATGGACGATTAGTGTTGTATTCATGATGAAATACCAATTGTATAAGTGATTGTGTTTGTGTCATTATTTTAACAGTTTTTATAATAATATTAATGAAAGTAAACTGATTATATACCACAATCTTAGACCAAAGTCTTGTAGCAATACAAACCTCTCTTCAACCAATAAAACATTAGAAAGAATCAATGTTATTTATAAATTCGAATGCGGTTGGCAGAATACAACACTTATCGTAATAATACTAATACTAATAATACTAATACTAATACTAATACTAATAATACTAATACTAATACTACTACTACTACTACTACTACTACTACTAATAATAATAATAATAATAATAATAATAATAATAATAATACTAATAATAATTATAGTAATAAAAATAATAATGATGTGGCACGATGAGGAACTGTCTGGTGGAATTTTAATCGATTAAATATTTTAATTAATTAATTGAATTTAATTAGATTATGTAAGGAATCTGGTCGAAATGAATTGTGAATTGGCACGCAGAATATTGTTTTTGTGAACGATCTAATTTGAAGGGTCATATTTTACACTGGTGTGATCCTGAAAGCTAGAACTTTA
>OY744517.1:30269385-30296885 GCA_963556195.1 Sepiola atlantica | reverse complement strand
ATCCCACTACTTTTTATTTCAATCTTTTTTATCCCTCCTTTTCTTTTTTTGTATATATATATATATATATATATATATATATATATATATATATATATATATATATATATATATATATATATATATATATATTATATATATATATATATATGTGTGTGTGGGGGTGTGTGGGTGTGGGTGTGTTTCTATTTATGTTTATATTGTCCCTGTGTATACTTCTACCGTTTTCAATTATGCGTACAAGGTGAAGAGATAGAATGGACAATTTAAAATCTAAGATTATACAAATTGCTGAATAATATGATCAGTAGAGAAAAAAGATACATAAATGAAAGAGAAGGAAGAATAAAAATTGGAATAGGAGAATGGGATGAAGTGAAAATAAGAGGAAGACAGTATTGAGTACATAAAAGAACAAAATAACAAAGCTCCCTAAAGGAGAACGGTAGGCGAAATTAGGTCTCGTATATGTAGACTTGTACGGAAATAGTTTATAAAACGTAGTAATAAAATCGAGCTGTGAAATATACTATATGTGTATATGATATCGGGCGACGGGTTCCACTAGTACTTAATAAAAAAAGCGAAATTTAGAAATACGAATGAAACCACTATATAATTATGATACTTATCATAAGTAATTAAGTATATAACTAGATAAATGTGCAGAAACACAAAAAAAGAAACGGGAAAACGAAAAAATACCTATGAACAAAAATAAAGGAAGGAAAAGAATATAGAGGGAAAGGTTAACAAGGAAAAATAAGAATGTAGTGTCGAAGAGAAATGCAAGTAAAATATCTAATACAATATGAAACTGAAAAAATCAAAAAAAAATCAAGGAGCAAGTATTGATTTACTCCTTTCCAGGAGTTAGGCACAAGCCCAGTTTTTATCTTACTCCCACAAGTAAGATGTGACCCAAGGTCGGGTCGGGAAAGTGGGGTTTTAAAATTGTCTGGCCAGCCCCGTCGGCATTCCCCGGTAGGGGCGCCTCAGGCAGTAAGCAATAAACTTACTCCTCCCCAAAGAGGGGAGGCAACGCCTGGGAGGGTGGACCTCCTAGAACTGCACAGGACAGACCCATAGATCGACGTAAATCAAGCCCCGAAGGCCAAGACAATACCAGTCTATGGGGTGCAGTATCAATCGGAACAGATACTACACTTTGATCTTAGCCAAAAGGTCAAGGTGCAAGTAATACAGGATACAATGAAGAAAGCTAATAAACAAAGAAAAAAAACGTAAAAATAATAAAGGAAAATATAAATAGTTTAAAGAAACAGAAAACTGCATTATGTTACAAAGAGGGCAGACGAAAGATAAAAGTAAAAGAATAAAGGTAAGATAGTATAAAGTGTTATCATTAGTGTAAATTAATAAAAACGGGTTTCGAGATAAAATTGCTGTTAACATGTAAGAAATGTAGGGAATATATAGAGATAAAATAGCTACAGATGAGAATAAAGTAAAATAAAAAATAAAATAAACAAAGAAAGAAATAAGTAATACACATTTAAACAAAGGAGTAATGATTGTAACGTAAGGAGTGGAGAATTAAAAAGCAAAAGGATTACAGATACGGAGTATAAGGGCTATGTTACATAAAAATAAAGCGTGCGTCGTTTTCCGTGATAACATTTTAAAACATATAACTAGCAGAGTGTAAACTTTAGAAGTACTCTTTGGTGTGGCGGCTCTGAAGGACTTAGACGTGTTTTAGGGTACCTTTTTCATTTCCATAGGTCGCGGGCGAGGAAAACTAATACGTTTTAAAGAATACTGTGTAATAGTAATCATGTGTAATCAAACAATATGAATTTCTAAAAAAGCCAAAGCGCTAATGTATGCGCTTGTTATTATTTGTTTCGCTCTCAACTCGTATACGAATGTACCCTTAATACGGCTGTTTCTAAGAATAACCAAGTGAGAAAAATACAACTATATACGGGAGAAAGATTGTTATCCACCTGTGATTTATGACACAAAAAAGAATATAAGTGTATAACAAAAAGACAGATTATTGAAACACAAAAGGGATATATATATATATATATATATATATATATATATATATATATATATATATATATATATATATGTGTGTGTGTGTGTGTGTGTATATACATATATATATTAACGTTTTGATGAATCGTTTCAAGTTTCGGATATATCGCCTTAAGTTTGTTGCTTAATGTTTGACTCGACGTCTGTATTAATTTTTCTACTTGAACTTTTCTCGTTTCATTTCTTCTAATTTAGTTTTTCTATTACAATGAAGATGAAAAATGTATCTGATGATAAGCGATGTTAAACTAAATAACCATATAGTTTTCTTATCTGAGCTGGTAAACGCGCATGAGAAAAATAAATAAAACAGTACAAACATAAACAACAATTTTGATTGTGAGACGAAGGGAAACAATACAGGTATTTGTTAAAGTCAAGGGTAGCGGGAATTGTAAGAATAAATAAATAAAATTTGTGGTTATGGATTGATTTTATTTTTGGTCATTGGAGTCTTACTAACAATACTATATATAAAAAATAAATGATTTGTTTTATTTTAATTGAACGATTGTTGATTTTAAGAATATTTCACTTTAACACATTCAAATGCATGCTTCAAAGATGTTGTCAATTTCCTTCATTAAAAAAGCGCCAATCTGCGCATAACCTCGCCAAAACTATACTTATCCTAAGGTCTTAAGAACTTAACGTCTCTTTCTGCTCATATCGTGATTCGACCCCTCGGGGTTAATACCATCAAAATGAGGAGGAAGAAAAGAAGAAAAAAAAACTATAAGACAGTCTCGCCTGACAAAGTTGTTCTTCAACGAAAGCTCGCAAGAATAAAAAAAGTGAATTAATTTTTCATTTAAATTTCACAATTGTTAATTTTCAAAATATTTAACTTTAATACATTATAATCCGTGGTTAAAAGATGTTGTCAATTTCCTTACTTAAAAAAGCGCCAATCTGCGCATAACATTGCCTGGACTGCACTTATCCTCACGTCTTAAGGAAGAAGAGAAGAAAAAAACGATAAGACAGTCTCGCCTGACAAAGTTGTTCTACAACGAAAGCTTGCAAAAAAAAAATGAAATGAATGAATTTTTAATTTAAATTGTACGATTGTTGATTTTAAAAATATTTCACTTAAACATATATATATATATATATATATATATATATATTTATATATATATATATATATATATATATATATATATATATATATATATATATATATATACGATGCTTAATTTTAATGCCCATTTCTTTATTCGTTTAAAAAAAAAACATATCGCTTTACGATCCATTCCGGATATTCATGAACAGCAAATAATACATATGTATATCTTGAATTTGTTATGTATGCAACTCTTCAGTAATCTAAAGATTCAGCATCCTATTGTTTAGTTATCTATACTCTGTTGTCTATAATTAACATTCATCAAGTGTTTACATATATACGTAGATATATATATATATATAGGTATATATATGTATATATATATATATATATATATATATATATATATATATATATATATATATATATATAAATGCTTATATAGAGATGGAGAAAGAGACATAAATAGAGAAAGGGAGAGTGCATTATTATTATACTTGCTAGATCGAACTATTTGGTTGAAAAAGAAGGAGGCATCTGAGATTGAACGTAAGAAAGAAACTAAGAACTAGATAAGGGATACATTGAAACAGAAGGTAAAAAAGGGGTAAAAAAGACGAAACACAAAAAATAGAAGTAAACATTTCTAATTTTGATAACACTCGTAAATAAATTGAAAAATGAATGAATGAAACAAATAATGTGAAGTCGAACATAAATCAGTAGAAACTGAACAACTGAATTTAATGACGTAATCTATTCAAGAGAAGAAAAGCACAAAGTATCAAGGCTTGAAAAATTCAGGTCGTAAAAGAACAAATATCTAAATATAAGACGAAGAAAAGACACAAAGCGAGATGAAATTAAAAAAAAGTATTTACAAAACTCGTGAAACGGATCGTTATGAAAAAAGCTATTAAAAATATCATTCTACTTAATATGACAACAACAAATCAAAACAAAATTAAAGAACCGTGATCGTGAGATTGAAATGTGAATCTTCAGAAAAAAAAATATCTGGATATCATTTTATTTGTTTCATTAAAAACATATATATTTTCTTTCATGTGTGAATTCACAATAGCTTACGTTTCGTCACGTGTAACCATTTTATTTTCATTGGAAGAACCCAAGCGTACGCTCATTCCTACGAGGACCTTGTGGTCCTTGTAGGAATGAGCTTTCGCTTGGATTCTCCCAATGAATCTGGGATTCGACAGGAATACTGACGTGAATATTTATAAGTAGTTTATCCACCCAAATTAAATCAGATACTGAGTTGCCGCAATGTTAGACTTCGAAAAAAAATAACACAACATGTTTTTATACTTTTACATGTTACTTTATAAAGAACGAGCGTTGCCTCCTTATTTTGTCTTTAATGAATCTTTCTGATAAAGGAGGTGTATAATTGCTGTTTTCTGAACCGACTTTTGGTGTTAGTCGGGAATATGTGGTAACGTTTTATACTATTCAAGTATCATCATCATTTCACCGTCAATCTATCACTTTCTTTCACTTTGATTATCCACATGCATGTATATGTTTATTTTGAACATCTGAGCTCCCAGTAGTGGCTACTACTTCTTCTCATTAACCCAACATGTCAACCCAATATTTTTATGTACTTGCATGAGTTTTTTTCTTAAAATTATCATCCTTAGGAAGTCTTACACATAAAAGCGAAACGTTGATAAATACATAACAAAACATATTTCGGTTTTTCTTTTTTTCATTTCCCATTACGTCGGATTACCCTCATCCTTCATTTCTCACACAGACACACACACACACATGTATATATATATATAAAGAAGAAAAAAAAGAGAGAGAGAGAAAAAAATCAGTGCTTAGATATCGCCTGCTGATTGAATTCGGGCTGAGAACGTCAAAAGTCTACAGGATTAGTAGTAATTGGAGCAGTTAACGTCGAGGGGCGAAACAAGGGAAGAGGAGGAGGCAGGGGAGGAGGGGAAGGGGGAAGAAGAGAGACAAGGGTTAAAAGTTAGCCAGATACGTATTCATTTAGATTAATCTCGTATAAAAACGATCTAGCCGAAGGAAAGGAAATATTATAGAAACCTTGTCTTTGGACAATGGTGTTCTTATGACATAGGATCATGCAGGATCCTGTAAGACGTCGAAATTTGGTGTCATGAATATGTTTGATAGGGAGTGCCTTATGGGTATTGAAGTGGTGGCCGGAAGAGATCATATGAGTGCATTGATGTATCGCCGTTAACTACTCCAATTACTACTAATCCTGTAGACTTTTGACGTTCTCAGGCCGAATTCAATCAGCAGGCGATATCTAAGCACTGATTTTTCTCTCTCTCTTTTTTTTTTCTTCTTTAATAGTTTTCGACAACAATATGTCGATTTACCTTTTCTCACGTTTGCTCTCGCTTTCTCTTCTTCTTCGTTTCGTCTTCTTCAACTGACGTTCTAAAGATACTGGTTGATTGGCCTCTCTTTCTTCTTCTTCCTCTTTTTCATCTTCTTTTTCTTTCTTTTTTCATAACATTCCTGGCATTCCTTTTTTCCCCCTTTTTGTTGTTCTCTGCACGTGACATTTTCTTCCAATCGCATTCTCTGTATAAATTTTAAAACTTTTCCGTTTTGAAATAAAGTTTATTAACTGATCGAAAATGGTCGTATCTACGGCCGAAATATCTCGGTGGAACTTTACAACATGTGTTTTTGAGTTTATTTTTGTTAGTTGTTGAATTGCTTATTCTTTATTCCATTTTTATTTTTACATATATATATATATATATATATATATATTTATATATATATATATATATATATATATATATATATATACTATTAATAAATATCATGTTCAAAATAAATATATATATGCATGTGTTTCATGCCAAACCTGCATTCGTCAGTATGAGAGAAGACACTTCCTGCTGCTGCTCACACAGTTCGAACCTCGATACGAAAGTCATGTTTGACTCAGTATCCGAGGTGCGTACCAATGCTCCACAACGCATTGTTTAAGTACTAGAAGTAAGTGTACATCTACATAGAAAACACGGCAGCTAGCCAATAATCGGGGCACATAGTTATGCATTAGGCATATGAGAGCTTGTTTCCAACTTAACATGAAGTGATATTTCTTGCGAGAACTTGAATAATTATTTATAAAAAAACATTTTTTTCAAAATAAACCCATAGGCACATGTGTTTCATGCAATACGAGTGACACGCTTAATCTGATTACACATGACAGCTATACTGAAAATGGCATTCTTTATTATTTCACCTTGATTTGAAAGTTTTTTTTGCTAGAAATGCAGACGTGTTAGTCAAATAAATACTCAACGGTAAATAACATCCTAAAATATTTAAAATTAATCACGTGAACTTTAAAGATTAGATCAACCTCAACGCACAAGATGAAAGTGTAAATCATAGACGTTCTCGCTTGAAAAATCTGGCTTTTAACATCTGTGACTGAAACATGCTTTCAAATAGGTAGCTAAGTTATGTTGGTATAAATACCAGTCTATATAACTATTCATTATTGAGCAGAAGCATAGATAGTTTTTTAAAACGCAATACTTTTCCGTAAGTTATTTGAGTTCTCTCTCATATCTTTACAGTAAAGATGTAAGCAAGTTAATAATTTATTTCACTAAATCCGTACGCTGTGGACGTACATACTTTCTAGCATTTTATGTAGTTCAAGCGCTCGAACAACGGGTTTAGAATCTCTCAACGTTTAGTAAAACTGATTAGTTGTAAACTACGGAACAGTTGTAGGTGGATGCCTATGTATATAGAGATATATTTATATTTGTGTAAACTTTATATATATACCGGTGTCTGTATAGAATATCTGTCAGAATTGGACGCTAAACTTTTTGACATCAATTACCGGATTTATAAAATCAAAAACCGACTTTCCTTCACACTTGGTAACAGACGATAGTTATTTCCGTGTGTTGCCTTCAGGGAAAGTGACGCTTAATTTTCCCGCTTCTGATAGTCTAATGGACTTAGCCGTCATCGCCTGCTTCAACTTTTTTTCTTCTCGTACGTTTCGTATGTTTTAATTTTAATACCAGTGTCTGCAAAGAACATCAACTTACTTTTTTTTAAATCTCTCTTATTCTATATGAATATTTTCGAAGCGGATTTTCATCGATCGATATTACACGGCTATATTTTTTTTTTACATTCAAATAACAAGAAATATTAATATGCGGTTTTTTAATGTGAGTATTTTGTAAATTAGTTTACTTTGCTGAGATACCATCCATGCTGCGGGCACTTAATACTGAGGCAGTATTTTTTCTCTTGTTTCACGGAATATTATCGTTTTATTTAGTGACGAATCAAGTAATTTTAGTAACTATCATGACATAACTGATTACGGCTCATGTTCTTTTTTACGTCCAGAAGTACAAGCAACCCTTTTTTAATGTTATATGTAATTTTTCAGAGATAGCAATAGTTAGGCATTAAATGTGGACTGTCCTCCATTTATAGTACCTATTCTCTGATGTATATTATTCACCATGATGTCTCATCGTTCAGGTTTTCATTATAACGTGCAAATTTACAGTCGAAGGGTACAATCATTTTAGGCTATTAACAAATTAACCCCCATTTTGGAAGTAGTCCTTATAACAAACCCAGATGTATAGATATAGTATAAATTAAAGCGCTAACAAACCTTTTTAATGAAGAAAATATTTGAAAATAATTCTTCTCTAATATAATATTATATTTACCACATATTTTAATAATAAATTAAAAAGAAATAAATTGACACTGATGGATTTACTTCTTAATATTTCAACTATTTATTCATAGTGTTTACATTAAGTAGTTATACTATATATTAATGTATGTGTCAACCCCGAGATCTAATCTCAAGTTATATCCAAAATATATAATATTTGATACCTAAATGTGATCTTTAGAGGGGATAGATCTGTAAGTAAGAATAATCCTGGTGGTAATATTAACGAAGGATGTGATCCCGCATTTCTTTGTGTTGTTAAATTGAGCCGAACCCAAGAGTAGTTTAATGCCATGTTCAGGACATACTGTATTCGTCATTGTTTGATTCATTTTATGTGTTGGAAACATGGTCTTCCACCCTTTCTTTTTTATTCATATACTGATATGTGAAATAAAGGTGTCAATAACACTGATAATCACGTTGACACACAAGCTAGGTTTAGATTACCTAAGTTAGTTGTAGTTGCCCATTTGGGAATAACAGGAAGTGTATGTTGGATTAAAGCGACACCTTATAACATAGACAATTGCAAAAAAGAAGCATACATCCTTCTTCTGTGACAATCATATAGTATTTACCTCCGTATCAACTTTGAAAAACTCAGATAAAAATACTAGTACAACCTGTGTTGATATGCCACAGTTAAGGCGCCTCAGGTAATTAACAATACAGTAATATCTTCTGAAAAACAGAAGTCGAGACTGTGAAGATGAACCTCTTAAAACTGCACAGAACAATAATTCAGTCTAACAAAAAAGGGCACCAGGATCCAATGGACAAGAATCGCTCGGACATATTGTCGGAGACGTATACGGTGCTTACTATGAACACAAAGCAGCACGACCATGGTTATATTTCCATTGGGAACTACGTGTGAAAGTAACATTCCCTCGAAAGGAGAAATCCGGATTGACGCCCTCAGGGTAAATGTCGTACCAGGTACTAGCAGTGAAACGTATTTGATTACTAACTCATTGTAATATTTGTCGTTTTGCTATGACTGATTCGAAAAAAATAATAAACTCATTGAAATAATCTTATTTTCTATTAAACTATAAATTGTACATATTTATAGTGTTTTGGTTCTCACTGTTTTCTGCTTTTTACCATTAAAATAAAATTACTGAATATTTTATATTTATATTTTACTTTTATTCCCGCCAAACAAGGCATATTGCCATCGACACATAACGCCTTAGTAGAAATGTATGCATAAAGATATGTTTTCAAATTACATTTAAATTACTACAAGTTCGTATAGTCAGGGAAATAGGGAACAGTAATTGAGTTCCAAAGGCAAACTGTCTGGAAACAGAAGCTACCATTTGAGAAGGTATTTTGGTATCTGGAGACCACTAGAGTGAAAGGGGTGAGATGGTGCTTCTACTCAAGTTTGTCGGGGCCAATTACGTAAAATGAGTACACGTACCTACAGACAGTATGTTCGTCGGTGCATTTTCCGTGTATGTACCACTAAAACAAGTACATATGTAAAACTGCAGGTATCGAACAAGGGCTGGAGCTTGATAGAAAGTTGTATAACTATTAGTTTATATACTCTTATTCGCATAATTTTTAAGATGGAGATAAATGTGAATAAACGAATGTGGGCTTTATAAAGACATCCATTAATGGTAGATGTGATCAGTTTACTAATTCGGTTGGGATGGATAACATTTATTGCAGAACACTTAGCAGTATATTCTGTATATATATAAAAATTCATGTTGCCTATGAATGATATACCGACATGTGTGAATGTATTAAAATCAAATTATCATGTTCTATCTTTCTCGAATTTTCTTAATGACTATTTAAAATGTAAGAAATTTAATCCACATTTTCACAGGCCTGATTATTCAAACCGTGACATGTAATTAATTCATCGACCCATACTATACTAGTCTCGTTACAAGAATAACTGTCAATATCTCTGCTGATCTATCCACTCTGTGAAACTACGTTGCTTTATGTTTGTCATTTTGCTTGCTTGTCACCTTGCACACTCGTTGACGTCATTATAGGCAAATAAGATTTTAAAAGAAACAAAATACAACAGAAAAAAACAACCGGAAAAAATGTGCATAAAAGAAACAATAAATCAACTCTCATTAATAAAATAAAATAAACCAGAGCAAAAACCTAAAATCTTTTATTGGGGTAATAATATAAATTTAAAATATCATTTATTAATGCTTATAAGAGAAACAAAAATAAGATGTATATATTTAACAAATGATCTGTGAGAACTATCTTCGATTATGGAATGAGGATTGACTACCGATATCATGTGGCTTAGCTCAAGATCGTCGAAAGTAGACGATGATGTGTTTAATGTATTAACATTAAATTCTCATTTTCTATCTTTCTAAAGTTATGTTAAGAATGGTAGAAATTGAATAAACATTTTCACATGCATGATCTTGAAAACTGACACTTGAAATTATTCCCTCGACCGATATTATATGAATGTGTCTACAAGACGAATCGTCAATATATCTGCTGATCTACTACACTTATAAATCTCTGTGGATCTACCTAACTTGTATGCATGTTATTTTGCTTGTTTGTTTGCTTGTCACCTGTCACAGTTGGGTCATGCCGGCTCCCGTGTTATGACTCGGCATACCGAAAAAAAAACCGATAGTTAAATTCTTGAGTACCTAAACCCGTGTGACATAAATTAACACACTTTCTTTCTGTCTGCACACATTGTCAATCGATCCAACAAATCAAATTTCATCAAAGAGTTGTACCAGCAACAGTCAACAAGACACTATAAAAGCAGTGTCCATCTACAACTCTGTAGGCATTCGAGGACTTTGCATCTGACTCGGCGCATGACACCGTCTCCTTCGTCGTTGCCGAACGCACTTCGCCCCACGTCCTTTTTTCAGCCAACACATCATCTTTTCTTCCACTATGACGACAATTATCCAGCAGAATTATCAATTAATGGTCCCTTTTTAGGCAAACACTCAAACTACTCGTATTGCGATTAAGACTTGGCTTCTTGCTTCATCCATATGACTCCAGCGTGCCTCGTAAGTCTCCTGCTCCATCTCACGCCTGCTCCGACCCCAGCACATAGTACAGGTTAGTCTTGCACCAGCTCAATCTAGCTCCTGCAGCTCCTTTCAGCGGCTCTTTTTCAAGCTCTTTTACGAAACACCTGCCCCAGCTCTCCCCAACAATGCCTACTCGAGCGCCGTCTAGTGGCTCCTGCTACAGCTCTCGCTCTACAAACGTCTGCCCCTATCTCTCTCCTATGCTACATCTCTTTCCAGCCAGGCCTGCTGCAGCTTCTATTGACGGTTTCTGCTCCAGCTCCTTCCGGCGGCCCCTTCTCCAGCAAGGCCTACTCCAGCCCTCCCATCCGGCTCCTGAACCAGCTCTCTCCAGCAACGTCTGCTCCAGTTCATTCTGGCTGCTTTTTCTCCAGTTTCTTGCAGCGTCTACTCCAAGTTCTTCGAGCAACGTTTGCTCCAGCTCTTTCCAGTGGCTTCTGCTACGGCTCTCTCCGCCAACACTTGCTCTAGCTACTTCTGGCGGCTTTGTTCCAGCTTTCTGCAAAGCCTGCTTCAGCTCCTGCCAACTACGCCGGCTTCCTCCCTGAAACTGCTTCTCCAGCATCCGTGTTTTTATCCAGTTTTCCCGATTCTTGTTGGCCCAGCCTTTCCTACTGTCAAGTTTCCGGAAACATCCTTCCTGCTGTCCATGTCCCAGCTTCCTCTGTCCAGCCTTTCCTGCTCCCAGTGAAGTCACCTCAGCTTTCCTTCGTACGTTATTACATGTTTGGTAAATAAACTTGTATTTTTACTATTCAATCTGCGTTTGCGCTCTCTTCTTTGCCATTGCCGTAATTTTCCTGCGTCAACTTTCTAAGTTGTAAGACCGATCACACCAGAAGGATGACGCTGCCCAAGCGTCACGCTAGGCGCTGTGCAAACGTCCTAACAAAAAAGTTCCAAGAATTGCCAGACGCTGCAAAAGTTTATAACGGCACAATAGGCAAATGACTAACTAAAAGGCCGATTGATACAAGAGGTTGAATGATGCAATTAAAGTAAATACTTAAAGGACAGAGAAAGGCTGAAAGGGGAAATATTGGAAAAGGAGTGAGCATAAGAAGGGCTGGGTAAATAAAGCGACACCATTGGAAAAAGGTCTCAGTGATACTATGGGACAGAGAAATGAGAACCAGGGTGAAGAGAGAGAAAGAAAAGTAGAGTAGTAATATATATAAATATATATGTATAATATATATATATATATATATATATATAATATATATATATATATATATATATAATATATATATATATAAATATATGCATATATGTGTGTAATTATTTCAAATGTATGTATAAACTATTTTAGTGATTATGATTCGAAATCTTTCATATGAGGATTGATAACTTTGTTAAAAGACAATCGTAGGCGTAATACTCTATACACCACTTATTTACTGATTGTTTAAATATAGACGTATTCTGAAGAAAAAAGGTCGTGTAATCGGTTCTCAATCTCTATATATAGTAACTTCACATAAGAAAAAAAAACGGTGCACGATATTCTATCACAGCAATAACTATTCTGAATTTGATATCCATCGAATCGTAAACAACTATTAAAAAATAATCAAACGAAAATATTATTAAATTAACGTTTAAGAAGTTCAATGATTCCATGCTTCATTTTATAAAATACAATAAATATAAACAAATCTTTACATTTTAAATTGTTTCTTAAACTACAGCAGCAAGTATCTCTCACCTCAGAACTACTAAGCAATCATAACCCTATCTTGAACATATTGTTATTCTCTTATTACGAACACCTTACCATCTGCATGAATTATTCATATGAATTATCTTTTTGTTGAACTGTTAAATTATTAAAATTGCGGATTGGTCGAAACAGACTGACTTGGAATGGTTATGGCTGATGTTCGGAATATTAACTTTCAAGTTATAAACTACTTGCCGTTATAATTAAAAAATGAGCACAACAGTAAAGTCATAATTTGTAAAGACACTAAAATTAATACCGCCTGAAGATGATTTGACGATTAAAATCGAAAGTACTTGAAAAAAAGAAAAAAGAATGGAACAAGAAACCCATGGATCATATTTACATCAATTTGACCGAAACATTAGATGGACAATTCGGGAATCTAAAAAAATTAAAAAAAGTCGCATCAAACAAAACCACTCCGTGTTATTTAATAATGTTTGCCTAAATGAAAATATGCTGCCTAAATACACACAATATATATATATATACACACACACACACACACACACACACACATATATATATATATATATATATATATATATATACAAACACATATATATATATATATATAAATATATTTATATATATGTATATATATATATAGTTTATGTACATGTTGTATAAGTTAGCATGCGAATAAAACCATATATCTAAATAAAAAAATGCTATCTTGTGGTTTGATTAACGACAGCGATGACGCACAATCTGGGTATAATCTCATAATACATTTAATGAGATTATACCCAGAGACAGTGAAACTTAAAGAGAGACTGAAAATATGAATGTGTATGGTTTCAGGGCAATTGTTAATCGCACTTGTTTTTTAGGTTTATACAATTTAATTGTACCCAGCTCAAAGAGAAGAGTATGGTTAATTACAATACTTCAATGTGTCCCTAGAAAATCTGCTTCGTCAATTTACTTAAAAAGCTATTTGAAAACTATGTAAAAAAAATGCAGCAAACCACTTATTTACTGGTTTCGGTCTTTTCTGGCATTCGCTCGAATTGTGTTTGCCAATTTATTTTTGTTCAAGTAGGTATATCGTATTTACCTGACTTCAGCAGAATCGTACGTAAACAGTTTTCATTTTATTTTTCAGCAACGCGACCCAGCGAGAAATGTGTCAAGAGTGTGAGTGGATTCGCGTGAGCTGATATGCGTGCTCCTTGTTTTTGGCTCTTTCGCTTATCCTATTTTGTTTTTGTAAATCACGCATTTGCCAAAAACTCTTGACGTGTACTTCAAAGCAGCCACACAAACAATGCTTTCATCGAACTAATCAGAAATATTATACATATTTGATTGAGCCTCCTTTTCCTTTCTCCAAAAACGCGACAAGACGTGTAACAATTGGAATGAAACCCGTTCGTCTAAATATATTCATGAATAAACACGGAACGGGAAAAGAATATAGTGAAAACAAATTTGCTCTCACACGCACCGTTCATTCGGTTGATATGTTTCTATAGACTAAGGTTTCGTGTAACTCTAAGAAGGGAATTGATAAATATACAGAATCACGGAGTTCAAGTGGACGTCCAAGTACGTTCGAAGTCAGCGGAGGCCTTCGTCGAAGGAATTAATATATTATTCAGAATATTTGTCAGCCTCGAAAACATGTGAGTGGAGTGAGGATCGCGAAGTAATATGCGGACACAGATGTAGACTAAGGACCGCTGTGCCTTGTTCTAATTTTTTCGGTTCCATATCAACTATTTTAGTAGGGATATCGGCAACGATAATATAGTCCCGCCTCTAAGACTTACTTAGTCATGTCGTCTGAGGTGTGTATAAACGCATTATACACACTGTTGTTGTGTTTTTAAAAAAAACTTTTATTTCAAGGTAAAGACTGTAAAAATGAATATATTTAAAAGATAACATCCGGCCAGTAATATATCAAAACAGGAGCTACGCCGGGTGAATACTGCTTATATATATATATATATATATATATATATATATATATATATATATATATATATATGATAATTTTTATTTACACAGACATGTACAAAATCTGCGACACTGGCATGTCGATGTTATCGATCAGCAGTTACTATAAACTAAGATCTCATCAGCCAGAGTCAGTTATAGTAAATGTTCATCGATAACATCGACATGCCAGTGTCGCAGATTTTGTACATGTCTGTGTAAATAAAAATTATCATATATAAAGCTCTATTTTGATATTGAGCACTTTTTATAAACCCGGTTAAAGTTCTCTGGATTACCACCTTGCGGATATTTTTAACCTGGATTATTACCATTATTATTATTATATCTATCTATATATATATATATATATATATATATATATATATATATATATATATATATATATATATGTATACATATATATATATTATTATTTTTTATTTAGACAGACATGTACAAAATCTGCGACACTGGCATGTCGATATTATCGATCAACAGCTATTATAAACTGAGACCTAATCAGGCAGATTTAAAATACAATATTAACCTGGGATCATATTATTAAAGAACTGTGTATAAACCCGGTTGACATTCTTTGGATTCCTATTCTGTGGATGTTTATCTTGCCTGGATTATATATATATATATATATATATATATATATATATATATATATATATATATATATATATATATATATATGAAATGAATCACATTGATTTACAGAATGCATGTATGTCAAGGAAATGTACGACGAAAGAAGCTATTGGAGTAGAAGGTTATCCGGCAGTTTGGGACCTCCACAGTGAATGGACCTAATGAAGCTGATTGTCAGATTTATTTCGACGGAATAAAAGAATCAAGTTCATCGGAGTACATTCCATTGAAGTACTTGTCAAACAAGCAGAAAGATGCAACATTGCAGGGATATGGAAGGGCTGGATCTCGGTGGCTAGTGAAGTATCTATTATGTTTATGACACTTTGTTGGACCTTGCATAACAGGGAGAGCCTATGATAGCTTTGCAGAGATATAGGATACTGTCAATGGTGGGAAGTGTTCTCGTAATGGAAATTGTAAAAGGAAGACCAACTGATATCATTTATGTATTCATGAACGGTTCGTCTTTATTATATGACTTCCTCAGGATATATGATGTATATACGTACATATATATATATATATATATATATGTATATATATACATACATATCAGACGATCAAATAGCAATTTTTGATGGGTAGGTGATTAGTGGCTTTTACCTAAATTAACACATCCTGTCTCTGTAAACTAGACTTATGAGTTGACCCAGACAAGTAACATCCGGTGTACATATAGTTGATTTCACATATCTGTCAATATATGATGACGTTTTTGCTTGTTAACGTAGACATTCAACATCCGTTCTGATAACGTCGTTTGAATAAGTAGATATTAAACGACTTTAGTGTGGCTTTCTTATCGGGGAGAAGATATTCTGTTTACTGGGCTAGCGGAAGAGTGACTATCTTCGAATTCATTGGAATAATTTTTATCGGATCCAGAAGAAAAAATTGCCGAATATATCAGGTCAGTTTAATTTTGTTCGAATTGGATTTAGCGGAGCTTTCACCAAACCAAGCAGGTTTTAAAATTATAATATTCAACACATATGAGTTTTCTGAACTTTTCATATGATTTGGTTTCTTTATCGTTTTATTAATTTGCATACACCTTGGATACACTTGTCACTTTCATTTACTGTATCAATTGAAAACAGATTTCCCGCCTGCATATTTTTTTCGTTTTTGGACTACCAGTCACCACCTGTGTCACTTTTAAATCAACCTCTTGGATATCTTTCCTGAATATGTTTTAAATTGTATGACTTGGATGAACTGCATAGCTTTAACAAAAAGGTATGTTTTGGGCTGATATATTTGATGTTTTATATACTTTTATGTATTTTTATATATATTTTTATATATTTTCAAAGTTTAATTTTATTACCTGAAGTAATGACATTGTGGTAATGGTCCTCTGATGAGAAGAATTTTCTTTGAAAACTCATGAGTTAAGAACTGTAAGCTACTTTGTCTGAATATTGAATTCTAATAAAATTTGATTCGCACCTTATTTTATTATTTCATTTGATGTTATGATATATATGTATATATATATACATATATATATATATATATATATATGATGTATATATATATACATATATATATACATATGTATATATAATGTATATATATACATATATATATATATGATGTATATATATACATGATGTATATATATGACGTATATATATATGATGTATATATATATATATGTACATATATATATATACATATATATACATATATATATATACATATATACATATATATACATATGCATATACATATATATATACATATATACATATCTATACATATATATATATACATATATACATATATATATGCATATATACACATATATATATATACATATATATATATATATATATATATATATATGTTTGTGCTGAATTACAGCAGAGGAATATAATAAATTAAGAAAGCATTGTTCATTCTAAAACTGCAGATGATAACATTTTAGCAAGACGCGAATTTATTTCATAATTGGAAATTCATGTTCATATATATTTGCTTTTTTCTGTCCCTTTTTTCTTCTCATTTCATTTTGTTGATACAAAAATAAAATAATTGGATATTTAAATGTTTTTTGTTGCTTAAATCTGGGTAGATAATATATAGATGTATCTCCCTCTCTTTCCCGCTTCTCCTGGCTTCAACTTGTATTTCGGATGAGAATATTAACCGATGGAAAGAAAATAGATATTCCTTAATTTTAGTGGAAGAACGAATGCGATTTATTAATAAGTAAGCATTGAATTGTTTCGCCAAGATTTGATTTATTCCTTAACGGTCGAATAACAATTATAAATTCATGTCAGACACTGACATGTTCAACATCAATTATATAAACACACGTAAACACTCGTGCGCCTCACGTTATGGAAAATGTGTGTCTAGATACATGTAATGTATATAGGGATGGTTGCTCGCCATTTTAAATACATCAATATACGCACACAAATATATATATATATATATATATGTGGATGTATTTCTCTGTAATACAAATCTTGTATAATATGACAGAGAACTTATGTCTGGGGGTCCTTATGTGGAGTATTTCCATTTGTGGAAACAGAGTCTTTGTTTCGGTGAAGAATTGGACGATGAACCTTCCATAACTGATAGTGTATCAAGTTCTTTCAGGCCCATCCGGTTTCCTCTACAGGAGTATCAAGTCAAGACCTGTTCATCAATTATATAATTATGATGAAACACGTTACAGAATTATAATTTTATTGATGTGTTAAGTGGAGGAATGGATTCATTAATATGTAGGGATTATTCATTAATAGGGATTCATTAATAGTAGGGATTATTTCTGACTTATGTTTTACTTAATGACATAGTTAGGGTAGCTATTATTTATCATAGTTTTTATTTGTATTGCTGAGTTGATGTTGGAAGATAGTTAGGAAGGAGGATGGACCTGAATGTATGTGGGTCACTTACAGTTATAGCAGAGTCATCGCTCAATTTCCCACTGAAACAAAGACCCTGATTCAGCAAATAGAAAGAACCACACAAGGATATAGTTAGATGGCATATTCGACGACATATGTATGTATATATATATATTTTAGAACGCATACCTTCAAAAATATAACGGCTAATGATACAAATCCATAATTTGGCTCACGGGAATTTCAGAGAAACCCTTTCTTTATTTTTATTATTTTTGTTTTTAATCTTTAATTTTCATTTTATTTTTTATTATTATTATTTTTATTTATATATTTTATTTATATATTTTTATTCTTTCTATTTTTATTCTTTCTTTCTCTCTCGCTCTTTTTTATTCTCTACATTTTATTCTCTCTCTATATATATATTTTTTAACCCCCTTTTTTTCTTCTTTTTATACCTTTTTATACTCTTTTTCTCTTTTTCTTCTTTTTTTATTCCTTTATTCTTAGTATTAAAATGTTTTTATATATATATATGTTTTTTTATATTTATTTATATATATATATATATATTTTTTCATATATATATTTTTTTATTTTTTACCCCCCTTTTTTATTCCCCTTTTTATTCCCTTTAATCTTGAATTCTCTTTCTTCTCCCGTGTTTTAAATCTCAACGGTCTTATGACACTAAATTCAAATTTAAACAAACACACACAACACACTGAGCAAATAACGCGTCCCAACAAGAGTGTCATGTGACCTCACATTTCCAAAACAGATGACAACAGAAGCTGAAGAGAGCCGGATGGGTAAGACCTTCCGTGCTTGAAACCGACGGTACGAATGTTGTACTAATTTTTCTGTACCAGAATAAATAAATAAATATATATATATATATATGTATATATATGTGCATATATATATGTATATATATGTACATATATATGTATATATATGTATATATATGTACATATATATATATGTATATATGTACATATATATATGTATATATATGTACATATATATATGTATATATATATGTACATATATATATATATGTACATATATATATACATATGCATATATATGTACATATATATATATATACATATATATATATGTATATATATTTATGTACATACATATGTATATATATGTGCATATATATGTATATATATGCACATACATATATATGTACATATATATGTATATATATATATATACATATATATGTACATATATATGTATATATATATATATATATATGTATACATATGTACTTTTATAATGCTTGTCAACTAATGCTTCTCTTTCAAGATTTAATCGTAGAGAATAAGTAACGAAAAAAAAAGTATTACATATCTGTGTGATACAGCTGTCCAGTATTTTGTAACTTAACAAATGCCACGTGACTCTTACACACATCTCTGAATAGCACACTCATCTCAACTACTTTTCATCATTTCCTATTTGTTTGTAATAAACGATTGTTTCTCCGTAAATTCTAGATCTCTTAATTAGAAAACTGCATAGATAACAATGCATAACTTTACTTCTAAAAACGCCCCTAAAACAAACACAAAAAACAAAACGTTTATTTAAATAAATATGCATTACGTTTTTTCTGTTATTAAATTCATACAATAACACACACATACATACATACATACATACATACTGGCTATTTATAGTACTGGTGATATCAATAATACACGCGTATTGTATTCGTATATGAGTTCCTTATCTCTAAGCAAGATGCGTATTTAATAACATATATAAAGAGCAGACATATTTTAATGGTTATCTCTATACACTTTCTTAAATAGCTTTATTACCATATATGAACACATTGTAGTTGATCAGACTATACGTGTACGTATCTGAATATTTGAGATGAGGAATGATAATTCGGATTATTTTGATTATTCGGACTACTATACCAATCTTGGAAGGTTTCTTCTCACAACGTTTTGAACGAGGTAACCTCCAACCAGCTTCTTGTGAGTCTTCTCGAACTAGGGAATGCGTCTAGTCGAAATATGAAAAATACAAAATTTAATAAGGAACGCTTCCTTTAATCAAAACGTACATCTAGATATCGTACTGGTTGCCATCACCGAGTAGAAATCTAAACTTATTCGTAATTGTCTTTTTAATATTACCCGTACTAAGGATTGAACCGTCACCCTCCACAAGACAATATATAGTAAACTAGAGTAATATGTAGTAATAAATACCAGTAAGTAGTAATATATAGTAAAAATTTGTAAGACTACACATTTAAAACAAGAATAATTTTAAGGCGACTAACTCAATACTAGAATTGCCCGCAAGGAGGCGTAGCGCAACAGATAATAGTCCTAAGGTTTACTCATTTAGAGTGACAGCCTCCTGGGTGTTCAAGGTTCAATCCTTAGTACGGGCAATACTAAGGATCCAATTACGAATTAATTAAGACACTGATATGGTCATGGCTACCCTCGTGGATTAAAAAAAGCTTCATTTAAAAGATTCCAATGTTCGAACTTAAGATACCCGAGATAAACAAACGCACCTGAAGAAAGACGGAGGTTACTTCGGCTGAAACGTAGTGAGAATAACATCCAAGATGATAACACTGATCCGAAGAATGAAAACAAATGCAAATAATAAAAAAGTATATGTATACAATTCCTCGAGACTAACAATACAGTTGAAAGTACGATCAACGGATATGAAAGACATGTGATGTCTATATGAGTTAATGAAATACGCTTGAATGAACGAATGCCGCCTTAACCCCACATTATGTTTATTTGTCTTTATCTATTATTGATTTCTCCATGTCAGCGAGTCAATTTTGCAATAAAAACTTCATTTTTACATTCCCTGCTATTCTGTCGGGCCGGATATTTGATTAGAGTTGGAAAAGTAAAATGTATTAATAAAAACATCAATTCAGAAGCTGTTTGGAAAATGAAACCGAACAATAAAAATGAAAATAAAATAATGAACGATACAAACATTTAACGATAGTGTTATATATTTATTAAAATACGAACATCACCACGCCTATGTTATATTTATATCGACATATCTCTCTTCCTCTATCGCTCTCTCTCTGTATATATATATATATATATATATATATATATATATATATATGGTTATTTTTCATTTAAACAGACATGTACAAAATCTGCGACACTGGCATGTCAAGGTTATCGATCAACAGCTATTATAAACTGAGATCTCATCAGGGAGAGTTAAAATCCGATCTTAACCTTATGATATGATCTAAGGTTAATATCGGATTCTAACTCTGCCTGATTCTAACTCTGCCGGATTCTACCTCTGCCTGATGAGATATCAGTTTATAATAGCTGTTAATCAATAACATCGGCATGCCAGTGTCGCAAATGTGCATGTCTGTATAAATAAAAATAATCATATATAAAAGCTCTATTTGATATTGAGCACTTTTTATTAACCCGGTTGAAATTCTTTGGATTACTACCCTATGGATGTTTTCCTAGATTATTATTATTATTATTATTATTATTATTATTATTATTATTATATATATGTATATATATATATATATATATATATATATATATATATATATATAAGTATTTAATTAATCATACCTACAGACGCTTGCCTTTAAAACTTATTGCCCTCATGAGTGTAGGAAAGTAACAACTTCAGCCTAGAATCTGCAAACAGTCGCCATGTCCACTCGGTCAACGTGAACTCTCACGTAATTCAGGGGCATTAAGATCTATATCTACCCTATAAGCTGGCACATATAGAAGACTGGTCGAGAGTATTCTACACTTAGCATTAGACCTTTGTGACAGTCTATTTTTAACATCCCAGAGAGTGCTAAACTTTAATATCGTAAAAAGGCTTGTTATAATATATATAAATAGACATAACATTATTAATACTTACATACGCTAGCGTTTCAAGTGTATTGCTCGTATCAGTGCAGAGAAATAATATAGTCAGACGGTCGGGAGGCGCGAACCCGGTTCACAGAGTCAGCCTAGAATTTGCAACATATATATATATATATAGTTATATATATATATAGTTATATATATATATATATAGTTATATCCTACGCAAACGCCCGAGAGATGACGAGCCGATTTGTACCAGACGACAATTTTGATACGGTGCTGCGTCCTATGATTTTTGCTTGTTTTTTGTTGTTGTTAGGGTTAGGGTTAGAGTTTAGGGTTAGGGTGAGGGTTAGGGTTAGGGTTAGCGGTAGGGGTAGGGTTAGGGTTTAGGGTTTGGGTTTAGGGTTTAGGGTTTAGGGTTAGGGTTAGGGTTAAAAATAGTTATTTGATAACAGTAATTTCGCTCTGTTTTGCTTGTTTTATCTGTTTTGTTGTTTACAAAATCTCTTGCAACTATAACTAAAAATTATAGAACGCAGCAACGTATCAAAATAACAAAAAAATATTTATTCGATATCAGTAACTTCGCTATGTTTTGTTGTTTCTTTCTTTGTTGTTTCTTTTAGAAAATTTCTTGAAAATATAACTTAAAATAATAGGACGCAGCACCGTATCAAAATTGTCGTCTGGTACAAATCAGCTCGTCATCTCTCGAGTGTTTGCGTAGGATAGCCGAAAGCTTCCGACAAGAAACTCGCGAAAACTGGGTCAAGATCGATATAAGTGCCCACTTATGATTCGACAACGATGAATCCGATAAGTGTGTCAATAATATTCAAACATATATTTATTATTAAAATACTTCATTGTAGCCCGGTCTCATCTGGGCCATTTTATTAAGAACTAACGGACCCCGTCCCCCGGCGTTGCACGGGAGAAAGTACTACCTATTGCATGACGTCGAATGAAAAAAAACGGCCTATAGTTACCGTGTTGGCGAATGTTTTGAATTAAAAAAAGTGGCCGCGTAGAATAGAATCGATCCTGAAACCTGCCTTCTTAACCACTGCGCCACAGTTTCGACTTAAATATACGCATGAAAATAGGCAAAATCATACGTAGAAAGAGAAAGAACGTAATCTGATATTCGCGGAAAATCTTCAGAGTGGACTGGAGCGGTCATTAAGTCTTTGCGTATTTCTTTATATTATGTAGTAAATTAATACCAGGCAAATAAGAAATAAGGACGGACTGTTTTGTGAAAAGTAAACTGTGTTTATTAGTTCCCGGTGTCGATGAGTGGAGTGACAATACATAATTGTTAGGGAGAAAAGGTTTTGCTACTACCTATATGGAGTTGGATTTTTGGAGAATCGTTGATGGCGGGCCAAATGTAATATTTTGTGTTAGCTGGGAAAAAAGAATAACAAATTTACTAAAACACGCTCGAGTGAATAAGTGTAGTATAGTGGTGAGTTTAGTAGCCTGCGATGCATGTGGTTATTTTCCTATACTCCGAGAAGGTACAGGGGAAAAATCGTCTCTACTTTATATATTAGATAAGAGAAACCGTCAGATCCAATCTAAAATGCAAGTACCTTCTAGCTAAACAATGTATGTCTGTCTCTCCGTCTGCATGTCTGTCCGTCAGTCACAATGTTTCAAATGTAATAAATACATTGCGAAATAATGAGGAATACTGCATTTAGCTAATCCAATATTCCAATCTAATCTAATAAAAGTTAAATATGAATATATGCGAATATGACCTCAGTATATTAACATAAACACCTATAAGTCTAACTTAGTGATACAGAATATAACAAAATCCGCTTATGCACATTTGCATATTTATTTTATTTATTCATTCTCTAACTTCTGTAATATACATTTATAATCGGTATTGTCAAATGTTATTTTATATTTCTTCGCTAGTAAACTTATTATACTTATTAATACAATTAATTAAAGAGATTTTATATAAAAACACTACGATAGCGATTTATTAACATGTTAAAACTTTCAGTTTCAAGGGAGATCACTTCTGGCATTGATGTTAAGAGAACATATACACCACTTTAATCTTAGCCAAAAGTCAAAGGAGAAATAAACAGTTATTCTTTTGTGAGTAGATAATTTTTAAATAAATGAAAGAAAATCGATTTAATCAAAATGTATAAGTGTTGTATCGGTTCTGTTGTCACAGGACAGTCCTCCACGTAATTACCTCCTCTATTTTTAAGGGTGTGTAGGAGAATCTTCTATGTATTACATCCTCCTTTATATCTAAAACTATGAAAAAAAAACTATAGAAATAGTAAATACGTAAAATTAAAAAAAAATGAAGCCATGAAATAGCCATTAACGTTCGGCGTTCAATTGTACTATAGTGAGTATTTGAATATCTCGCTTATTTCATTCGATTTCCGCACACAATTTGGATGAAATTTATCAATTATTCTTAAATTGTATTTTAACCCGGAATACAATTCTAATTGATTTTTTAAAGATTTGAAAATCAAACTTTAATTGAATTCCTTAATCACTGGCAACCATTTTGTAATTCCTATTATTGTCTTTCGCGCTTTACATTTATAAACAAGAAAATACGGTTGACTTAGTTTTATTTATAACAAAATTGTGTCGTCTACGTTTATTTTCACATCTATAAAAAGAAAATAGGTTTTAGTTTATTTTATTTATAACATGTACGCTTTACATCCATAAATAAGGTACTTTACTTTCATTTATTTATAACAATAGTATTTCAAGATTCATTTAGTTTTCACTATGCAGTCCTGCCACAATTATATAATACTGTTTAGCGGCGAAGTTTACCCTTCTGTGCCTAAAATGAAAGCACTTAAACTCGTTTCTGCACATTCGGTTTCGCGTAAGAAATTGCGCTTTTGGATCCACCTCGACCCCATATAAGGTGCTTTATATCTCATTACTTCGGCCTTGTGCCACACCCTTGTACAATAATAATCAAATAAAGCTCGACGTTAATCAGTTTCGTGGTGGTAGTATGCGTTCAATGAAATGGTTTAATTACTATACACAAATCACCGTAAATTCATGAGGTATCTTAATATTATCGCAATTTGCTCAAATCTTGTGAATATACACTATTTTTTTTGTTATTTACCTATGGTGTTGATTTCATCTGAATCACATGGAAGACAGTTTTTAGTGAGGGACGGGGGCGCCCAGCGTTTACGTCATGTATTTCTTATAAAGCCTATGAGATGTCAGTAGTCCACATGCTAATTGTCAAGCAATTATGTCCAGCGGTTTGGGTCAACATAAGACACAAAGATCAGGCGGACACACATAGTTACTATTTTATATATAGAGATTTTCAAATGTTTGGACAATATTCCACCTATAAAGTCGATAGAAATATGTATCTCTAAATAGCAACCCCACGTCATTAATTGTATTTATTTTAACCCATAAAATAATAAATATCACAATAAAGATGTGCCAATATTCTTTTGTTATGCAATGCTTTAAAATATATCAGCATAGGTAATGTGACTCGTATAGTTTCTTATTTGAGGTTAATACACGCTTACAAACAAGCAGCTATCTGTTATATAATAGGTCAATATGAAGCAAGTATTCTGTATTTAATGATTACAATGTGTTAGGTAAAAGTTTATAATATAAATGGCAAAGCGAGTATAGATGAAAAGGTAATAAGAAAACAAAAGCAAGACATATTTAGGAAAATCAATTTTAGTTAAGTAAACAATTGTAAATAAAAAGTATAGTCGAGGGGCACGAGAAGTCTTTCTTTTCATTAGATGCTACACCGAGGTTTCCAGGATTGCTCTATTCATCCTAGATACGCACATTAAAAGGCTTCTTGTTTAATCAAGGGCCAGAAAGTACTATTTTTCTTACATATTTAGTATGGCTCGCCTCGTAATTGAACTATTGTTTATACTCTTATCATCACATTGAATGATCCAGAAGAAATTGTGAAAAGCTATAAAACAGTATTTGCAGAAAGAACTCTTCTGAAGCCAAAACAGATTCTCTGTGTCTCTACAAAACATGCATAGCATATTCGCATAGTTTCCCTGTTTGTTTGTACAGGTGTGGTTGACAATAATGCTAGCACAAACATGTTGTCCTGTCGCTGATGGAAGAAATCGAAATCGTTCATTCTGCTCAAATTGCATGTGTTTGTGAGGGGAAATGTGTAAGCCGTAAACGCGCCAAATGTAAATGAACGACCACGTTAAAGCTGATAGAGTTGGAGGAAGCTTTCGATTAACTTATATATCGAAATGCAGATTGTATTCTATGTGTCTACACAGTACAAGAAATAACGGAGAGCCAAATACAGTATACTAGAAACAAGGTTGTCGGAAAGCAAACCACATGCATTTAAAACGATCAAATCCCGATGAGAGAGTTGGTAAGGTATCCTATATATTAATGAAATGACACTTTCACGATAACATTGTTGGAAAGAGCTTTCAATTAACCGATGTCGAAAGAGCACAAATGACGTTCCAAAAAAAGCTAAAAGCCAAATGTTGAAAACTAGAGACACAAAAATGATGTCCTTTAAATGACCAGAGTGCGTGTAGCAAAGCACACGTTAATTACGATTTAAGTATTTTATTTTATTTTCGTAAAATTAAATCGTATTTATTATGAGATGAAGTTTTCTTTGATGACAGAATATTATGAATGTATAATATATCATATTATAAATATACAAAGGACATTATATGACACATCTTTATTAACATTTATATCACATTTCAAGATGATCATATTGTAGCCCTGAGAGAAACAACTTTGTAGCACGGTTGTTAACAGATGGTATGTTCATGTTAAAAACCTTCCGCAATTGACATGTTCTTACAAATGATTTACTACTTATTAGAAATAAAAGCAACTACAGGAGATACATGTATATATTTGAATGTTAACTAATATTATGAATATATAATATATAATTGTGCAGAATATACACATTTTAAACTGGATAAAACGAGCACACATAAAATGCTTCGTTGCGTGGTAGTAGAACAACGCTTTTAATAAAAGTAAACCTCCACAAAATGCATTTTATTTGCTGGAAATAACACAGTAATAGCTACGAAGCAAAACAGAGATACAATCATGGTCTCGGCGCCCTGCCAATTAATGAAGAAATACAATGTTGTTATTAGTAATTACCAGAACTAGGGCCTTAAAAGTCATATAAACTTTGGTATCATTCGAGTAAATAGTTTTTATAGCTGAGTAAATGCGATAATTTAGAATGAAGAAATTCAAACCACGTCGTTCATCTTGAGGAGGATTGACAATGTCCTTACTTTCTAATTTGGTTTGGCAGGCAATTAGTAAAGATAGACTATACAATATGTTGTTAATGAACTACTTGGATATCTCATTTACTGTCA
>OY744517.1:30229385-30264385 GCA_963556195.1 Sepiola atlantica | reverse complement strand
CACCACGAATTTAAAGATGGACTATCTAATTTTCAGATAGGTAACCCATCAGATGAGAACATCCCGAAGCACACTATGTGTTGATTTTTGGTAGAATGAGTAAGTTAGAGAAAATAACGAGAACAGGAAAACTATTAACCTATTAAACATTAATGGAACATTACCTATTAAATGTTACGCTATTATAAGCATCAATGAAGGGGAAAGTCGACACTGCTTTTAAATAAGCGAAATTAGGCAATAAAAGAGATACTACAGGTTATTGTTGCACTTGACGCGTTGACAGCTTTCGCCCTCGCACAGATCATTGCCTTTTATATAAGACTAGCAGTTCTGCCCGGCGTTTCCCGCGGGACTCTTTTCCCAGGTCGCCTAATTACACCGCCCCCACCCCCGTTCAAACTTCTCACTGTTGCCTTTCCTAGAAGCTGTCTCTTCAAAACCCTTCCTCTTCCGTGTCCCAGGGCAAAGGTATAATATATTTCTATTAAAAGTTCCACCTCTGTCTGCGCTTTCGATATACGTACCTATCTCTACCCCGGTGCGCGTACTGTATACGTACATATGTCAGCCCCGGTGCACATACTATATACGCACCTATTGCCACCCTGGTGTGTATACTATACATGTATCAATCTTAAACCCAGTGCTCATACTATATACGTACCTATATTTGCCCCAGTGCGCATACTATATACGTAACTATTTCCGCCCGGTGCACATACTACATGTGTACCTATCTCTTCCTCGGTGCGCATACTATATACGTACCTATCTCTTCCCCAGTGCACATACTATATATGTACTTATCTCTGCCTCGGTGCGCATACTATATACGTATCTATCCCAGTCCCGTTGTGTATACTATATACGTGCATATCACCACCCCGGTGCTCATACATAAAAACTCACATTAAAAACATGAACAAATAGATTAAACACATATAAATTGGCACGAAAGAACAAAAAATACATTGCCAAAAAACTTGAAAAAAAAACAACAAAATAAAACAAAAAAGCCCTAACGAAAAATCTTAATTTGTTAAAGTAGAAAAAAATGACAAAAAACTTGAAAAAACTTGAAAAAACTTGAAAAAACAAATAAAAAAACAGAAAAACATTACAAAAACATCAAAATTAGCGCCAAAGAGCAAACAAACATTTACAAAAAATGAAAAACATCAAAGAAATAAATTAAAAAAATAAACAAAACAAATCAGCATTAGGGGAAAACACAAAGAAACAAAGACAAACACATCAAAAACACAAAAAAAACATCGAAAGAGTGAGTCAGCATAATTACTACATATTACATTGATTTTCAAATCACTACATAATAACGTTTAATTCAGGAAAACCGACCCAGCTGTCCTCTTTGAATGCTTAGCTGCTCAACCATTCCTTTATCTTCGACACTCTTGTAAGAGTTTGTGACATAGTATTATACAATTTTATAAAGTCTCCATGGAATTTCATAAAATTCATAAAAAACATTTTTGTTCTCAGCAATCGTAAAACGTATGATTGCACATGGGATGACAGAAGAAGATATTGATATTTTCAGATTGGTCGACGAGAAGCAAAGAGCTGGTAATTTAGAACAGCCGGTGAACATGCGATTTGTCAATAGAAAAAGCACGCAAAACAGTCGCCATAAAAGTTAATGAAATCTTGTCATATTTATTAGTAAATAATATTGATTATTGTAAAGAAGTTATGAGCTCTACTGCCAATTTTATTTCAAAGCCACTCGGAATAGAAAAACGGTAACACAAATTTGTTGGTGGAAACGTTTAAATGGGCAAATACAACAACTCAGAAAGGCATTAACTAATGTTCAAGCTGTCCAAAATGCAAACTCAAAAGTCAAAGGTCTTGTGAAAGACTAATTCATAAGTTCGAAAATATGTCAAGTGTGTAATTGAAGAACTGAAACAGCGTGTCGTTGCAAAAACAAACGTTACAGCGACACAACCGAGACGTATCGGTAATACAGACTGTTCAAGAACAACCAGAAGCCTTTTTTTAACAACTGAAATAATTGAAAGAAGGAATCACGTTATACCTAATGCTAACCAACTTGTGAATTCTGGAATGACATTTTGTAAAAGGAAGAAATACATCAAAATAATGCAGAATGAATCAAACATATCAAACGTTAGGTGTCCTGTAGAGTAGAACGACAAACGCATATAACATTTACTGTTGAGATTCTGAAGGTGAGCGTTAAACGGCTTTCAAATTGGAAAACACCCGGACCTGACTGAGTCCAAAGATACTGGTCTAAAACCTCCCGGCTCTACTCTCATTTCTTGAAGCAATCATAAATGGCTCTTTGACTACAGGAACCTTTTTTCGAGTGGCTTGCAAAGGGTTCTACAGTCTTGATAATACAAGATAAGACAAAAAGGGATAGAGTGATAAACTTTAGACCAATATCATGCCTGTCAGTTCCTGGATAATTTTAACTAGCATTTTTATTCTAACAATTTGCTGCTTGCGGAACGGAAAGGCTCCCGAATAAGATCACATGGCACCAAACATCCTGTGAAACTGAAAACGAAGAACTACTAACCTTGTCATTGAGTGGATAGATTATAAGAAAGCATTTGCGATGATGCCCCATCTATGGATACACAGATGTTTGGAGATATCCCCTAATATTAAAACCGTTTAAATAACAGCAGGGATAATTTCAAAGGCAATTTAACTTCAGGTGGTGTTGCATTAGGCAAAGTAAAAATCAGGAGAAGGATTTTTCAAGGCGATAATCTTTCCTATTTGCATTTTTCATTAGTTCGATCCCGATTAAACTTCTCTTACGTAATGAAAAGGCATCATATTAACTTGGAAAACAACGCCCAAGAGTCACCCAATTACCCTTCATGGATGACTTTGAAGTTGTTGTGAAAGAATGAAACCAACTTCATACCTTAATGAATACGGATAGATTATTTAGTGACGCATTACGAATAGGATTTGGCATCATCAAATTTGGTATTCTTGTTACGAAAATGGGTAGACTTGTTTGCTCAGATAATCTTGAACTCTCAACAAATGATTCGATGAACAATGTTGACAGTGAGAAGGTCTACAACTACTTGGGAACATTGGATGAAGATTAAATTAAATAGAAGGAAATGAAAAACCAGGTTACAGCAGAGTACAACAGAAGAGCAAGGGGCATTGTTAAATCGCACTTCATCTGTCGAAATACAAATTATGTTATCAATGCAAGAGTAGTAGCTATCATTTACTATATTACTGGAATACTTGATTGGAATGTAAGTGAATACAAATGTTAGGACACAAAAACACGGTCGATTGTAATTACTTAGTAAGGTAGGTGGTCTAGTTTATTTTTAGTGTTGAAAATGTCGTGAATATAAAAGAAAGGTATCTATAGGAATATATTTCTGACAGTACTGAGATTCTTCTTCATGAAGTGTAAAGAGAAGAACAACTAAGTACTGAGGTGAAAAAGAATCAAAGGTCGCAATAGGAAAGGTTAAAATTATTTGCAAGAAAACTAAACAGTTTATTCTTTCAGAATACTACATGTAGAAATAATTACAGATATAATTGGTTGGTCAGGGTTGATCTAAGATAATCACCCCTGAGAGCCCCTTAATGCCAGCCCGAGAATAAGACTCTCGCACCAGATTTTTTAAAGGTTGAATTGACAAAACTTCATAATCATCGATGCACCGATAGTGTAATGAAAGGGGGAAAACCTTAGCGCATATGGTAGCCGGATGCCCTATGCTAGCCCAACATCAAAATAAAAAAATGAAGACACGACAAAGTCGCTTTGGTAATACACTAGAATGTATACACACTTTATGAATTAGAGCACAATGAAAAGTGGTATAAACATAAGCCAGAACTTGTAGAGGAGAATAATGATGTCAAACTGTTGGGGGGGGGCATGCGTATATAAACGGATACATTTCCTGAAGATTTAAAACCCGACTTGCTCTTTCTGAATAAAAAACAAGATAACTTGCTTAATCATTAATTTAGCCTGCCACTGTGATACCAGAGAGCAGGAGAAGAAACAAAAAATATCAAGAACAAAAACAGGTATTAGTGAGGCTATGGGAATGTTAAGAAGTCAAAATGATTCCTTGAAACCATAACGAGAAGCCACCATAATTTGCTTAAACAGATAAGCGAGACAATTTCTGCTCCAATTATACAAAAAGCTTGCCTGTTAGGAACGGCGAAAATGTTAGGGAACATCTTGGATGTCTAAAGTTAAAGAATAATAATGATGATGATGATCATGATGATGATGGTGGTGGTATTATTATTATTATTATTAGTAGTAGTGTTACATAGTCCTTGCAAAGGGGCGCTACACCAAAAGGGGATTTGTTACATAACACTCCAAAAACCTAGACATTAGTAGCGTTATCAATGGTGTAAATAATCGCCACGGAAGTCTATTAAGCGCTTCTCAAAACACGAAAGCAACACGAAAGTTTAGAAGCGCCCTCAAACTTTTGTAACATTCAATTGCAAGGTACTTTTAATATATTTCCTTAAAGGGCACTTTTATGGCCTTTTTAAGCCTTCAAACTGTTGGTCCATTTTCAATACTTCTCGTGAAACATATTTTCTTAATTTTTTTCTCATTAAACACAGTTCATTAAACATTGTATCTAATGTAAACACTTGTATGCCAATTTACGCCTTTGAACTGTCGGTTTATTTTCACATTACTCTTTAAACAATTCTCGTTATCAAAACCTTTTCTTTTTAAACATAGTTCTTTTTAAATTCTTTTCACATTAAACACAGTTCATTAAACATTGTATCTTATTTAAACACTTTAAACATTTACCACTTTAAACATTGTTCGTTAAGCATATCAAATAAAGCATGGTGAACTTTTACTCTTTACTTTTTAGTTCTTTCAGTTTTACAGATTAGGACCCCACAATGCTATGCCCAAAACAAGTTACCTTACATTTTCTTTCGTCGCTTGGCTGTTATCGCCGTTGGTGCCGTCGATTTCGTTGTGTCTCTCTGGATGTGATCGGTGTTGGTGATCTTTAGTCTGTGGATACAAACGTTATGAACAGGCAGAACGCAAACGCGGAGACAAATTTTCCTCAGAGAGATTAAAGTCTTTTATTCTGCGTTTTGGAAGGGTTTTTTTCATTGATTCTTTGGATTAATTCATTCTTGTCGCTGGGGAATGCGACAGGGATTTCAGCTGGATCTCCAAGTAATCCAGCCATTACGACGAACGTCTACATTCTCGATTCAACGCTCTAACTTCCCGAGCTCTTCTCTTTCATTTCAGGACAAACCGAGAGGGTCGACTGTCCAGCTCGCTGTCAAACTCGTAACTCTTTTTCAAACCTTAGTTCCTCACGAAAGAAGGAGTGACGCCATAGTACTTTATCTTGTCATACAGATAATAACCAGTACTGGAGTGACCTTTATTGAACCCAAACCTTTGAAGTTGGCCATGTCTCACCAGTTGTTATGACTTATTGAGATTACTGACTCTCACGACAAATCTATTTGCCCCAAAATGGATGCCTCTTCGACCTGCACCGAACTCGAACCAAGTTCACCCCTCTCAAAAAAAAACTAGTGAACCTACTCGCATACGGGGCCCGTCATAATATAACAGTAGTAGTAGTAGTAGTAGTAGTAGTAGTAGTAGTAGTAGTTATAATAATAATAATAATAATAATAATAATAATAATAATAATAATAATAATAATAATAATAATAATAATAATAATATCATGTCACCAGCCCCACGGAAACTGCAAAACCAAAACATTGAACAAAAACATGGAACACACACCACAGGAAAGAAAGGGAACTGAAACTGCTTAGAAGGTTATAAACTATCCCCCATAAAAAAGTGTCAGTCTCTTCTGATATCACACACAATAATTGTTAAGGGGCAAAAGGGATAAAAAGATCGAGGAGGGGGACCATCCACCTGACTTCTACTAGAAGTGTGCGGAAAATACTGGGCCATTTGTGAGGCATATTGCCACCGAAATCTCAGAGAAGACCTATTATCGTTGCGAGAAATCAATGGTGAGCGGATGTTTCGATAACACCAAGGCATTTGCAATAACAGTCGAAAGAGTCGGAGAGTAGTTGAAATCTGGGAAAACTTGTTGTAATCCAGACTCCAGGGAGCGACACAGTGAGTAATCATTGATGATGACCTGTTTGCGAACTCCTAGTGAGTAATATTAACAATAATAATGAGAAAATAATAATAATAATAATAATAATAATAATAATAATAATAATAATACCAATAAAAATAATGATAATAATAATAATTATAACATAGTTATATGTCTATTTTTTTTACTCTACGAGATATTTATAAAAAAAAACAAGTTTAAGTAAACACTGAGTTATAGCTGATAAAGTAAATTCCCGTTGTTTTCATAAAAATAACGATTTTTTTTTTCGATAGATATTGGATGAACACTGCTGCAGTAAATACTATAAACAATTCAGAAAATAGTCATTAACTTAATTTAAAATGAAAAATGCTACAACCCCTTAGACACAAACATATAACGGAAAGGGTAGTTTTATTTATTTATTTCATATTTCAAATATGATGTAAAAGAAAAAAAAGAGTGGCTGATTTTGAAGTGACTTAAGATAATGTGTTGTGGTAGTACTACTAGTAGTATTAGTAGTATTATTATTATTAGTAGTAGTAGTAGCTTAGTAGGAATGCGGGTTTACTGTATATCAGATTTATTAATAGTTACAAAATGGCGGAACGAAATCCTTACTCAAAAAAAAAGAGAGTGGCTGATTTTGAAGTGACTTAAGAAGTAATTGGTTGTAGTAGTACTAGTAGTAATGTAGTAGTATTAATATTATTATTATTATTAGTAGTAGTAGTAGTAGTAGTAGTAGTAGTAGCGTAGTAATGATGCTGGTTCACTGTATATCAAATTTATTAATAGTTACTAAATCCCGGAACGAAATTTATTACTCAGTACTTGGTGTTGTCTCTCTGCTCTTCTTTTTTAAACTCTCCAGCAATGTCCCTAGTTTAAAAACGTGTTGTTTATTTTAATTTCTTTCGAATATTATTATAGTCGACTCGGACTTTTTTTTAGATGGACGCCATGTTTATCTTCAGCAGTCTAAAAATTACACTGTACACCATATTTGTACTCAGCACGAAATCCACGAAATCAAGCTCCTAATAGTACATCTATAAAGTAATATATGTTTGGTGTTACTGTTCAATAACATGATCAGATTTAAATGCATAATGTGTTGGTAATACTAATGACACAATTATGGCATATATACTTCATAAGTGTCTTATTAAATCTTGGCTTACTTTGGTATAGCTCGTTTGACTTGTTTGTATAGTAGTATTCGTTAATTCGCTGTTAAATGCCTCGTTAGAATACATCTTCTGATTCTAGTTTCTTCTTTTGAAAAACTAAGGTTGTAGAATATATTCGTTCTTTTGATGTTTCCTTCTACCAAGAGTGTTTTTTGTTTTTTCAAGACTAAGTTGTATAACCATCTCATATATGTGCGTACATAAACTTACATCAAGTGGATTCATATATTAGCTTGAGCGACTTCCATGAAAAATATAATAATTGTAAAATTACGATGTCGCATTGCGTACCGGCACAAAATAATTTTAACCTCTCCATATAAACATTTCGTTTTCCTTAAAATCGAACCGTCTCCAAAAGTGTTTAACATGTTCACGGTGATTTCTTCAATTTTTCATATTATTTATTTTTTGTTGTCATGTAAAACATCGTTTAGGTACTTAAATCAAAATCGGACAGCATTAAATCGTAAATCATATTCCTAAACATACGTTGATTTTTTAAAAGAAAAAGAGGGCGGAGAAATGGAATTAAACTAGTCACGCATTAATAAAAAGTAATCAATAAACGTAAACAAATTAAACCGAAAATGTAAATGCGTGGGATTCATTTCATCATTACAACAAATTTCAAAGGTGAGTCTAACAACTGACACGTGGCAGAAACAAAGTTCCACATAGTTTCCTGTAAAGTGGAGTGGGTGTTTTGCACAACGGGGCAATTATACCTTGTCTGCGAGGGCGGAGTAACTAAATAGTTTTGCTTTGGTGTGTGCATGGGAAACCCTTCTGGGAATTTCACAGTTGTCACAGAGTCAAATGTAACGTGGAACTAGCGGCGAGATCAAAGTAAAAGAGAAAACAAATAAAGCACTTTCATATTTTATCTATTTCATGGCATCCACTTATTTTACGCTTCTGGTTCAATAAAGGATGTTATTCAAATTAAAACGAGAAAGCATTTGGACCAAATCTAGAAAGATGGAAAAAGAATAAATGGTTCTTTGAGCAAAGTAATTGGATTACGAATCACTCTGGCGTCGATGAGTCTTTGGATTAATCATTCATCGTCATAAATGATAGTATCTTGATTAATAAAAATGTATTGAATAATACACAGAAGATTAGTTTATATATATATATATATATATATATATATATATATATATATATATATATATATGTGTTTATGTTTATGTTTATATAAACAAGGTAGTGATCGGCAGTAAATTAACCTAATGAAGATTAGATTAATACAAATGTAACTGTCGTTGGATAATAAGTTTCTACAGAGTATAATTTTTAAAATAGAAAGTAGAATTTGTGAATATGTATTATGGATACATATTTTATGTCTACTATTTTGGGAGTGTTTTCTTAGGATGGGGAATCTCTGCGGAATCGGAATTAATTCGCCTCGTTGCGAGTCCATCTTGAAAAGGAGTGAATTGGACCTGGAAATAGGGGCAACACGACTGCATGCATTAGAAAAGGAAAGTTGTATCGTGTTTTCCTTCGGATGGAATAGATCTGGAATGCCAATAAGATCAGTGGCTTCTAATAGTAATTTAGGAACGGAGTTTTGACTGTTGGTTGGTCTTTATATTTCTTTGTGGGGGTAGGGTGATATTTGTCATCACTGTAGTACAGTTGAGGCAAATCATATATTTTTGTTTTTATTATTATTTTATTATTTATATATATATAGATATTAATTTTTTTTAATATATTTTTTTATATATTTTTTATATATGTCTTCATATATATATTTTAATATATATTTTTGAATATATAGTTTTTATTCTCCATCTTACTTCATATTTTATACTTTTTATTCTCTATCTTACTTTATTTTTTTCTTCTCTTTTAAAGTGACCTCAAGAAAATCAACATTGTATATTGTCTGGTGTTGTAAATCTTATTCAAGTGCTTAATTTCCCCTGATGATCTGCCAAGCAAGTACATGCTTGGTAGTGAAACACGTGTTAGTAAAAAAACTCTTTAATTTGAAAAATGATAAATAAATGATTTTTAAATGAAAATATCTTCTGTGGTGTTGTTTGGGCTCCTGAACGGAATGCTTTGGTAAGCTTTAAAAAAAATCACATATAAATGCTCTGTACCGTGTAATCGAGTATCATCGAGCTTGTTTTAATTGGAATAATATCGGTCTTCACTGAACAATCGTTTTCTCTAAGCGAAAACTCCAACTCTCTCTCTCTCTCTCTCTCTCTCTCTCTCTCTATATATATATATATATATATATATATATATATATATATATATATATATATATATGTGTGTGTGTGTGTGTGTGTGTGTGAAAAAATGACAAAGGGAAAAACAAGTTAAGGTGCAGGAGAAAAACAAAAACAAAAGATGTTGACCGACGTTCTCCAACAGAACGAAACCGGTGAACATTTTTTGTTTTTGTTTTTCTCCTGCACCTTAACTTGTTTTTCTGTTTGTCATTTTTTCACACATTTTGTCCACCACCACATTTCTTTGTCATGAATTATCGTGTACCTTACCCCCCCCCCATATATATATATATATATATATATATATATATATATATATATATATATATATATATATATATATATATATATGTACAATCAAATAATATTGGATGCACTGTCATTATTATCTATAGGTTTTCAATAATCTTATTCCTATTTTTAACTTTCTTTCGTCATATTATACGATTCTATCGGTAAGTATAGCTAGGGTGCCAGTGGCTATAAAATAGACCGTTTTGAGGTCTTGCATCGAGCAGATTCCAAGAACCATTTTAAAATATTGGAATCTGTCTCTATTGCCATTCGAAAACCTTCCTTGTGCCGGCAGAAGGAATTTGTAAGATCGCTTAATCTCTTTGGGGAACTTTGAACGCCTTCCCAATTTTTTGTTTTTTTATCCCCTAACGTAGTGCCTTTTAATCGACTTTTAATCGAAATCATTAAATTGAATTTTAATCGCTTTAACGTTAATTTTGGCACACTCAATTTCCCCATTTTGCTCTTTCTTTCGACGTTATTATTAATTAAAACTATCGATTTTCTCCTGACGAGATGATAGTCGAAAGGGCCTTAGAGAGATTTCCGCGTATTCTTTTTAAATGTATGTATAAATTTTGTACCTCGAAACATTTATTTATATATGTATATATATATATATATATATGTATATATGTGTATATGTATATGCATATATATGTGTGTGTATGTATGTATGTATGAGTATGTCTCGATGTCTAGGCCTGTGGTTGGAGAGTAGGGAACATTTATGACCCAATTTCTTGCGAGGTGTCAAGAGTTGGCATCTTATATAAAAAGTTTGTCTCGTCTGAAGGTTTTTTTAAATTGTAATTTGCTTGATTGTTTGCTTCTTTCTTTTCTTTTTCTTTCTTTCTTATGATTGTGTAGGAGCAGATATCATTTTAATTCACCAGTAACATCCCTGAGGAGGAGCCAACAAGGTTCTGAAACTATTGTCGGATACTCCAACTATGTTTGTTTTAAATATAAAAGCTCTAATGTATATTGAGCACTTTTGAAAAATAATGTTTTTGTTCATTTAGTTAATATTTGAACTTAATTAATTTTTTTTTTTTAATTGCACTTTCCTTTGGATTCACATCACGAAATTAATTCACGATTCATATTTTTATAAAATAAACACTTTTTTTTTGTAAAAGATATGTAGTAACAGGAATTAGTTTTAAGATAAAGCAGTAAAGAGAGTGTATTTGAATTACAAAAAGGTGGAATGTAATTGAATGACAAAAGGGTGTAATTGAATGAAAAACGGGTGTAAATGAATGAACACATGTGTATTATATATATACACACATATATATACATATATATATATATATATATATATATATATTTGGCTGTAGTAAAATTTCCTCTTTTACTATTCCAGACATAATCATGACCTCATCAGCGAAGAAACTGTAAGACAGCAAGTGGCTTCATAAGCGTGCCTACCTGAATTACATATTTTTACGCCTCAACTCATTAAACTTATCCTTCCAAAGCTGTTTTGCAACAGTGGTTGATTTGACGGACAAAATACGACCATTCACTATCAAGATGACACTTTGGGAAGGGAAGCTAAAATATAGAAATCTAAGCATGTTTGGACATTTATATGAATAACTTGATGAAAGTAAAAACACTAGAGAACTAGATGTGGTGCAGCTTGTGGAAGAACATATTGCATCTTTCGAATTGCAGTGAAATGGAATCAGAATTGAATAGAACTTAAATCATTGTGAATATTCACCTTTATCCAGATAGTGTGCAAAAAGAATTCTTAAAGTTGGTAAACGATTGTGTTGCAAAAGATGCATTTACAACTATTTTCTCTCATCAAGTTCTGGTCTAAAATGAGTGAAATTTACCTTGTGTATCTGAAAGCATTCTGAACTATTTACTGACATTCCCTAGAACTTACCTGTTGACAACTAAACATCGACTACAACTGAATATCAAGCAGGACTTACGAGTATGCCTGCTCCTCTTATTGTGGAACTTGCTTGTAATCAAGAAGCACAGTCCTCACACTGAGGTTCATGATCAATTGATACTTAAGAAAATATTGATTAACTCCTATTTGTGCAGCAGCATTGTGCAATATGAGTAATACTGATGTTTCTTCTGAATAAGGTCATCAAAAATTGAATATGTTTATAATATTATTTGCAGAATTATTGTAGTTTAATGAGTTAGTCAATAAATTACCATTATGTTCATTGCCACATTACTGTGGGTTCTGGAAGATGGTTTTGCAACTCAGGCGGAACTTAACGTAGTAAGGTTGGGAAACTCTGCACTGAATAATGATTACATGACTCCTTTGACGCAAAAACGAACTTACGGTTCCAATGAAAATGACTAATTTTCCAATACAACGAGAAATTGCTACATATCGTTAAAATCTTAGCCGAACGGTAAACGGGTGATTATGGTACGTTAAATTAATATGCTAAACACATCTACAACTTTAACATCGAAAATATTACTATTTTTATTTTACAGCCAAGTGTTTAGTAGACTTTTTACGTCCGTGGTATTAGTTGATAATAAAAAGCTTGAAAAATAATCAATGTTTTATTATCTTGTGGGTGTTTAAATGGCAGTCACCGTTAAATTAAAATGGCTGCCAAAAGAGAAATGCGAAGGCGGGAAATTGTAACGCTATAATTCAGCCGCGCACTAATTTACGTGGCGGACATAAAACTGCGTATCGATTCCCTTTCACATGTAATCTAAAACCAGATGAAAGCGACTTGCGAGGTCCACAGGCGATGGCCTCAGGCTCAGCTTTCGAGCGCGCCATGATTGATTCAAAACACTGGACCGCGTTTCCCTTTGGCGAAATAAAAAAGGAGAAAATCTTCCAGCTAATAAATATGAGTAATTAATAGAGAAAGGTGTGTTGCTGATAATGTATGTATTTCCTTCCCCTAATTAATGGGGTTCCGGTCAAAGTGACAGTGATAGCCGTCTACTTCCGGTCTCTGTATCGGACAAAACGTCGCAAGTAATGAACGTAGCACAGTTTGTGATGGAGGTGACAAACACAATGCGGTTATTTTCGAGGAGAAACATGTAACACCATAATACCTCGGGTACACTACTTGAACACTGAAATGCACATGTATGCACACATACAAATATACCGCAAAATAACAAAGTTATCTAATATATATATATACACACACACATATATATATATATATATATATATATATATATATATATATATATATATATATATGAATGTTAATGTATTCCGTTCGATTACTTTATCCTTTCATATATTCATCTTGAAACGCGTTATAAAATCACACAATTATAAAATGATAAAATAATAAAATAACAAACAATGGTTGAAAAACGTTGTTTACAAATGTTGGTAGCCTCATTTCTTAATATATATATATATACATACATATATATATATATATATCTGAAGAGAGCCGCACGAGGCTTGAAAAGCGTTATAAAATAAAATTTAAAATGATAAAATAATAAAATAACAAACAATGGTTGTAGATGCTTTTTTACAAATGTTGGTACTCTCACTTCTGTAAATATATATAGATATATATATATATATATATATGCATGCATTTATATATATACACACCCATATATATATATATATATATATATAAATATATATATATATATATATATATATATATATATATATATATATATATATATATATATATATATATGCATGCATTACTACTCGAGAGTGTTTATCTCTCTGTCTGAAACCGAAACAATATCATGACACCTATTATCTCTCAATTAAATTTATCATAAATCATTCGATGCTCAATTCCGGATGCCGTGTAGTATATGTTACGTTATCATGATACCTTCAAGCGTGCATATATGCACGCTTGAACTTGAGTTGAGCACGGTTCTGAAAAAGTGAAGAGTTCCCGAAATATTAAAAAAATATTATATCATACGTAGTTTCCACCAGACCATCTTGATACAGGTATTACATAACATTTTAACATTGTGTAGATAATCAGATATATGTGTGTTTGTGAAAAAAGAAAAAGAAAGAAATATATATATATGTATGTATACATTGTATTATGGGTAAAATTAATTAATTTGTTCCATCATTATATGTTTTATTTGCTCCAACTTGTGTCTATCCGTCACACTTCTGCATTGTATTGCCTTCTAAGTATCACATTTTTTTATATATATATATATATATATATATATATATATATATATATATATATATATAAAAATAATAATAATAATAATAATAATAATACGATTAATATACTCAAATTAAGAACCATTCTGTGATATAGTAGTAAGTATATAAATTATATATCAATAGTAGATGCATACAAAAGTTCAAGAGTTGCAAAGTTATGATGAGAATGCATACAGTTAGCCATAAAGACTAAAATGTCCAATATATAGTATACCCTCCTTCTCTCCGTATATATATATATATATATATATATATATATATATATATATATATATATATATATATATATATATATATAACTCATTCCTGCCATGTGATACTAAGTATCCTACGTACGCACCTCATATGGAACACCTGGAGTTTCCTATCCTGCATTAAGTATGTGGTCCAGGACTCCCCTTCATAAAGTAAGACACTGAGTACGCACACTCTGTAGACGACCATCTTGGTAGAAGTGGTAGGGTTGCTGTTTGCACAGACTTGTAATAGCTTGTTTATCTCTACGTCCAATGAGAAGGTGTCTGAAGCAGTGGAGTCTAGTTATTTTAACTGGTTAACTACCTCCAGTGGTGTACCTTGGATTTAAATGCAGGCGGTTGTTTGTCCCATAACTTGGTGTTTCTTCTAGCTGATGGTGTGGCTGAACATGCTGCAAGCATCAGCAAACCTGTCCATCAGTCTATGGAGAACATATTCATGATGCGATGCTATGGCTGCATTATCGGTAAACAGCATATCCCTGATCTGGAATGGCATGATATTAGTCTTGGAGCGGAGCCTGGCGATGTTGAAGAAATTATCGTCTGATATGGAGGTAAGGTAGAAACCATCCGCATGATTCAGGAGTAGGGCGAAAAAAATCCGAAGAGTGTCGGGGCCAACACACAGCCTTGTTTGGCAGGACAGAGTGAGCAACAATGATGTTCTGCAAAGAGCAGGCATTACATCCATCTACTCCCAACTGCGTGAGCGACGTCTTCGCTGGCTGGACCATGTGCACAGGATTTATGATGGACGCATCCCTAAAGATCTTCTTTACAGTGAGCTTGCCTCAAACTCACGAAGAAGGGTCGTCCTCATCTACTCTTCTACTGTATGTTGCAGCAAGATATGAAGGCTTGCTTGATTGGAATTAATACATGGGAAGCCTCTACAGCTGACAGACCTGCCTGGAGGAAACAGATACGCCAGCAAAGGATCATCAGTGAGAAGACCCTCCACAATGAAAACGCTGCGAAGAGAGCTAGGACGCGAACGAGCCTACAAGCAGACCAACAAGCCGAGGTGACACATTACACAACAGCCTTCGTATGTCTTCGTTGCAAATCAGGAATTGGTGTATACAGTCACACAAAGAGATGCAGACAAACAACATCCCAATACGGCGCTGACCGATAATATACATATATATATATATATATATATATATATATATATATATATATATATATATATGTATTATGAACATAACATGATGAAAATAAAATTGGACAATTTACAATATTTATAAAATCATCAAGTGTTACAGCAAAAAAAAATAAAGATAAAAATGTGTCCCTTAATCCATGGATTGTTAAAGATAAGGTCTTCAGCTCAGATGAGAAAATCCAGCAAAATAACAAATTACTGGTTCACATAACATTTAGAAAAGTAAAATATTGCAAGCAAAATAATATTTTACTATCTTTTAAAAGACAAAGATTTCAAGGAAAGTTTGAAACTAGAGTAGAAAAGAATAATGTTTTAATGCAACACTTTGAATATGAAATCACAAAATATCAGACATATGTTGAATAGTCAAGTATATACATCTCATAGAGCCCAATGGCCAAATCCGTAAGCCATTAAAAAGTCAATTACAATTATATACAAAGTTACACATTTGATGTGAATACATCCATCAAGATCTTAATCTTGGAGCACATATATATATATATATATATATATATATATATATATATATATATATATATATATATATATATATATATATATATATATATATATATAGAGTATATATATATATATATATATATACATACATATATATATATATATATATATATATATATATATATTACTTGTCGCTCCTCGAAAAAGTAGAGCAATGTAAGTGTGGTGTTAACACAGCATGACGTCACTAGCTTTAAATGCATCGTTCCTTCCACTAAAGAAGTAGAACGCTCTAGACGTTAAGACCGCCGATAAAGTGTTAACGTTATCACCGTTTATTCACAATTTAAAAGTGGCTGTGTGGTTAAGGCGTCGGATTTGAATTGCAAAATGCATGTAATCCGGGGTTTCGAATAGTCATATCGCTATGCTGATGAGGCCCGATTAAAAAAGGACGAAACGTATACGTACATAGATAATAAACAATAACAAATATTTATTATATATATATATATATATATATATATATATATATATATATATATATATATATATATGTGTGTGTGGGTGTGTGTGTGTGTGTGTTCACATATACATTAATATAGAGAGAGTGAGACAGAGAGAGAAAGAGAAACGGACCGACTGGCAGAGATGAATCTTCTGATTACACCGACATAGACCATCTGATTGATCGATCTAAAAAGCTGTTCAAATTATACAAGGTGACGGCCAATATGAAAGTTTGAACGCCCCTAATTGAAGAGCTTGTATCTTTATGACAATCACGTAATTGAGGCGCCACAACACAGACAGATGTTGCTGTCTCCCAGTCGAACGATGACACTTGAGACAGTCAATTTTAATTGTTTTCCCTTGAACTAACGATCACATAAATTCCATTAATTACATACATATCAATATAGGTAATATGTGGCGTATTTATATGAACATAGGTAGATCTGCATGTGTGTGTGTGAGGGACACAAGACTGCGTGGGTACCTATTAACTTCATTCATATATATATATATATATATATATATATATATATATATATATAATATTTATATTGTATGTATATAATTTATATGTTTTTATGTGTGTCATTATTCTTCGTAATATATTTGCGGTTGTTTTTAGTTGTTTACGTATCAACCATTTTAACAGTACTTACTCGAAATCATGATGAAATATTGGTTTATTGATATTTATTAATTTCATTTATACTCCATAAAATATATATTTATGTTTTTTTATTTATTCCACCCAAATGTTTCTGCATAATGCGTCGATGACAGAAAAGTGTTATTGCCACTTAAATACGTAAAATATAATGGCACTGAGTAGAGCGTCTACCTGCGCCATGACTCAAAATGTGAAAAAGATAACAGTACTCTCATAGCTGACGCACGATGTTTCCGTGACTTTGCCTCGATTCCGTTGAAACGCGTTATAAAATCACACAATTATAAAATGATAAAATAATAAAATAACAAACAATGGTTGAAAAACGTTGTTTATACATGTTGGTAGCCTCACTTCTTAATATATATATATATATATATATATATATATATCTGAAGAGAGCAGCACGAGGCTTGAAAAGCGTTATAAAATAAAATTTTATTCCGGAAGGTGTCTGACACGCCTGAAAGTTGACTAAACTATTAACCAACAAACATTTGCTGATAAACACTTTGTTTTCGTTAACATAAGAAAACAAAGCAAAATATTTCTGAAGAACAGTTGTTGCTGTGTTTATGTTAGCAAGAAAAACATTTACAAAACCTGTAAATAACAAAACATTGAAGAAAAATTAATTAAACAATAACATTTCTTTTCAAATCTAAACAAAATCATCATTTAAAACTTTTCGGTGCACAAGCAAAATGACATTTTATTTAAAAACATTTAGTTAACACAAATTTATTTGAAAAAAAACCAACAAAAATAAACATCTAATTACTAACAGTTGTGTATCTGTGATTCGTTCGTTCTTTATTTGTATACATGTATTTTAGTTAGATTTTCTTTGTCATAATTTATCGGCTGACAGTCTTCAATTTAGTGTTTGGCAGTTTTCGCCTCGTCAACTCTCGGGCGCTACCGTAACCATGCCCGAACGTTGACGACTCGAAGTCACGGAAACATTGTGTGTCAGCTATGAGAGTACCAAATTAACAAATAAAAACATATACATTCAAAGAGAATTTAAATAATCATTGATTAATAAAATTGATAGCAATTTTTTTCAATCAATTCATATTTCATTCTCCGGATGTGTTCCCTTCCAATCATCTCTCTCAGACATCGCTGTCGGTAAATCTTTCAGATTTTACTTAGAAATTTTTTACACGTTAATCGACGTTGAAATGTGTAAGTCCTTCCACCCGATATTTTTAAACGTACGAGATCCCATAGAAGTTAACATCTAGCCGGTACTGTTTCTTTCGTAGCGAAACTAAAATACGAGGAAGATGTCCATATAGGTGGTCATTTGTCGGATGTTTCGTCCAGCTGCTACGCTATGCCACTTGTAATATTCCTGTGCATGTTCCGTAGGCCGATGCTTCTTGCTCTTCCGTCAATATCCAAACTGTCGAGCCGTAGAACAAAACAGACCCCACCGTGGCTCTAAAACCCCTATCTTAAGTTTGTAGGGGAGTAAACACTTCCAAAAAAAAGTACCACCTCTGTCTGCGCCTTCTATATAGGTACTTATTTCCGCCCCGGTGTTCATACTATATACGTATCTATTGCAACCCCGGTGCGCATACTATATACGTACCTATCGCCGCCCCAGTGCACATAATATATACATACCTTTCGCAACCCCGGTGCAGATACTATACAAGTACATATCGCCGCCCTGGGTGCAGATACAATATAAGTACCTATTGCAGCAATGGTGCGAATGCTAAATACATACCTATCCCTGCCGTGGTGCAAATGCTAAATACGCACTTATCCCCACCCCGGTGCGAATGCTAAATATGTAGCTATTGCCGCCCCAGTGTGCATACTGCATAAGTACCTATCACTGCCCCAATGCAAATACTAAAAATGTACATATCGCTGCCCCGGTGCGAATGCTAAATACGTACCTTTCGCCGCCCTGGTGCCCGTTATATATATGTACCTATCTTAACCCCGCTGCGCGGGCTGTATATGTACCGATCGCCGCCCCAGAGCGCATGCTAAATGGATATGTATCATGTATAGGTATACATATATATATCATGTATCGTGGATATGTATATGTAACATGTATCATTAATATGTATCATGTATCATGTATCATGGATATGTATCATGGATATGTATATGTATCATGGGTGTGTATCATGTATCATGGGCATGTATCATGGATATTTATCATGTATCATAGATATGTATTATAGATATGTACTATGTATATGTATATGTATATGTATCATGTAGCATGTGTATGTATCATGTATATGTGTATATATCATGGATATGAATCATGTATCATAGGTATGTATCATGGATATGTGTATGTATCATGTATCATGGGCATGTATCATGGATATGTATCATGTATCATGGATATGTATTATAGATATGTATCATAGATATGTATCATGCATCATGGATATGTTTCATTGATATGTATCATGGATATTGATAATGGATCATGGATATGTATCATGTATCATGGATATGTATAATGTATCATGGATATGTATCATGGATATGTGTCATGGATATGTATCATGTATCATGGATATGTATCATGGATATGTATAATTGATATGTATCATGGATATGTATTATGCACCATAGATATGTATCATGGATATATATCATGTATCATGGATATGTATCATGGATATGTATCATGTATCATAAGTATGTATCATGTATACTGTATAATAGATATGTGGGATGTATCATAGATATGAATCATGTATCATGTATCATGTATATGTATCATGTATATGTATATGTATGATGGTATGTAAATGTATCATGGGTATGTATCATGGATATATATCATGGATGTCTATCATCTATCCTTGATATGTATCATGTATATGTATCATGGATATGTATCATGGATATGTATATGTATCATGGATATATACATATATATATGTTTCATGGATATGTATCATGTATATGTACTATGTATCATAAATATGTATCATGTATCATGTATCATATATAGGTGTTATGTATCATAGATGTGTATCATGTATCATGAATATGTATCATGAATATGTATATGTATCATGGATATGTATCATGGATATGTATCATGGATATGTATCATGTATCATATATATGTATCATGTAACATATATTATATATATGGATCATGTATCATAGATATGTAGCATGTATCATTAATGTTGATAATGTATCATGTAGCATAGATATGTATCATGCATCATCGATCATGCATATGTATCATGGATATGTATCATGTATCATATATATTTAACATGTATCATAGATATGTGTTATGTACCATAGAAATTATCATGTATCATGTATCATGGATATGTATCATGGATATGTATCATGGATATATATCATGGATATGTATCATGTATCACTGATATGTATCTTGGATATGTATCATGTATCTTGGATATGTATCATGGATATGTATCATGTATATGTATCATGTATCACTGATATGTATACGTATCATTGATATATATCATGTACCATGGATAGGTATCATGGATACGTATCATGTGTCAAGGTTATGTATCATGGATATGTATCATGTATCATGGATATCTATCATAGATATGTATGATTGATATGTATCATGTATCATGGATATGTACTATGTATCATTGATATGTATCATGTATCATGGATATGTATAATGTATCATAGATATGTATTATGGATATGTATCATGTATCATGGATATGTATCATGTATCATAGATATGAATCATGTATCATAGATATGTATCATGTATATATATCATCGATATGTATCATGTATCACGAATATGTATCATGGATATGTATCATTTGTCATTGATATTTGTTATGGATATGTATCATGTAGCATGTATATGTATCATGTATCATGTATATGTATCATGTATCATGGATATGTATCGTGAATATGTATCATGGATATGTATCATTGATATGTATCATGGATATCTATCATGTATCATGAATATGTATCATGATATGTATAATATATCATGGATATGTATAATGTATCATGAATATGTATCATGGATATGTAGCATGTATCATGGATACGTATCACGTATCATAGATTTGTATCATGTATCATGGATATGTATCATGTATCATGGATATGTATCATGGATATGCATCATGCATCATGTGTCATAGATATGTATCATGTATCATAGATATGTATCATGTATATGTATCATAGATATGTATTATGTATCATATATATGTATCATGTATCATGTATCATAGATATTCTTAATCATTTTCAATCCCCCTATGGTATTCTTCATCATTTTCAATCCTTTCATGATATTATTCATCATTTTCAATCCCCTCATGATATTCTTAATCATTTTCAATCTCCTAACGGTATTCTTCAGAATTTTCAATCCCCTCATGATATTCTTCATCATTTTCAATCCCCTCATGATATTCTTCATCATTTTCAATCCCCTCATGATGGTCTTCATCATTTTCAATCCTCTCATGATATTCTTAATAATTTTCAATTCTCTCATGATATTCTTCATTTTCAATCCCCCATGACATTCTTGATCATTTCCAATGCTCTCATAATATTCTTCACTATTTTCAATCCTCTCATTGTATTCTTCATCATTTTTTATCCTCTCATGATATTCTTCATCATTTTCAATCCTCTCATAATATTATTCATCATTTTAAATCCTCTCATGATATTCTTCATCATTTTCAATCCCCTCATGGTATTCTTCAGCATTTTCATCCTCTCATAATATTCTACATCATTTTCAATCCTATCATGGTATTCTTTACCATTATCAACTCTCTTATTGTATTCTTCATCATTTTCAACCCCCTCATGATATTCTTCATCATTTTCAATCCTCTCATGATGTTCTTGATGGTCTTCATCATTTTCAATCCTCTCATGATGTTCTTCATCATTTTCAATCCCATCGTTATATTCTTCAGCATTTTCAATCCTCTCATCGTATTCTTCATCATTTTCAACCCGCTCATGATATTCTTCATCATTTTCAATCCCATTATTTTATTCTTCATCATTTTCAATCCTCTCATGATATTCTTCATTATTTTCAATCCTTTCATGATATTCTTCATCATTTTCAATCCTCTTATTGTATTCTTCATCATTTTCAATCATCTCATGATATTCTTCATCATTTACAATCCCCTCATGATATTCTTTATCATTTTCAATCCACGCATGATATTCTTCATCATTTTCAATCATCTCACCCTATTATTCATCATTTTCAATCACTTCATGATATTCTTCATCATTTGTAATCCCCTTATGATATTTTAATCATTTTCAATCCTCACATGGTATTCTTTATCATTTTCAATCCTCTCATGGTATTCTTCATTATATTCAATCTCATCATGATATTTTTCCTCATTTTCAATCGCCAAATACAAGGAGGCCTCTAGAGCTATACTAAAATAACTCTCGCTTATTCCCCTTCCATTTTATCAGGGCAATAGTCCGAAAAAAATGCAAAAAAACAACAATAATAACGTGACGATAGCATAAAATAATATCCGAACCTATCACTATGACATCATGTACCTAACTATGTGACGTCCTGTTTCCAAGATCTTTTTTTTTAATTTTTCGATATTATGTTCTCGAGGTTATGCCGGTTAAAATAATACCTAATTCGGAGGTGTTTGTTTAGTATTTTAAAAGCCTTAGCGTTACATACATATCACAGATTTTTACCTTATATATATTGAGATGAGATGAGATGAGATGAGATGAGATGAGATTGAGATTTTCCTGGTATTAATTTACTACATAATATAAAGCAATACGCAAAAACTTAATGACCCCCGCCCGTTCAATCCGATGATTTTCCGCGAATATCAGATTACGTTATTACAATTTCTACCTTTATATTCATTCCGGAATTAAGCGAATGAAATTAACGAACACAGTTACTGCAACATTTATTGATTCAACATGGCGGCTACAATTTCTGGATCGAATCGACTTCCTATTTAATTCAATAAGCACCAGGATACTGGTAGACCCCGATACATTTACATTTTCAAAATCATACACGTTTAACACGCATATTATAGAAAACTTGCCCAAATTCAGTCATTTTAATCATCTACAAATGACATAAACCGTGTCATTGCTGAATCTTAACATAACACACATGCCCAATAATCAAGCTTAGCTTAATTGACGTATGTTCACTTCAATTTTTAACTCGAAACGGTAGCGTATTGGTTAGGAAGGCAGGTTTTATGATCGCCGGTTTCCGCGTTCGATCCCATTCTACTAAACCGCTTTCTTTCTTCTTTTTTTAATTTATATCATTCGCAAACACGGTAGAGGGGACGGGAGAATAAACAATACGCCGTACTTTCTACCGTGCAACGTCGGGCAGCGGGTTCCGCTAGTGTGTTATAAAATAATCCGAACCTTGAAACATTTATTACTAATCGAGTATTAATTATTTTGTAAGTATAATTAATGAAAAAGCTTTCGTTAATAATAACATGATATAAAAGTTTCAATGTGTATTAATATGTGCAGGTGTACCCCTTTTATTCTCAAGATTAAAAAGATAAACTCGCCCTGACGTACGTAGGTTTCTACGAGGGTACTCATTCTTAGGTTTTAAATAAGACGAACGTTTATATGTTCAATATTATTCACAATTTTCATAATTATAATAACAAAAAGTATCATTAACTGTTCGCTTAACAATACTTAGTCTTATATTTTAGTTATTCACGGACGCGCTTTGATATATACATATATATATATATATATATATATATATATATATATATATATATATATATATATATATATATACATATATGTGTGTATAATTTAAGACAAATTCTAGTTAATAACGCTAAAAGTATACATTCCGAAACAATTTGTTTTTTAAATTAAAAATACTTGTAGGTATCTATATAAAAACGCATCTACCTAAAATTAACAACATCACATATAAAACCAGTGGTAACATTTTAAAATTCTTAACGTAATGCGATTTTGTTTTGTGATTCCATCCATCGTTGCTGAATTTAAATTGTCAACGACTTCCAGGAATAATGCGAAACACGTTATATGCGCGTTTCTCTGCCGTCTTTTAAAAATTAACAACTTTCTCCAGCTGTTTTGTTCATTTGATTTTGACACCTGAGAATGATTAGACGAATAATCGAACACGTCTGTGAAAACTGTGACACCTATGGGACATTTGTAAATAAATAAAAAAGGTATAATTAAACAGAAAAATTATGTTATTTTTAACAATGTTGGCATAAATAAATATATATATATATGCATATATTTTTTATTTTAATTCGTTCATATATATATATATATATATATATATATATATATATATATATATATATATATTTCAAATTGAAGATATGACGTGAATAAAAAAGATAAAGCTATATTAGATAACTCAAGATTAATGATAAAAAGATAAACACTACAGGAATAAGCGAATGGTTTAGCATTGTTCTCAAGCCAGGAGACAAAACACATTCCCCGTATTTATTCGTTCTAAATTGGAAATACACCGAGATCAAAATTCAGAAAATATAATAAAAATGGCGGATAAAGCGAAAAAAATTATTTGAAAAAGGAAAGAAAATACAGTAAAATTATGAACATAATCAAATCTATAAAATATTAAAAACAAAATAAAACAAAGTCGAAAAAGCAAATATACAAAAATCGGAGAAAAATAAATGAGTAAATAATGAATGAATAAAGTTGAAAAATATATTTTTTAAATATACAAACAAAATTAAAAATGATATCAAAATAGGCAATGAGAGAAAATGGCCGCCAGTAAAGAAAGGTTATCGTTTGCAAAAATTAATTTCAAAATAACTTCTTTACGAGACAATTTTATTGTTTTCGCCGAACATTTTGTTAGATCATCCATGTGGAACTCATCATTGTTGATTTATTTTATATTTTCATATTTTTGATTAGATCTTTTTTATGTCTTTGTTCGATTTTGTTTAACGAATCTTCGCTTAGTGAAGCAGCACTGATCCACTCTAGACGCTAGAGTCGCCCACATCTAAAAGGCCGATTCCAATTTAGGAGAGACCCGAGAGAGCCGGCCTGACACAAAATAATAATACCATTTCTAACTGTGACACACAGTGACTGGCTTAACTTCATAAGGAGACGCGCAGCGAAGCGTTAAATCTGTAGCAACAACAATAACAATAAAAATAACAAGTCACATTTTTCTTCCGCCATATTTGCGAGACAGTTCACCCGCGCTTTGTGTTTACGACATACAATAGTTTTTATTTTCTTATTTTTTTGTTTCCAAAACGCGTACCGAATTATTAATGTTACATATTTGTAAATATTTAAAATGATTGTTTATGAAATACATTTTTCGGCACGGATGTGTGTGGAAAACTTGACAATATAGTGTCGTTTCTTTTTTGCTTCGTTGCTAGTAAATTAGTTCTAAGAAAAGTTAGTAACATCCGATCCATCTATCCAGATAAATACTTCCGAGACCTTCGCGATCCTTTCAGAGTTCAACTATTCTGTTTTGTAACCGCATGTGTGGTTATATCACGTTATACTGAAATACTTGATACAAGCATATTCCTGACTAGATTTTTCTTGTCAGAGTTTTTGTATTCATGGAAATCGCTCCAGACAAGCCACTCGATGTAAAGAGCTTAAAAAAATACTACTTCAAGGTCAAACATCTAGCTAACGATCAGGTTTAGATAGATGGAGTCTGACCTAAAAAACAACAATTATTCCCCTTTTGTAAGGAACATCGCTAAATATAAATATATATATAAATAAATATATATATATATATATACAAAGATATATATATATATATAAATATATATATACAAACGTATATATATATATAAATATATATATATATATGTATACATATATATATATATAAATATATATATATATACAAAGATATATATATATATAAATATATATATATATATATATGTATATATAAATATATATATATGTATATATTAGTGAGAGAGAGAGAGAGAGTTACATATTTTCTAAGTGCACGCTTTAATTTTGTTCGTTGATAACATTACACGTTACAACGATCGCCGTCTGGTGTCACGTAAACACGTGTTTTTCCTCCCTTTTTCTATCTTTTATAACTTCTGCTTTTTTGTTTCTCACATTATTTATGTATGCTTACCTTCGCAAGGAATATGATGGATGTTTGTTGACAATACTATATGAGACATTTTCTAAAAGTTCTGATAGCTTAGCTTCACACATAGGTGTCAAACTGGCTTACTTAGTGTCATAGAAACACATATCATGTGTACTTCTAAATTACACTTTTTGCATTTAAAAATTGCTTAAACAACGAAACGCGTTATAATCGAATGTATTCCATATATAAGATATATGTAATTATATATTTTTTTAATGTTTTCTTATCTTTAAATGTATATAAAATGATAATTACACATGTTGATATAGATATTTTGAGATAGAGAGTGTAACCGCATCAAATAAAATGCCACCTTTGGAATATTTATATTCAGCGCTATCTGCAATTTAACACTATTTGCTGGAAATAAAATTCTATGCGTGAATGGTATGCCCACTACAACGTTTAAATCATAAACTTTCATTAGTTGTTTTTTTCCTGCCATTTAGTGATTAGCACAGGAAATTTGGCGATCATCTCATGTGTAGGAGGTTGGGTCTTGACCGAGCTAAACACTCACTACATTTTAATTTTCCACGAGTTTGTTTTTTCTCTAAAAGATGATTACTGTGACACCGGCCGTTCTTACACAGGAGAAACTACACCGGTTGTCACTATAAATAGTGCGAGTCACTAGAGACACTGAAGACAAAGCACAGTCTTGTAATTGTCTAGCCAAGAGCTAGTCACTTTCTTACTTTGTTAATACACTTGTTAAACCAACCCTCGACTTGACTTCCTTTATTTATTATTTACTGTGGGACAACTTCACAACAATTACAATAAAAATAATCAACAGACGTTCGCTGAAATAATGAAGGGTATTCGCACGTCCTACCCACTTGCACTTATCATTGAACAGCGATTAAACATATATGGTCAAATCAGGCACTTACTGAAGTGTATTTTTACCAAATTGGTTGGGTTGCAAACACAAGTAGAGAACTGTAAGTGTAGTATTAATACTGTATGACGTCACTAGCTTTAAATGCATCGTTCCATTCAATAAAAAAGTAGAACGGTCTCAGACGTAAAGCCGCCGATAAAGTGCTAAAATTATCACAGTTTATTCGCTGTTCAGAATTGACCGAGTGGTTAAGGCGTCGGATTTGAGTTGCAAAATACTCGTAATCCGGGGTTTCGAATCGCATGACCGGTAGTGAATAGTCATATATCTATGCTGATGAGTCCCGATTATTAAAAAAGGACGAAACGTATACATACATAGATAATAACCAATAACACATATTATATATATATATATATATATATATATATATATATATATATATAGAGAGAGAGAGAGAGAGAGAGAGAGAGAGAGAGAATCAAGTATAGACTAAAAGTAAACTTTTAGTAGATAGAACCTATAGTGAAATGGTTTTGTGTGATCTGAGGTAAGGATATGATTTTACTCTGCCTCATGAGATCTCGATTTCTGACAGCTGTTGATAGATAACATCGACATTTTGCACATATATGTATAAATAAAAATGATCATGCATATATATATATATATATATATATATATATATATATATAAAAGAACATAATATCCTGCTTTATTATACGTTTTTTTATATTTTTCTCAATTATTTTAATGTGTTTTTTTGGTGTGAAGATAATAAATATATAATGTATGTTCCATATGAATTACAGACATTTTCGATTCTTCTTGAGCAAATCAAATGAACAACATAGAGTAAAAATATAATTTCAAAAGGCAGCCGAGAACGCGCACCTGGAGTCAGATAAAAGCCAAAAAAACTCTAGCTAAATTAACCAACACTTACAAAAAAATAACTCTCCTCCCCTGATTTAAGAAACATTATAATTAATAACGCGAAAATAAAACATTCCAAAACTAATTTAAAATATAAAATACTCGACGCTATCGTTATTAATACTTAGCAACCTACCATTAATTATATTACGTATGAAACCAGTAACATTTTCAAATGCTTTATGTAACACAATTTTATTCTGTGACCCTTATTCTGGCATCCCGGAATGTATATTCTTAAGGTCTTTCCAGGCATTTTTCTCAATATTCCTAGACAGAGTAAGTTATCTTATTAGGAAACAGAAGCGAAATAATGTCAGATAATTGATCTATATATATATATATATATATATATATATATATATATATATATATATATATATATATGCCAGGTGAGCATGAGATAATCAGCTGTTTTTTTTTTACTTTGGTTTAGGTACACTCATAAGCCGTAATACTTGGCTCTTGGATATAAACTTTAATCCAAGCAAGAACTTATTTTGTATTTACCACATTTATATTACAAGGATGCATTAGAAAATCAATGTTTTACTCCGTTGAGGAGCACTCGTGAACCATAAAATTTGACTATTGGAGTTGTGCGTTATTTCTAAGCAGGTATTAATTTATATTCGTCAGAATATACTGAAAGATGAAATAAAATAAGGCAGGTCAGTATCAAACATACATCTCTCAGTTGCATTTCTATAAAAGCCGACAGAGATAATTTTATATAGTACATATACATACAGTCTTTATAACTATCGTCCGTAGCAAACAAACAGCTCACAATACAATCGTATTACTTTACGACAGACCCATTCGTCAAATCTAATACACAATTCTTCCAAATATACTGCAGTAAATTTGACTGCGAATACTATTTCGAAAATAAAAATAAAAGTTCAGACCTCTACACGATATATTAGTTTACTTCATCGATTCGCATTAAGATTTATTCGCCAGGGCGTTTCATTGCTTTTCAACAGAGAACACAACTTTTCACAAGACCTAGCGTTAAATATGTTCTCTTTGTTTCAAGGAAAATGCTATGATGTATTATTTAGGATGTGTTTATACCTTGCTACACTTTATGCGTAGGCCTTTTGGCTAAGATCAAAGTGTAGTATCTGTTCCGATGGATACTGCACCCATAGACTGGTATTGTCTTGGCCTTCGGGGCTTGATTTACGCCAGCCTATGGGTCTGTCCTGCGCAGTTCTAGGAGGTCCACCCTCCCAGGCTTCGCCCCCCCCCCTTTTTGGGGAGGAGTAAGTTTATTGCTTACTGTCTGAGGCGCCCCTACCGGGGAATACCGACAGGGCTGCCCAGGCAATTTTTAAACCCCACTTTCCCGACCCGACCCTGGGTCATATCTTACTTGTGGGAGTAAGATAAAAACTGGCCTTGTGCCTAACTCCTGGAGAGGAGTAAATCAATACACTTTATGCGTTATATATTCTAGGTGATATATTATAAGAAAATAAAGTAATCATTAGCGATTAAATATACACGCTGTATATCCTGAGTATGGCTTGCTTCATATCAAAGAAGAATTGCTATATTTATTAATAATAGTGAGTTCGTATTTTTCTGTCTGAAACCCAAATTATACAGATACTTCCATTAATAATGAAAATAGTGTTTCTGTCTGTCTGAAGCCGACACTATACTATCCTGCTCTATTAATAATGGAAATGTCTTATCTGTATGTTTCTAGCTGGTGAAACAATAGTATTACTTCTATTTATAAGAGGTATTTCATATATGTCTGCCTGAAGCTGAAGCTATATTATTATCATTTTATATTATCATTTTAACTGCAGTTTATTTCAAATGCATTTTTAACCTAATCAGTATGCCCTTGTTTTCAAGTCATCGTCGTTTTATCATGTGGTTTCTAAAGTGTTTCATGAAGAGGTAGAGCATGCTCTAATTTAAATGTCACCCACCCATGGATTAGGTAATAACATCCATACCCCTATCTGCAAACAAACCATTTCTAGTACAAATAAACTTCAGTTCATGCCTGACTTTATTCACGAAGTTTCAGTCATGAATTACCAACAGTCTTTGTGTAATCATTGTCCAATTATACGCTCCAAATATGCAACTATGTGTGGCAATCACACTTGCATACACTTGGCTTTGAGTGTGATAGCCCTCTCCAGTTCAAGAACAGTTTGAGGTTCTCGTACGATTGTCAATAACTTTGAAATAAGCCCACACATAACAATCTGGATTTTAGTGTTAGGTGAGTATTTTTCTGTTTTGAAACACATGTTCATCGGCAAACGTCACTCAATCTTAAGGGTTAATAAAATGATTTTATTGGTTGTTTAATGATCAACAATATTAGTAAAGGATTGAAAATTGCGAAGAGAATTGCCAAGCTTTTTAAAAAAAAATGTTTGCCACGTATTTGTTTACATTTTATTTCAAGAGGACCATTTGAAGTCATCAGGAAATCCACCTACAACCATGATGAGAATAATAGCCCGAATAATCAAAATACAAATTATACATCTTCCTCTGCATCAAATCTGGAATATATATATATATATATATATATATATATATATATATATATATATATTAACTCATGATTCATATATTGATTACGTTACTTATTGTTTTGATTAAAACATTATTAATCTATAAACAATTGCTGTTGGCATCCGTCTGTCTCACAAGATCATGAGATATTGCTTCTCAGATGTGTACGTTTCTGAATTGCAGCGTCTGTTGTGATTGTCCAAGCCTATCCTGGATCGGCAAGCTCTGTTGCAGTGGACACCGATGTAGGTAGCATCTGGTTGCAGGAGCTCTGTTGCATTCCTCGGCCACCCGTGTTATCTCCTCTCGTTCCACTGTTTGTCTCTCCTTCTCTCACTCCTCTTGTCGCAGGCCTCTACAACTTTTCTCCAGCGGCTGCGATATTCAGGGACGGACTCCCAGCCTGTTGGGCCGATGTCTCTTACCCCCATGTCTCGCTTGCTTTATACACAATAACATTACATTAACTTATGAGTATTTTCTATGCAATATGAACCTTATTGTCATTGTAATGGCTCGTAGAAAAATACGGCATACTCACATTTAAAAACCGGTTCTTAGTAGATTACCTTTGCTAAGCGACGTTGTGCCCAGTTAGCACTTAAATGGGTGACCATGTTGGCATATAAGACGCTAATTGTTGTTATAAAACAAAAGCCGGTATTTTAATGAAATGTGTGAATGGCACAAAGGGGACCCCAGAATAAAAGTGAGTCACGTGACTCCGTGGTGAAATAAAATGTACCTGATTCCTAGCGACACTTTCAGCAAAGCAGACTCATAGAAGACGATTTTGGGCGCACTATGTAGCTATATGTAATTAGAAAAGGTATCTATCTATCTCTATGTATTTCTCTTCTTTTCTCTCGTACGCGCGTACGCAAGTAACCCGTCACTTTAAAGTGTTTGTTTCTCTCTCTGATTTTCTATGTGACCGATGCATTCTGTTAAATAAAGTTACATAATACATATATTGTTATATCCTTCGTCGAAATTACTGAATATGCTGATCGACTCTGGACCCCCGGCGACGATAACGGATCTATAAATGCTGATAGATGCCACGGAAAACCGAAACGCGAAACTATCTGCTTATAGCAGAATTGTTTTCAGTTGTCAGGGGCTACTCCTTGTCACTGAAAACAAGCAGTGTCTATGTAGGATGAGGTGGTTAGGATAGCGCGAACCTTTCTTTACAATAGATTCTCCACACAGGTACACTTACCAGAGATCTCTTTTGGCTCTCGAGAGGTTGCTTTCTAATGGCAAGTCGTCTTGTTCAAAATTTGATAATATATTTAAAACTAAAAGTTTTTTTTTATATTATGTATTTAATTACAAAAAATGATATTAGCAATTTTTAAATAACGGCAACATGCAACATTTATCAAGAACTCTCAAATTGGGCATAGATTCCGCAGCACAAATATTACAACAGTACATCATATATGGTCTGATAGTATATTTGTACGGATAGAAAATAACCTTAGGTGTGAGAATGTGTTTGGAGCGATGGAAGAAAACGACTTTACGAGAAACAGAGATAGCAATGGATTTAACTCCAGGAAAGATTTAATCAGAAAAAATACAAATATATATGTATATAAAATTCCTCTCTATTTACTAACTGGTTTCCAATGGCCTGCGGGTAAGATCTCCGACTGCGAATCAGTGGCGATTTGTGTTCGGGGTTCGCGCCCGCCGACCGTTGAGAATTAGTTCCTAGACTGAAGATAGCGTTAGCATGAAACATCGATGTCTCTAGGTATATATTTAATATTTATAAAAAAAATATTATTGTGTATATATATATAAATAGACTGTCACGTAACTATATAGCATATTCCGACAGAGTTCGTCGAACACGCTAGACAATCATTCTATGTGTGCAAGCTCAACAGAAATATAACTTAAAATCCCTTTTTTGAGGTGGTCCTGTATTGTGGATGTTTACTTAAGACGCTTGCTTGCGAAGTGTACGTTTGAGTCTTTAACTGGGGTTGAATCTTGTGACCGTCTGACGTTATCATCTCCTACACTGATGAGAGCGAAAGCTGAAAACGCTTGCGTATGTAAGTATATATATATATATATATATATATATATATATATATATATATATATATTAAAATACATGAATATACATGAATATACATATATACATATATATGCATATATACATGCATATGTATGCATACATGTATATATACATGCATATAAACATACATATATAAACATACCTATATCAATACATATATATATATATATACATATATATATACATATATACCCATATATATACACATATATACATACATATATATGCTTATATATATACATATATATACACATATATATATATAAGTATACACATATATACATATATATATACATATGTGACTATATATACATATATATATGTATATTTATATATATACATGTATATATATATATATGTATATACATACATATATACATATATATACATATATACATATATATATGTATATACATATATATATACATATACGTATATATATACATATATATACATATACATATATATACATATACATTTATATGTATATCCATACATATATATATACATATATACACACATACATATATATGTATATACATACATATATATATACATATATACACATATACATATATATATATATATGTGTATGCATATATATACATATATATACATATACGTATATACATATATATTTATATACATATATACGTATATATACATATATATATATATACACATGTCACACTATTAATATACATACACATATATACATATATATATATACATATAATATATATACACATACATATACAAATATATATATACATGTATATACATATATATATATATATATGTGCACATGTATACATATATATATATACATATATACATATATATATGCATATACATACATATATATATACATATTAATATATATACATATAAATATATATACATATAAATATATATACATACTTATGTATATATACATACACGTATATTCACATTTAAATATATATATATATACATATATATAGACATCTATTTACACATGTATATATACATATATATACATATATATATACATACATATATACACACATATACATATGTATATATATATACATATGTATGTATGCATATATATATATACATATATACACATATATATGGAGATATAGATACACATATATATATACATATATATAGATACCCATATATATACATATATATATAGATAAGTATACATATATATATATATATACATATATATATATAGATATACATTCATATATATATACATATATATAGGTATACATATATATATACATCTATCGATATATATATATAGATACACATATATATATATACACATACATATATACATATATATATACACACACATATATATGCACATATATATATATAGATAAACATGTATATACACACACATATATATAGATATGCATATATATATACACACACATATTTACACATGTATACATACATATTTATATACATATACATTTACACATGTATATATACATATTTATAAACATGTATATTTACACATGTATATATACATATTTATATACATATATACATATATATATACATGTATATATACATATCTATCTACATATATACATATACATATATATATATATATAGTCTCGGAAGTTCTTTTAACCTTCAAAACTGGGAAGAAAAAAAAAAATTAAAAAAAAATTTTGTTGAAAGATTTTAGTCTAGTAAGTCAATCAATTTACTGCAATCACTATTTTAGTTTACTTCCAAGAATATACTCTAATAAAAATATATTTTTATATATGTTTTTATATATAAGGGATCGTCAGTTGTTTACCATGAAAACTGTTTCGGGATTTTAAAAACAAAACAGTATTTCTTTATCATGGCATCCCAGCAGTGTTGATCAGACACCACCTCCCTATTTAATAATTATTTTTTAATTTAAAAAGTTTACAAATATTTGATTTAGTCCCGCCTCCAGATTTGTTTTTCTAAAGTATTAAAATATAGTTTCCTTACCTGTGTTGTTCCTTTCAAAGTGGGTATTTACTATTTTACAGAACATCTATTTTATAGAGTTAGATGATTCCATTATAATAACCCCCCTTTTTTCCCTTGGTTATT
>OY744517.1:30211885-30224385 GCA_963556195.1 Sepiola atlantica | reverse complement strand
ACAAGGTAAGATGTGACACAAGGTCGGGAAAGTGAGAATTGAAAAACCAGCACTCGAGCCATTAACAATTGTCTGGGCAGCCCCATAGGCATTCCCCGCTAGGAGCGACTCAGGCGATTAGCAATAAACTAACTCATCACAAAGGGTGAGAAGGCAAAGCCTGGGAGGGTGCACCTCCTAGAGCTGCACAGGACGGACAACCGATAGACCGACGTAAATCCATACCCGAAGGTCCGAACAATACCGGTTTATTAGGCGGGGTAAAAAAAACCCTGGTTGAACTTCTTACTGGTATTCACACAGAAGTTGCAATACTACATTAGCTGCTCGGTTTTGATTCTAAAAAAAGTGTAGAATGCACTGATTTATTTTTGCTATATGCTGGAAAATATTTCATGGGGCAATACCAAGAAAAGGACCGGCAGCAGTTGGTGGGTTGCAAAAAGAAATACTCTTTCAGCGACCCACCACCACACGGTCTGGAAACAATAAGTGTTTAAGCAAATACTGAGTCAATGAACACTGGTTATATTTACTTCCTTCCCACCGCAGGCAACTATGGCACAAGGCCGGAAGGTTGAGAGAGTCACGCCATCGCTACTAACGATGGCCCACTCTGGTCTATTAAAAATTGCTTAGGGATCCAATACATTATTACTTAAAAATAAAATAGAAACTAACCTTACTGCAGGCTCGTAACTCTCGCTTCGCTTATTTTGTCCTTTAGTCCTCACATTCGAATTGCTGTTTTCTAGATTATCATCTATCTCTCTAACACTTATTGTCGGCTAGTATTTTACCGTGAGTTGTATTTTTAGCTCTTTACATCAAGTGGCTTCATGCCTTGTCTGAAGCGACTTCCATTAAAAAAAGATATCATGGTACTATGAAAGTCGAATAACTAGTACTACTCATATTTACGGTGTGAGCTATTTTATGTAAATGTAACTACAATATTATAACAGATGCTATCAGTTCTAATGTTAACTTGACATTAAAGAAAAGTTTAATTGATTTTATAAGAAGGTTTATAAAAGATTTTATGTGTAATATGTAGATGATTATTTAATTTTAGGAGCACACCACCGAAATTAAAAAGTGTGAATTATTCTGACCTATGAAAGGTCAGAATACTTCACACTTTTTAATTTTATTTTATTTACAAATGATATGTGGCATGGCTTAGAGTCTAGAAAAAAAGTTTAAAGGTAGCTACTCTATTTAATTTAAGTTTAAAAAAAAAACAAGATAGATATTTGAGTATTAATTGGAAATAAGTAAAACTTTGTTACGTTGGGGGCACAATGCACAAACATATATTCATCTTTACAGATATTGAATGTTGACTGTTTTTTACCTGGACTCCAATATATCGTTTGTGTTATAATATGATATTCTAATTGGTGAACACTTTTGATATCTAAGGAGTCATTATTATAAAGACTGGCTGCTTGTTTCCAAATAAAGTTCTTTTTTTAGAATTCATGAACGATTAATAATTGTTAAAAACAATTACAAATAAATGATTTAAATCAATTGCTCGTTAAATAAGTGTTGTTCTCCTTGTGAAGAACAGAACTTGTTTATTTTTAAAAAATCGAGGTTTAAAACACTATTTTACAAACTAGTCTTTCTTGTTCTGTTTTAATATAATAGACATGTTAAGTATGTGAGTTTAAATTTGTTTTATTACTAGTTTTACTTCTATAATAGTGGTCTCTCTTCAATATTGAGCATTAGGAATTAATATCAATAAATAATTTCATAAGTAGTATATATATATACATATATGTGCGTATATATATATATATATATGTAAGTATATATATATATACTTTATATAAACATATATATATATATATATATATATATATATATATATATATATATAAAGTGGTATACTAAAAGCGAACTTTTAGGAAAAGTAAAACCTATTGTGAAGAGTATACAGCTCAATATCCAGGATAGAGCAGGTGGAATGAAGAAGAATGGAAAGGAATTAGAGAAGCAAAAGCCAAATCATAATTCAATTCAATTGCTCAGAGCAAGGTATATTCCGGGCCTTTTAACGACCCTAATCCTATCTACATCTCATTCTCTCCGCTGGACTTTTCGACACCGGACTTTTTAGCAATCGGACATTTGCTTGCATTCGGGCAGAATTTTGCCCTGTGTTTCTTCCCCTACAACTTTTATTTTATTTTTTCAAATTTTAAATCTTGCCCTTTGCCAACTTATCTATCCCAGCGACTTCCTCTGATGATAAGATTTTGATCTTTGAAAAGCCTGGCTTAAGGAAAATTTAACTTGAATAAATTGTTTTTTTTGCGGAATATACCTTGCTCTGAGCAATTGAATTGAATTATGATTTGGCTTTTGCTTCTCTAATTCCTTTCCATTCTTCTTCAGTATATATATATATATATATATATATATATATATATATATATATATATATATATATATATATATAAAAGAGGGTAGTGCAGTATTAGTGCAGTTCCAACGAGAGAAAAGTATATATGTAAAGGAGTAAGGCTACCAACATTTGTAAAATGTTTTTTTCAACATTTATTTGTTATTTTGTTGTTTTATCATTTTATAATTTTATATGACGCGTTTCAAGCGGTGGTCCGCTTTCATCAGATATGAAAATCCATTTGAAGAAATGTCTTTCGATTTGAGGAAAGTTGTTATTGTTTGACGCTTTTACACATGCGTGGGTTTGCGGGTGTGTGAGTACGTGTTTTGAATGTGGTTGTAGAACTTGGGGAATTCAAACAGAGTTGAAAAGTAACCAGGGCTAAAGAGGCACTAAAATAAGGATGAGTAGGTCGTAAAAAAGACTGAAAAATGGTCAACAAGTAAAATAAGTAATCCGATGCCAGTTCATAAGAAATAGAGAATAACCAATCCCAAACAAAGATTTATTCGAAAAAATCTACAAATCCATCCCATTTCTCTGAATCCTTGGTTTGATGAGGTTGACTTTCTGCGAAGAGTTCAACCGAAACATGTATGCACATATGTAACCAATAATGTTTTTATAAATAAAAATGTATACTTATATATATATATATATATATATATATATATATATATATATATATATATATGTGTGTGTGTGTGTGTGTGTGTGTGAGAAAGGGAAAGATAGATAGAGAGAGAGATAGGGGGAGAGAGAGAAAGAGAGCGATCATATGAAAAACATTCACACGCACATGCCGAAAACTGAAATACCCCCCCCCTCAAAAGAAAAAGGGACGGGATGCGAATTAATAATAATACATCTACTACTACTATTACTACTACTACTACTACTTCTATTACTACTACTTTTACTAATAATCATAATAATCCGGTTAGTCACGCAATGACATATAATCACGACAGTGTTGTCAACTGAAAATACGTAAGAAAATTCCGTAGTTTTGGATACGCTCCGACACCAATTTTAAAGCAGCCGTGACAACTGACGTCTAAGCCGAACCACTCACGCCACTTTTTCGATTCTTGCCACTAAGTCATCTGTCATGGAACCTGCTGTCTAGTCTTCGCAGTGTCAAAGATTAATTATACACATCGCAAATCATCTAGACACAATCGTTCTACCTATTTTGGGAAAGCTGAATCGCTAGTGTATTTTTTGTCTCGCTAAGTCGTCCAGATAATATGCAAATATCCCAGTCACCATTATTATTACATTATTATTATTACACCAGTCATCATCAGTGATTTTTCACCGACAACAACCGGTGGTGTTCCCTGTAGTCTGAGTGGCAACAAGCCTCCTCAGATTGACAGTTTTCTTCACATCTTTTCAATATCCACGGCAAATGATCTTGCGGTATCGCAACAGTCGCTATCCATTGATCTGTCGCTGGAAGTGACCATTCATCTCCTCTGGGATTTCGATGACAATAAGTTTCCCCAAGGTCCCAGTACTTTCCGAACTCATCCAGTGGAGGTCTGGTTAGTGATCTCCCTCTTCGGTCCTCCTATCCTTCTTGACCCTTCACTACCATTTTGAGTGGTGTCAGCCGAAGGTTGTGTCATCACTTTTTTTTGGGGGGGGGGGTATGATATTTATTGCAGTTTCCGTTCGTGCGGTGGTGTTCTTCCTGTGGTTTTGCTTTCTTCCTACTGTAACTTCTATGTGGTTCATTACCATTCGTAGCTTTTGAGAGTTGGTTTCCGCATTCGATGATTTTCCTTAAAATCGCAGCTATTTTGATCATCGCCGCCTTGTTATGGTCTCAGTGATCCCTTTCATTCCAATTTCTCCCACTTTTTTCTCCAGGTTTCTTGGAAATGTCTCTAGTATTCCTACAATTATAAGTATTATTTTTAATTTCTACATGTTCCATATTCCTTTACGTTTTCTGGTAAGTTTCGTGTTTTTGCTTCGTTTTATCGTCTCTTTGATCTTCACTCTGTGGTTGCTGGAACGGCAACATCTATCATTGGACAGGATTTTTCCTTCTTGTCGATTATTACGACATCCGGTCCCTTTGCTTGTATGACCATCTGTTTGTACATCCATGCTCCAGAGGATTTAGTTTGTCGTTTTCTAGTACTGTCTTTTATCTATGTTTGTAACATTTGTCTGCGTGTTAAAAATGCTACGTTTGCACAGTTCCCAGTGTACTTCTCTCCCCACACATGCCGGTTTTTGCATTGGTTTTTAATTTTGTTTCTCTCACACCCCTCTATCTCTCACACATCACCACAAAGGACAATTGACAATCATAAAATCATCCGCGCCTCTCTATTTCCATCCTCTCTCTCGCACTTCCCTCACCGTCGCCCTAAAATGTATTTATTAATAAAAAACAAAAAAAAACACAAACAAATTTTGTCTATCTTTTCCAATAATAGAATCCACTTTTCGAAAAGAGTCTTAAATTTTTCTATTTTATTTTTTTTCAATAAAAAATATAATTTCAATGTTCGATAAGTAATGTCACACCTTTCTTTCTTTTTTATTAGCCGTTTAAACAGTTAACAATCGTTATTTCTATATTTTCCTTTCTTTCTTTTAGTATAGCTTGTTTAATTGTTCTTTTTAGAATGTATGTTGATGTTCGTTCCATTTCCCCCATTATTGTCTCTTTAATTCATGGTCTCTAATTTAAAAATATAAAAGCAACACACTTTGGTTTCTTTCTTTGTCTCTTTTTGCCTCTGCCCGCTTCCTCATTTGTCTTTTACGTGACTCTCTATTTCTTCTAAATGTATTTTTATTTTTCTTGTTTCTTTAATTTCAGAACCCACGTTGGCCTTTTGGCTAAGATCAAAGTGTAGTATCTGTTTTCAGTTGGACACGTTCGTTTTCCCAAAGACCAGTGATCTGCTACCGTGCCTCCGGCAAGGTTAAAGCACTTTTTTCACTTTGACCAAGCCCCCTTTGGGGCTTTTGTCACTTTTTTGCCCCATCTTGGAACTCTTCTTATTTTTTTTCTTCTTTTCCCTGATTGTTGGGCTGACTTAAGTAGCTGGCAGGTTTCGGGGAGACTGACGAACCCGTAAAAAGGTGACGGTCTCCTCGTCTCCGAATCGGCGGGTCTAGTCCGACAGTCAGGTTTGTTCGCCCCTCTTAGGCATTTAATTATTTTTTTCTTTTGTTCCAACGTCTGTCTGAGGGGCGCACTTAAGCAGCTTGCAGGTTTCGGGGAGGCTTACGTACCGGTCTTCGGTGACGGTCTCCTTAATTCCGAATCGGCGGGGGTCGTGCCTCTTTCAAACCCGTTTTATCGATGGAAGCCAGCCAGGCTTCAAAAGTACGAGTTGCCACGGACGTGAGCAACGACCAGGGTGTGACCGCCGAGGGCACCCTTTTGGACCTAGTCAGTCGTACTCCCGAGTACGACCTGATGATGGTGCCCGTGAAGGGGGTGGCACACCCGAGTGCGCCCCAGTCGTATTGGAGGGGGGTTGCACACCCGAGTGCGCCCCAGTCGTATTGGAGGGGGGTTGCACACCCGAGTGCGCCTCAGGAGGTGTTGCCTCGCAGGGCATCTCAGTGTGTATTGCGGGGGATGTCGCATTGAGCGGCACTCCAGTCAGGTCGGGGGGTCGCACGCCCGAGTGCGCCCCAGGAGGTTTTGCCTCAAAGAGCACCTCAGTTGTGGCAGGGGGTGTCGCACCGAGCGACACTTCAGTTAAGTCGTTGGGGGGTAGCACACCCGAGTGCACCCCGTGTCCGGATTTAGTACCAGGGGTTAGCACACCCGAGGGCGCCCAAGCTTTGATTTTCGGGGACTTCGAGCCATCGTTTATCCCCGCACTAACTCTGTCCCGAGAGCAGTTTAGTGCTAGTATTCCGTTTTCCAGCTCAGAGGGCAGTAGAAAACTTAGGAAGTGCCACTCTCTTGACTTAGAGGTGGCGCAGAAATTGTATAGGCCAGAGATATTTCTTGGGTGCTCCTCGGGGGGTTCTTCATCAAATGAATTGGAAGGGAAGGGCACAATGCAGGGAACACCAAAGACAAAAACGGGGCCCGTGAAAACAAGAGATGCACGGATAGTCGGAAGAGGGATTGGGGATCAAATCCCGGCTAATCAAAGTCTCCCAACAAAGAGAGCAACTAAGGCCCCTGGAAAGGCAGCAGGATGGGGACCCCAGGCTCAGAAAACCCCAGATGAATACCGAGAGCTCTTCAGGGAGAAATATCAGGAATATACCCAAGGAAGTACAATCAATCTTATTCCTGGTACCCTGGAGAGCATTAAAAAGAGAATTGTGTCTCTCGCGACCACAGATGCCAGACTTAAAGGGCTGACTAGAGTGTCTAAAGAGACAATGTACAAAATGTTGGGGAACTTAAACATCCCAGCAACATATGTCACAAAAAGATCATATGCAATGTGGAACATTTTGCTACGTTCCTAACAAGAAGCAGAAATGGTCGCCAAATGGGATATGACTTGGAAGGAAATCAGAATCAAGCCTGAATACCTGGAGAAGCGGCGGACGACCGTTACGATTCTCGGCGTCCCATGCTGTGTCAGCGCTGACCATTTAGGCGCTATAATGTCGCAGTATGGTGACGTCGAGGCGGTTCTTCCGGTCCGCGGCCCTCATAATATTTTTACGGGAGAATTCAGGTTAAAGATGAGGGTGAACCGCGCAGGTTTCAAAAAAATACTCTTCCAACTGAAATGCGAAACTTGGACTATGTCCATAATCGTTGAAGGACGAAGGCCACATTGTTGGCATTGCCAGACGCCGGGGCATATGTCAAAGGACTGTCCTAAAAAAACATAGTAAAGACCCCGGCGGCTGTGCCAGCAAAAATATCAGCACCAGTGGCGACATCAAAAAGTCCAACTACAGCTCCAGGTGCGCAAGACCCAAAAACAGCAGAAGGGGTGCAAGGTCCCAAAACAGCAGAAGAAGATGAATCAGGCTTCACTACTGTGGTTTCCAGAAAAGGGAAAAAAACAATCCCCAACTTGGAAGCACCGGTCAATATGCCATCATCTGCAGTGAAGAGGAAGTTCCCAGACAATTCATCGGAGTCTGAGGATGAGGCTGAAGCAGATGAAGAGAAGATGGCAGTGGAGGGTGTGGATGAGCAGAGACAAGCCAAGGATTTCAAGGCTGCTAAGAAAATAAGGGAAAGCAAAGTAAATGAGGAAACGTTTGGGAAATCCTTAGACAGTGACACTGCTAAACCTGGAACCCCTCAAACTCCAACACCCTCGGACTCGGTTGAGCAGAGTGCCCCTCCCCTTTCCAATACCCCCATGGAAGCCATGACAACGGAGGTTGCAGAAAAACCTGCAGAAACTGTAGAGAAGGAGCCGGGAAAACTGGATGTGCAAAACCAACGCCCTCTTCTCTACCAATAGTCAGGCAGGATAGATCGAAGAAGTTCCCCTTCCTGCCAGGGGAGAAGATATGCCAAGCAGATACCTCTCTGGCACAATCGGATCTGAATGGGAGGCAGAGGAAATACCTCAGGCAGATGGAAGCCTTCACCCATGTAGGCGGAAAGCAAGTGCAGAACCCCCTGAACTTCCGGGATGCCCCTATGATAACCACCTTCCTACGTCATAATAAGGGGAGTAGGGCAAGCGCCCTTTGGAGAATGGTCGAGGAGGATAAAGTAGCATTCCCGGAGTTCACACTAGTAGACGAGGAGCACGCGTCCCTAAAAACATTAGCAGCAAAATGCCCAGGGAGGGTCCCTGTTTATGTTCATCCCTCTTTTTTTCGGGCTCTTAAGTTAACTTTCCCCTTGGACGTGGGAGGTCTGGCAAGAGACGGACGGATTTCGTCCGACCTGCTGACTGGCAGTCTCGGTCAGGCCTTCGGCGTCCTCACTCCCGAGGACTTTAGGCCCATTTGCGACATCTAATAAGGGATAATGACTTTAAACCTGGCCACATTGAATGTGAGGGGCATGAGATCTCGAAGCAAGGCTGTTTGCGTGCTGAGGGATCTCCTGGCCCTTAAGGTAGGTATGGCTGCGATCGAGGAGACCCACTTCGTTTCGTATGGGGATTGTGATGTGCTGACTAACGACTATGACGTCATCTCAGCATATGGCAATGTCCGTAGTTGTGGTGTCTCTTTGCTAGTGAGACGCACTCTGTCTGCGACAGTGAGCGTTGTTCATACGGATGCGGTAGGTCGGCTGGTCGTAGTCGATGTTGCCGTTGAAAACAGTAAGTTTCGGATCGTTGCGGTTTATGCGCCCAACATTGCTGGTGAGAGGGTCTCCTTTTATCGACGGTTGGAGACGTTTCTCGGGGGTCCGGAGCGAGTAGTTTTTATGGGGGATTGGAACGCCGTCCTTGACCCCAAGATAGATAAAGTCGGTGGGAATAGAGTGTCGGGGTGGTGGGAAAGCTGTCTGTCTGACCTGATGGCCTCATGCGATCTTGTCGACAGGTTTCGCGTTGATAACCCAGGGCGGGAGATGTGGACGTTGCATACTAGCGCGACCTTCTGTCCGAGTCCTTACTTGGACAAAATGTTAGTTAGAAGAGGCGACATAGATCTCTTATCGTGTCCCACGTTCACTTGGTTAGGTCATTCGGATTATAAATTGGTTATGGCCCGTTTGAATTTAAGCGATAGGCCTAGGTTAGCTGGGTACTGGAAGTTGAATACCTCCTTACTGGAGTTACCCGACTTCAGCGGAGTTTAGTGGGGGCGGTTATCGGGAGTAGTTGGTGGGTTAAAATTAAGGCTCACGTTAGACGCTTTCGTGTCCGCTATAGCCAGCGCCACGCTCGAGATAGGGCTAGGACACAGAAGCGTGTAGATGATAAGATGACCCGGGCGGTGGCTGGGGGATCCATTAGAGATAGCCTTAATTAAGGGGGACCTCAATCGCTTGGCTAGCGAGCGATATGAAGGTCAAGTAGTTCGCGCTAGGTTAAATAAAGTCTCTAACGAAGCTGTGGACGTTGACGCTGTTGAGCGTAAGGCTGCTTTACGTCGTGGCTCGGATGGGTACATTCGGAAGGTGAAAAATCTGGAAGGACATACCCTGGTATCGACTCGTGAGATTTGCGAGGGGTTCCGAGAGCATTTGAAGGAACGTTTCACCCAACTACCCAGACTCCGCGTCCAGGAGTTTGACAGCTATTTGGCTGGCTCGCCCCGCCTTAGGGCGGCTCGAGCTGCTAGCTGTGATGGCATGGTTACAGAGGGTGAGATCATTACTGCGTTGAAGCAGGTCGGCTTGAACAAATCTCCAGAACTCGATGGTCTGCCATACGAAGTTTACTTGAGACTGTCGCCCATGTTTGTTCCTCTTCTGAAGGATGTGTTTAACCACTGGTTTGCTCAGGGCTCGATCCCTGGGCAGGTTACCAAAGGAGTGGTAACATTGTTGAAGAAGGGGAGCCAACCTGGTGGGGGGAATCTAGATGAGTACAGGCCCATAACTCTGCTAAACACAGAGTTAAAGATTTTGGCCCGTGTTCTTGCGAATCGGTTGCAGGTTGTCATCGCTGATTTGATCGAGCCTGAGCAGAATTATGCTGTGAAGGGGAGGTCAATTCAAGACAACTTGCATCTGGTCCGTACGATCCTAGAGGGTATAGAAGACGACACTGAAGCCGCGCTGATCAATTTAGATCAGTCCAAGGCTTTCGATAGGGTCGACCATGTCTTTTTTTAATCTGTTTTAGAGGCTGCCGGTTTTAATCCGGACTTCCGCAAGTGGATCTCCATTCTGTATCGTCTGCCGACGGTAGCAGTGCAAGTAAACAGTAGGCTGTCGGAATCGTTCGTGGTTTCTGGTTCGGTTCGTCAGGGTTGTCCGCTGTCGCCCCTGCTTTATGTCCTGGCGTTGGAGCCCTTCCTTCGCAAATTAAGTCCTGCGCGGAATCGCTATCCCTCCTCACTATGCGCGAGTCAGGGTTTCCGCGTATGCCGATGATGTCACCGTTTTTGTGTCCAGCCGTGAAGACATAGAAGCGGGGATTAAGGCGCTCGCTCGTTACGAAGAGGTTACAGGGGCCATTGTCAACCGCAGCAAGTCCAACGGCCTGCGGTTGGCTGCCTGGAGCGGAGAGACCGCACTTCCAGGTGACTTCAAGTGGACCGATGGCCCGGTTCGGATCCTTGGCGTTTGGTTCGGACCGGGTCTCAAGCTGGAGAAAAATTGGTCGGAAGTACAGGCAAAGGTCGAATCGTCTGTAAGGGTTTGGATTCGAAGGAAACTTTCCTTGAAGGGGAGAGCTGAGGCGTGCGCCACTTACGTCTTTCCTCTCATACTTTACCGACTGTCTGTACTCCTTCTGCCCGCGGACCGCCTTCTTGCTTCAACGCGCTTGCTCTTTTCACTTCTGTGGAATGGGCGGAAAGCATACGTCCGCAGACAGGTCTGTACGCAACGTCCGTGCGATGGAGGCTTGGAGTTGCCTGATTTGGCAAGTCATCGACATGCCGAGAGACTGGCCTTCCTGAGTCGTACTTTGACGTAGGACGCTCCGTGAGTCCCTGCGGTTGAGAGCGCCTTTCCCAAACTCATACCCGACCACTCGGTCGAAGGTCGACGTAGATCCAGAGAGGAGTCCATGTTCGTCGCCGAATGACGAGCCGCGCTTAAGGTGTTGCCGGGGTCCAGTGACCTGGCCCGGTCTAGGAAGAGACTATATCGGGATTTAGTGGAGGGTCCGCTTCGGATTCGCTTGGGAGGCGGCTTGGATGTCGAGTGAGGAGGCTCGCTCCCAGTGGAGTTGGGCGCCAGGCCAGAGTTATCTCAACAATTCTGAGTATTCTCTGACCTGGCGATTGGTTCGAAATGCACTGCCCCTCTATGGCAGATTACGCAGGGATGGCATAAGGGGCGTTCCTTTATGCCCGCGCTGTGAGGACAATGAGGAAGAAACGGCCGAGCACGCCTTCTTCACTTGCAGCAAAGTTCGTCGTCTCTGGGAGTATGTCAGAGCGGTAACGGCTCGCATCGACGCCGAGCAGCCGATGGTACTTGATGTAGCATACGTCGTCAACAACGTAGCACCGCCATGGTCTAGGGTGAAAAGAATGGTTTTTCTAGCGATCCTAGCCACAGCGAGGTTAGTGACGTGGGTTACACGTCTAGATGAGGTTCATGGGGTTGGGTATGTTTCGGATCTGGTTGTTTACTTTAAGCATCAGCTTAAAGTGAAAATCAGATGCGATTGGAAACGACTACATCGCATGGAGTTCAATAGAAGATGGGGGCGCAACACTAGTTTGTGCATCCGACGAGGGTCCAGGTTTGAATACGTTTTCCCGCCTCAGTATGGCGCAGACGGTATTGGGTCCTACGGAACCCAGCCCAGTATAAAACTAAATATTTTTTATTAGCCTAGTCGAATCATGCGCTAGTAGGAATAAATGATGTCCTGTCCCGATTTTGTTTTTTGCCGGCACTAGAGAGCTTCCAAAAATGCCCACTCCACATATTTATTTTGTCCCCGGCTGATAAAACCCTTGGCAATATTATCTTGGAAGACGCCCTCCATTCCCGTACCCAGATCCCGATTAATTTATTTTCAGAACGCCCCACTTTATTCCCACTCCCAATTAGGGGTCGACCTGCTTGTTTTCGGCCTCGCGCCGGAAAACAGTGGGCGGTCCAAACTTAGCAAGAGGGTAGGGAGGGTCCTACTCACCACCCCTTATCATTTTATTTGGTTCTTTATTTTTCTTTCTTTTTGGGTGTTTGTAATGTGTATCCCACTCCCACGTTATTTCATGTTTTCATGTATCATTTTTGGGATATTTTTAGTAGGGGTAAGCCATAGAGTGACTACAAATTTTTTAGTGCAAATGTCTAGCTTAGGATAGAGTAGGTTTTTGTCATTGTGCATTGTTTTTTGCTTTTTGTCAAATAAAAAATATCTTTGTTTTGTCTTTGTTTGAAATAAAAAATGTCAAACTGTTGTCTTAAATGTCACAATGACCCCTGACCCCCACCTTCCCCCTTCCACAGTGGGCTTTTATGCCTAAGGTGGTATGCATTCTGGGAATGTAATTTTAACTCTAGGAG
>OY744517.1:30174385-30206885 GCA_963556195.1 Sepiola atlantica | reverse complement strand
GACCTTAAACTGTTTGCACAAAACAAAAAAGAACTGGAATAGCTGATAAATACAACCAGGATATTCAGCCAGGATATCCAAATGGAGTTTGGAAGAGAAAAATGTGCACTGCTAGAAATTAAAAGACGAAAACTGGAGACGACAGAAGGTATAGAACTCCCCAACCAAGAGGAGATGAGGGCGCTAGGAGAACAAGATAGTTATACATACCTGGGAGTTCTGGAAGCAGACACAATCATATATACAGAAATGAAAGAGAAGATTGGAAAAGAATATCTACGAAGCACAAGGAAACTCTTAGAAACTAAACTATATAGCAGAAACCTAGTAAAAGGGATGAACACATGGGCTGTATCACTAATAAGATACTCTGGACCATTCATAGGCTGGACCAAAGAAGAACTCAGGCACCTTGACCAGAGGACTAGAAAACTAATGACTATGAACAATGCATTGCACCCAAAAGACGATACGGACAGACTCTACATGAAAAGAAATGAAGGAGGTAGAGGACTGGTAAGTATAGAAGACTGTGTTGAAGACACCAAAAAAGAGCTGGAGAAATATGTAACCCAGAACACGGAAAGACTGATCACCACGGCAAGAGACACCAGCCCAACAAACAACTCCGGAAGCACTGAACCCAGAAACAAAAAGACAAGAAAGGAAAAGTGGGAAGAAAAACGACTACATGGACGCTTTATAAGACTCACAAGCGATGAAGCCAATGAGAACAGCTGGGCATGGCTAAGAAAAGGACACTTGAACAAAGAAACGGAATCTCTGTGACACCCACACAGAACAATGCGATTGGGACAAACTTTATTAAAGTAAATATAGATAAAACCCAGGAAAACAGCAAATGCCGATTGTGTGGACAAAGAGACGAAACGATAAATCATATAATAAGTGAATGCATCAAGCTAGCCCAAAAGGAATACAAGAACAGACATGACAGCGTGGGGAAAGAAGTACACCGGGAAATGTGCAAACAACGTAATTTCAAATATGCAAAAAAACGGTACAAACACAAACCAGAAACGGTACTAGAAAACGAAAAACACAAAATCATATGGGATATGAATGTATAAACAGACAAACCCATAACAGCAAGGAGACCGGATATGATAATAATAAACAAGGAAGAAAAATCTTGCAAAATCGAAGACTTTGCCGTTCCAGCGGACAACAAAGTGAAGATCAAAGAGACGGAAAAAAGAAGCAAATATACTGAACTTGCCAGATAATTGAAAGGAATATGGAACATGAAGAAAGTCAGTATAACACCAATAATCATAGGAACACTATGAACAGTCCCCAAAAACATGGAGAAAAGACTAGGAGAAATAGGAATCAAAGGGATAACTGAGACCATACAAAGGACAGTAATGATCAAAACAGCTACAATCCTGAGAAATGTCCTCGAATGCGGAAACCAACCCACATAAGCAACGAATGGAGAACAAACACTGCACAAGCACAAGATTCAGAACCGGGGAAAATACAACCGTGAGAGAGAGAGGCGCAAGCATAGGCTGACACCACAAAAATTATGAACAGAGGGTCGAGGAGGGAAAGCGCAAACCAGACTTCCACTGGAAGAGCGCGGACAGCTCTGGGACCGTGGGGAGGCTTGTTGCCACCCGAGCCCCAGAGAAGATCAATGGCCCTTATCACCGTGAAATCGGTGGTAGGTGACTGTTGCGATACCGCAAGGTCATCAGCGGTGATGAACGAAAAGAGGTGGAGCATACTGTAAGTCTGAGGAGGCTTGTTGTCACTCAGACCCCAGGGAATACCACAGGTTGTTGGCAGTGGGTGATCACTGACGATGACCAGTGTGATAACTCCTAGTTAGAAAATAATAATAATAATAATAATAATAATAATAATAATGATGATGATGATGATGATGATGATGATGATGACGACAACAACAACAACAACAACAACAACAACAATAATAATAATAATAATAATAATAATAATAATAATAATAATAATAATAATAATAATAATAATAATAAAAATAAAAAAATAAAAAAGGGATGAAATACCGGAACCAGCCCGAAGAGAATAATACCCTATAACATTAATTAATAATAAAAAACGAAACAAGTAAAGAAATACATTCGTTATAACAATATTTTAGCCTAAAAATTAGGAATAACTAAATTTAAAAGCGACTTAAACACCATTAGACAGACCAACTGAACTGAATTACACCCCTTCTATTGTTTTAATTGGCGTTGGATGGATTGGGGCGATTGATGAACAAATAATATTAGATTAATTAATAAAATATGCATATTTAAAAAATAAAATTAAATAAATAAACTAAATATTAATATACACAATGATTTAAAACGAACAGATAATGCAATGTTTAATGACAGTATAAACCGACATATTAATCTAAACGAATAGACTTGATGATTAGAATTTAAAATTTAACGAAAAAAAAAGGAAATATTCTAAAAAGTAAAAACAAAAAAGTTTAATAAAGGTAAATAGATAAATAAATAAATTAGATAAAAATAGATAAATAAAATATTTTAAAAACATAAATAAATACATAAAAAGTTTATTTTATTTTATGAATTTGGTTTGAAATTCAAATTAAACCGGTATTTTATGCGAGACTGCATCGTACGGTACCTTAATATGCACGCTTGAACATGAGTTGAGCACGGTTCTGAAGAATGAAGAGTTCCTGAAATATTAAAAATGTTATATCAGACGGAGTTTCCACAATACCATCTTGATACAGGTATTACATATTGGAACATTGTGTCGATAGATAGATGTATGTGTGTTTGTGAAAAAAAACAATAAAATAATGATAAATATATATATATATATATATATATATATATATATATATATATATATATATATATATATGTGTGTGTGTGTGTGTGTGTGTGTGGTTGTGTATGTATACATTGTATTAAGGGTGAAACTATTTAGTTTGTTCCACCATTATATGTCTTATTTACTCCAACTTTTGTCAATCTGTCACACCTGTGCATTGTATTGCCTTCTAAGTATCACATTTATATATATATATATATATATATATATATATCAAAGCTCTTCGAGACCACTCAAATGCAGATATTTCTTTTTTTTTAAATAAATATCTTATTTATTTAAAATTCAAATTTTCGATTTATACAAGAATCTTCATCAGGAAAATACAGACGATGTGTTAGTTCTTTTTAGTTTTAAGAAACATGTTACCACATGTCGCTTAAAAAACAGAAATAAAAAACATTGTCTGTATTTTCCTGATGAAGATTCTTGTGTGAATCGGAAATTCGAATTTTTAATAAATAATATGTTTATTTAAAAAAAGAAATATCTGCATTTGACTGGTCTCTTAACCGTTTTAAAAGTACAAATGCATTCTAACAGTGGAAATATATGTTTTCTCTTAATGTTTCATTTTACTTCAGTCGAAGTTCTCAGAAATCAAGGGGCCCCTTCCTGGGGCTAACAATTGATCTCTATATGAGATACATATCTATCAAAATTCTATTTTATTTATAAAACATTGAGTTAGTAAAAAAAATTAAGAATAATAATAAATGTCTTCTCTCCCCAACTGACCAGTCAAGTATGTCATAGTATAACCTTTTTGTGGTCTGTTGGTTTTAATAGATTCTAGGACAAGAATTCATCTAGTCTGGTGGAGTATCCAGCTACGTGGTGTTACTTGAAGTAACATCACTAGGAGAAGATACACTATTCCTCGTATGAAGGGATCTTATTTGTGCTGCGGATACTATGTTATTGTAAGTATCCTCATGGAAGGTTGTCCTGACAAACCCTTGTACAGAGAGACCGAAGACACTCGAGGATAGTATCTAGTAGGTAATTCATGTGTGTGCGTGTATATTATTCATATTACGGTAAAATGTGCATGTATGCTTCATATATATAAAAATATGTACAATCAGCCTACGATTACATCTATACGAATAAACTACAAACATATTAGATTACTTGTTTGTAGATTAGTCCAAGCATTGATTTACGATGGACATCAAGAAATACGTATACATATACAGATTGTTCGAGTCAAATTCATAATTAATAGTCTAACACATCAAAATCATTTGAATTATTTAATAGACATACACTGTAATGGCTATCTCTTGTTGTGTGTTTAAGAACGGGATATCGTGAACGACTGAAAATCACCAAATAATACGAAAATAGTTATATGCATCATGATCTTTTGTGTTTGATCAAACATTTCCGAAAATTTAGCTGCAGCTCAGTGCTCCTTGAATATCTTGCAGGTCGTCAAATCTGAACTCGAGAATTACGACATAGATGTGTAATCAGCGACTAGAAGGAAGTATCATAGCATGCGTTCTAATTGCGTTCTGCTGTTCTGACTGCGTCCGCTAACATACATTTTTAAGAAGCTGCCAAAATAAGGTCCGACAAGATCTAGACAAGGCAATGCGGACTTTACCTAAATTGATTAACCTCGTGTGGCGACTATTTAGAAAGGTCAACACGAGGTACTTCGGTACATCACGTGCACGTGTGGTAATTGCCAACTACATAGCGTTAAAGTCCAAGGAACTCCTTAAAAATGTAACTAGCCGTGCGTCATGAAGACCAAGTTACATCAAACTGAAATGGTATATGCGTGTGTTTCTAATGAAAAACCAACCCATCTCTAAAAATAGGGGGCCATACTCAATTCATATTGCTATATTAGTTTGCTGGCTGACTGTGGACAGCCATACGTGTGTCAGCATTTAATCAGATCCATGTAACACTTCAGGGAAACCCAACAAGTACCTTCTTGAATACTTTCACGATGTCACCAGTGCAGATATCTGCTCTATTTGTCTCTTGATTGCAAATCCATGGCTAATTGTGTGTGGTGCGCAGTTGCAAAACGACCGCCAGCGTCACCTCTTGCTTATAATGGCCCAGCTGATTGCAAAGATGGAACTAGAGTGAAGGCGTGCCCCAAAATACATACTGAAAACCGCGTGCTGCAGGTCAGGTACTACCTGGACTCCGTAGTGGAGGCTGAGGCTGGTTTCTTTGATGCTTTTTTAATACATGAATACATCAATTATTGTCCGAGATATGACGTTTATCTTTACAAACAGTGTCAAATGTGTGTCAAACACACTATACTTCTGCTGATATGCCTAATATGGCCACGTACACAAATTCTGTTTTTACTTATAAGTCAGCACTTATAAGATTCACAGCAACTCCAGAATGTGGTTTAATGAGATGGATCGATTGTGAATTGAATGATAGAAAATAGTAGGTGCAGAATCAAATGATGAATGAAATCAACAAAATTCGATTTCTTATATGAACTAGTGTTTACATTTGATTTGTAAGCGACCATGATGTAGCACATAGATAAATAATCCCGTAGTTGCGTTTATAACAAATGGTGGGGTGATAGAAAGAAACCCTGTCCACGGAAATTACGTTTTAAGTTAAGAACACGCAGGAATAATAAATAGTTGTTTACTATTATAATAGAAAGTCTAGGCTTACAGAAACAAACAAGAAATTGAAGCTCAATCGAGCAGCTTGCATTGAAATAACGATTAAGTAGAGAAAGACAATAAACGTCTCCTTTGTGATAACAGTGCTGTAAGAAACAGAATAATCAACCACTAGATTTCGAATTTTATTTTGTTCTCTTGAAAATCCAAGTAAAAGTGTGGGGAGCGGCACCTTTCAGATACGACAAGGAGTCAAGTAATTTATGGAGAGGTACAATAGTCAAACTATTTTCCAACAATGTTAGCAAAAATATTGGATGTAAAATTTTTCCTGTAGATCTTGACTGAAAGTCGGTCCGATAAGGTTATCAAACCATGAACCTTCTTCAAGAAGAAAGCCATTCCTTTGTACTGGGGATAAATAAAGATCTGGGTATTTGTAGTGAAAAATAGCTTGGTTTGTTAAGTGTCAAAAGAAACGAGCAACTGTTTTCCTAATAGGAACACGCGCTTATTATGAGAAGAGAAAAAATCAGCAAGACTTGACCGCCAATGTTCTTTCGAAATTCTGCCACAAACAGTTGTGTCTTCTTCATAGACGTCAAGAAATGGACTCAGAATATAGTTTTGAAGATAATTAGTGAAGTTCAGTAAGAAGGTTGGACGAGAAGCAATGGATGATTTCTTAAAAAATGACATTTACTCCATAGTAGAATGGTGCCAAACATAGAGTGTTACATTTGATGCTAACAAGACAAATCTTCTTTTCTTTCAACAAGTATAAACACCGTTCAACCACCGGGTGTCATAGCTAATAGAATCCTTTATCGAGAGTCAAACATTTAAACTCCCAAGACTAACAGTCACAGGTAACATGAAGACGAATAGATACATATAATTAACTGCCAATTTTTTCTGGACCTGTTCCTCTCAAAATAAATACCCCCGCCAAAGGTGACAAGCAGCAACCTTTCACTGTAGAGGTACTCAGATGCCGGAAGACTTTGATAGCTTCTTTGGAATGTTATACCTGTCTCCTGTGTCCTCAACTGCACAAACCTGGTGATACCAGATCAGGCTGCCCTGTGGCTCCCTGAGACGAAATTCACCTACATTGACGTTTCTTTTTTTTTTTTTTTTTTTTTTTTTTTTGTAAAACTTAATTATGTTCTACAAAACCAAAAACAAAAACAACAGCCCCTCTCCCTTTCTCCCTCCCCTTTTTTATTTTTATTTTTCCTACCCTACTCCCGGTCCTGGATATGACCACCTTAAACTACATCCGATGGTGAGATCCGGCTTACGGACTTTGGGGAATGTGGAGCCTCCTCTTAATTACCATTTCTCCCAGGTCCACCCTGACCCGGAGTGGTAGTACCTGTTAGGGTCCCAACTATGGGTTAAATAGAAACAGATATTAAAAGGGGAAAGAAACAAAAAAGAGAAGAAAACAAGACCAGATTCGGCATTAAATAACCCAAAAAGGGTTGATATGCCGTACAACAAAACTACCAAACTACCAATCAACTGCACAAACATATATGACTTCAAATTTAATGTGAACAAGCATCAAGGGTTACAACCACAAAGTTAGGAAGCCTTTATAAATCTGATCCTTAATTTACGCTAGCCCCTTACGTCTCCCTTCTTTGGGATGAATTGCAGTTATACCAATAAGTAAGAGACAAAAAAAGAACCGAACATCAAGTATCATCACCATACCCATATATTTGTTTACTTATATAAAGAAACTAAGTGGAATTTGCAAATTACTCATTGTCCACATAATTCGCTTGAAATAGAGCCAGTAACCTACTATGAAACAACATTACCTCGTGCACAGCGGAGATAATCATAATTCTTATTACCAAGAAATACGAACAACATCAACAGTAAAAACTAGAAGCAAAAAACCGATCCTAAGATAGGGTTGGCCATTACATAAAACTCGGGAATACGCAGACACATAATAGATATTATAATAAGATACAACTAAATAGTTCGCTTGGTAGACGTACACTAGCGCGATCCGGTTTCCAAGTATATCCTGTTTTCAATTCGTCTTTTAAAGATAACCGCTGTCTAGGATGCTCTTTAGTACAGTAAGAACAGATTGCTTTGTAATAAATTACTGATTGGAACTCGTATGGATAAAAAACCGATTTCCTCCAGCTTTAAATGATGGGCGCGTACAAATTGGAAGGTAAATCCTTTGGTCTTATTCGTGTGCCTCTATTCGCGATAAGATATCAGTATGGCTAGAATAGTCTAGGAAAAACAGAATTCGACAAATACAGAACAAAAAAAACATGGTAAAAGGTTAAAAATTAAATAGTTAACTTATATATGAATAAATAAATACATAAATATATATATATATATATATATATATATATATATATATATTAACTTCACGACATTAGTAGTATCATTTGGGAAATAAATTAAAAATTTGTTGTATGCATTGTTTATTCTCAGCCCCGCAAACTGAATGAATTAGTTGTCTATGATATTATCAGCACAACCATTAGCAGCAATAAAAATACAGATTATTATATAACATAGTATCGGTAAAAAGTCTGATAATAAATATATATGTATATATATATTAATATATATATATATATATATATACATATATATATATATATATATATATATATATATATATATATATATATATATATATACCTTCTTTTGTAATATAGTAGGAAAAATCACAACAGTGTGCTCGATTAATTGAGAATTAAAATTAAATGCGTAATATTTATTGTTTTGGGGCACAGAACAATTAGTCAAACATTAGTACCGTCGGTTTCAAGCTCAGAAGGACTTAGCCATCCGGCTCTCTTCAGCTTATGTTGTCATGTGTTTCGGAAATGTGCAGTCACGTGTTACTCTCGTTTGGACGCGTTATTTGCTTAGATACATACATATATATATATATATATATATATATATATATATATATATATATATATATATATATATGTATACATATATATATATATATATATATATATATGTATATATACATATATATGTATATGTATACATATATATGTATACATATATATATATATATGTATACATATATATATGTATATATATATGAATAGCTATACATATATATATATATATATATATATATATATATATATATATATATTCTATACATGTATATATATACAGAAAATAAATGATGAAAAGTTGTCCAATTACAATATTTATTAAATCTTCAGAATTTCAAAAACAAGGAAAAATCTCATTATCCTTAATACATAGATTTTCAAAGAAAAAGTTATATTCATTAGAGGAAAATTCGGTAATGCCAGTATTACCGGTAACAATGAACTTTGAAAATTAATATATATATATATATATATATATATATATATATATATTAACTGTTTTGTGCTAAAACGTTCTTAAATTAGGGCAACTAATCCCAACCTTTTTAATTTTTTTTCTCCATTTTTGTTAATCTTCACAACATTAAGCGCTTTAATGATTAAATAAATTTATATGTTAAAAGCTATAATGCATGCCCCTCACTGTAAAACACTTTTATGACGGACACCTGCAGCTGTCCGCTTCTATTTACATATTTAGGACTTATTCTCATCTCGTCCGTAGGCATTTACGGTGGCCTCATTGGTAAGCGAACTCGGGGTTTGAGTATATTATGCCTCTTGTCGAAGGTTCAAATCATACGACTGGAGTAAATGTGGATGTCTATACTGATGCTTCCGTTATGCGTACAAAATATGTATATATTTTAATAGTTATTTTTTTTAATAATTTATACTATCTAGATCTTGTCGGCGTTGTCCGGGATGCAGTGAATCCATTTATGTTATGTTTGGATATACGTTAGAAACCCTTTATTATATTATTCAAAAGTGAAATATTAATTTGTTTTTTTTAGCTTATAACTTTTAAATGTGTTTATTTGTAATTGTTTACGTTGCACTAAGTGATATTCTAATGTTAAATTGTAGCGAGTTTATATTGTTAATATAACCCGATACAGCTGAAATTTATTGATCAGAATGAAAGTGTTATCTGTTAGCTGAAATGTCATTTCGGCATGGAACTATAACTACATATTATATATATATATATATATATATATATATATATATATATATATATATATATATATATATATATATATTGGAAATGAAAAAGGAAAAAGCAAAAGATGTTTTTTATGTATTCATCAACGTTTCGTCTTTATTTGTAAGACTTCGTCTGGATGATATATTTAAGAAAAATGTCATGCAAGTACAAGTGGCAGGGAATAAAATTAATGTGGCTGCCACTATCCTCTCTCAGCCCGGACCTCGGTCCTGTGCTCCCAGTAGTGGCTACAACTTTCTTCTCATGTACCCACCATGTCAACCCAATATTCTCATGTACTTGCATGACATTTTTCTTAAAATTATCATCCTGAGGAAGTCTTACAAATAAAGACGAAACGTTGATGAATACATTAAAAAAACATCTTTTGGTTTTTACTTTTTCATTTCCCATTACGTCGGATTACCCTTATCCTTTCTTTCTTTATCCTTTCTTTATATATATATATATATATATATATATATATATATATATATATATATTCATATTTATAAATAAATATTAATTTATATTTACCTACAGACGAGTTGTGTCGAGCTTTTTACTCTACTTAGTGCAAGGAAGTGATCATTTCAGACGGACATAAAGTGGGAACCTTACTCACAGAGACACATCTGGCTTTGCACGTATTCACTGTCTTCACAGCTATAAGAAATTACCACGGATAATTAAAGTTATATTTATGTTTAATACAGCATAAACATAGAGACAGACTAGTAAACTAAACGAACTTACTCGAAGTCTTGCTTTGTAGCTAAGTGGATGCATATTTTAAATACCTCCTAACGGTTCTAAACATATAACCCTCTGTAAAATAATAAATATATGAGATATGTTTTGGTGGATCCACTGCTTAACATTTAGTAGGAAAGTTATTTATCTATGAATCCTCCCTTCAGCTAGTGACTGAATATTATATTAAACTAAACTCGAACACTTTGGGGTTTTTTGGTTGTTGAACTAGTCCCGCAGAAAGAATAACTCTGGAACATCAATAGCCTCTTTGTGTTTGCACCGGCATTGTTTCCAGTAGTGTTTCACCTGTACTTTTAACAGAACTCGAGCAATGTCGTTCCCCGAATGTTTCGGTTATTCCACTAGAGATTATCTGCGCATATACCTTCATAAGGATATTTATTATATATCTCAAGAATGAAAGAAAAATGCTCAAGATCATAAACGCACTCACGAAATCTCAATCAGTTAATTCCGCGGATCATTGAGAAACATTGAGTTCGATATAATTTCGAATATAGCTATACCAATTATATAATAAAATATTAAATATTGTTTAAGTAAATACATATATGGTTTATATTATAATTTTCTGTCATAAGTAGATCACATTTTTTATTCCACCTCAAAGTCCTGGAAGCTATATATATAAAGTCAGTCAAACCCTTATTTGGTAAGGAGTGGCTATTAGGACTCAATGCGATCAACTTGCGACCGTCCCGACCCCATTTTTTCTCCTAAATTGTCACTGGTTTTCATTCTACTGTTTTAAGTTTGTAGTCGTATTGAATTATTTCCACGTAGATACTCTGATGAGTGTGGACGAAAGCCGGCTCAGTATATTTTTTAACTTTAAAAAAATCGCGTTCTTATACTTTTTTAATTTCATTCCACAAAAAAAATATCAAAAACGTCTGTTTTCCTTGCTGTAATTATATATATATATATATATATATATATATATATATATATATATATATATATATATATATATATATATATATATATATATATATTAGTCGAGAGAAAAAACTATTTCATTTTCATAATTCTGTCTATTTACTTACGGCTTTTTTAACATGACACTTGTGTAAGATATACGAACTTTTTCCTGGCTCTGGTTGTATAACAAATGGCGTCTACTATCTATTAGAGAGCCAACGCTAAACTTTGGAACTATATTTTATGTATCCTATATCAATGTGCATCAGTTTTCTTGTCTTTATTTTTTGCTGTTTATGGGCACGATTTTTTGGACTTCTGACTTGTATATATATACTTAGTTATTTATGTGTAAACGAAAAGGTAGGTAAAGTTATATGGATTATTAGAAAATTAAATAAAGAAGTAGTCATTGGAATTAAGCATTATATATATATATATATTATAATATGAAATGAAGTAATAAAATAAGTTGTCAATCAAATGTTATTAGAATTCAAAGTCTAAGCAAAGTATTCTTAAGTCCTTAGCTCATGAGTTTTCATTTTTTCATTTTTTATTACTTCATTTTATATTATAATATTAATGCTCTATCCAGTATATTGAGCTTCAGTTTTTATCCGGATGTTTCACAAATTATAAGATATTAGTTGACGCTTATATCTTTTGTTGGATTATTTATATATATATATATATATATATATATATATATATATATATATATATATATATATATGTATATATATATGTATACAACAAAAGCTTGCAAAAAAGACAAATTAAAGAAATTAATTTTACATTTAAATTGCACGATTGTTGATTTTAAAAATATTTCACTTAAATACATTCTCATGCGTGCTCCAAAGATGTTGTCAGCTTCCTTATATATATATATATATATATATATATATATATATATATATATATATATATATATATATATATATATATATATATATATATATATATATATATATATATATATATATATTTATGTGACATATTTATAAAATCATATATATAGCGAGAAATAGATAGTTCACTTATAAACGGCGGAGGATTTGTTAAAAGAAAAGCAGACATTTAAATATGAAGAATAACTACAAGCACAATACCAATATATATATATATATATATATATATTTCTATATATATATATATATATATATATATATATATATATATATATATATATATATATATACAGGGTGATTCACAAGTCACTTCACTTAGCTATTAAAAATGGTTACCATATGAAGCACAAACATAATATGAACTTTTGATAATTGTTATCTTACTCACTAATTACTGCTATATGTTATTTTACATTTGTTCGTTTTTATATTTGTTTCTATATATATTTATTTCACAATCAATCAAATATACTACAAAGAGTCGTAAATTCCTTACAAAATAGAATGGAGCTATGCATGCAGAATGAAGGTGGAAATTTTGAAAATATGCTGTAATTTAAAACTCCCACAAATGAATTTGTTGAATAAACTTTCTTTTGTGTATTACCGTAGTTTTTAACGTTAGAATTTCACAAATAAATAGCTAAGTCACTTATGAATCAACGTGTATATATATATATATATATATATATATATATATATATATATATATATATATATATATATATATAGAGAGAGAGAGAGAGAGAGAGAGAGCGGTGAAGAGAGAACGAATGACCAAATAAAGAGTAATAAAAGAAAAGAGGGAGGTGAATTAGAAAGTCAGTATCAGAGAGATAGAGATAAGTGGGGCATTATGGGACAAGTAGCTTGGTAAAATAGAGTTTTACGGTGAGAAAAAAGGTGTTGTATTCAGCGTTGGCCACGTGCGCGCATAATAAATACATTCGCCTGTACTACTCGTCTTTCGAGATTTTTTGTCACAGATGTCTTTCTGTTACAATATATATATATATATATATATATATATATATATATATATATATATATATATATATATAGAGAGAGAGAGAGAGAGAGAGAGAGAGATAGATAGATAGATAGATAGATAGATAGATAGATAGATAGATAGATAGATAGATAGATAAAAAGAGAGAGGGATAGAGAGAGCCAGAGAGAGAACGAATGACCAAATAGGGAGTATAAAAAGAAAAGAGGGAGGTCAATGAGAGAAAGAGAGAGAGAGAGAATCGGTATCAAAGAGAGAGATAGAGAGAATTGGTTAACAACGATAAGGAGATTGGCTATCAGACAGAGACCAAAATAGAGCAGAATAAAGAGGGGTAATAGGGGGGTGGGTGTAGTACATCGACATTGTTCACTTTGATGAAACGGGGGCCTCAAAACAATCTAATTTCGTCCTCTCCCAGTCTGTGTCGCTTTTCAGCTTATGACACAGCGAAACGACAAATCCGGGGTTTTTCTCATCGCCATTCGACATTTTTATTTCTTCCAAACCGTTCGTCGCGAACAAGAGGTCAACTGAGAAAGGCAAAGCCAAGAAAGGAATGTAATTTCGAACGGGGCTGACACAACGAAAGACGATGTCACTGGGGCGAGAATCCAGTGATCTTTCAAGACACAATGCCTTTTTATTCTTCGCCGGCTTTTATTTATATTTTTGCTTTTCACTGGCTTTTATTGTCTAGTCGCCATCTTGTTTTACCCGATCATAAAATGATTCGCCTCGCCCTTGTGATTCTGGCCTCAGCGTTTGTCTTTTCACAATAATGGCTCGACTTTTCTCATTTTTCAGTCACGTTTATTCGTTTCGTTAATTTCTTCCTCTTTTTCTTTTATCTCCTGTTTTGTTTTTCTTTCTGTCTCAGTTTCATTTTCATTTTTAAACACATTTACCTCCCTTTTCCTCCTATATTCTTTTTTTTCTTTGTTATCCGTTTTCTCATTTTCGTCTTTTTTTCTTTTTTTCGTATTATTCTACCCATTCTTTACATTTTGCATCTTATTTCATTTCGACTACCCATTTATTCGTTTCGACTTTTAATTTTCATTCGTTTGTTCTCATTATTCTATATAATTTTCTTTCCCCTTCTTTTAGTCATCTCTTCATTTTTATTACATTGTTCTTTGCATTATTGGCATTTTTCGGACTACTATTCTCGTTTTTTATGTTATTCTAACCACATTTCACCTGATGTGACGTCCGATCTTCTTCAGAGACATCTTGTCGAACTCGGCGATATGTACGTTTCATTCGAGTATATATACGGAAAATCGAGGCGAACCTTTTATTAACTCTATGTGGCTAAATTGTTCTCGTTTTACCAGACATACACTCTTAAAATCATTATTAAGTATTTATTTATTTTTAGTTTGTATCACTGTCAGGCGACATTTAACCTTCAACCTCTAGAAAACAGTTGCTTAGAACTGAATGTTACTAGACACGTAGCTGAACAGATAAATGTATTTAGTAACACTACTCTGGTAGTTGAATTTTAAATCCTCACTACAACGAATATTAAAATAAAATGTTTTTCTAATAAATTTTACCTGGTCATGACTAACAGAACTAGAAGAATCTACGGTGCTTATGGATTAGAGCTACGACCAAAATTTACTACCAAATTTTTAGAAGAGTGAACTGAAAAGACAGATAATTCGACTTTTTTTACGGGGACTCATAACGAAACGATTATATATATATATATATATATATATATATATATATATATATATATATATATATATTTTACATGATTCACCCCAAACAAGGCAGGATGCCACTGTAAACGTAAGGGGCTACTCAGAAAAAGGAAAAGGGGAGAAGGATTAGTGGTTCAGCTTAAATTGGGATCTGAGCAGCGAGATGTCTGTTTACATTAGTTTTAAATTTCTGCATGTCAGTACTGTCGGGGAAACAGGGGGCAGGGAGGGTGTTCCAGAGGCCAGCAGCACGAGGAAAGAAGCTATTTGAGTAGAATGCTCTCCGGCATCTGGGGACCTCCACAGTGAATGAATGAGATTTAGTAGAATGTCGAGTTAGTCTAGTGAATTTACGTCGAGGGGGCACCAGAGTAGCCAACTCATCGGAGCATAATCCATTGAAGTATTTGTAAAACAAACACAAGGATGCCACATTGCGGCGATGGGACAGGGGCTGGAGCTTTGCTGACAGTGAGGGACCTATTAGGTTGACTACTCTTTTTTGGACTTTGTCAAGGAGGGAGAGACTAGTAGATGATGCACCAGCCCAGATGTGGCAACAATACTCCATGCATGGGCGAATGGTGGCTTTGTAGAGATACAGGATAATGTCAGGTGTAAGGAGTCCACTAGCACGGTAGAGGGAGCCAACCTTCTTTGCGGCAGCCTTGGCAATGTCTTCAATGTATGTGTTCCAATTCATGTTACCTGTGAATGTTAGGCCAAGGAGTCTGAATGATGAACTCTCAGGTAGGGTGTTATTTGCCATGACAATTGGTCGATTTGATTGTTATCTTACGAGAAACCGTAACACAGATGGCGCAGCAAGAGAATTTGTAAAAAGATAAAATAAATAACAGTATGTTTGTAATAGCATACATTAAGTAACAGTATTAAAATAGAAATAAATTTGATTTGGTTAAGTAACTGAAATATAAAATATATAATTTAAAAAAAGTTTTACACTGGGTACAATTCAACTATCTGGGAGAGAATACACTCCATATAAAGTACACATTTATAAAAAAAAAGTTTTACACTGGGAACAATTGCAAACAAATCTTCTAACTTTACTGTATCTTTTGTTAGATATAGAATGTCTTAGCGATTTAACGCATTGACATGCATCTTTCGGAAAATTAAGACAAGAATTAAGACAGTTTTAATTATCTCCCCTTCCGAAAAAAAATCGATTTGTCTCCCCTTTAGATTTAATTTTTTGAAATAATGAATACAATTTAGTTCGTTTCCATAATGCATGAGCACCGAATCTACTCATTTTTATGCATAATGGTTACATTCAGATTCCGTATAGACTCCCTAGTTCGACATAAATATACTTGAGTTCGACAAGTTTCATTTGAAGGAAGTTAAAGTTTACATTGGCCGAAATATTGTGACATATCTCCCAAGATGATAATACATTATCAATGCTCATTTCTAAAATCCAGAAAGATATTTCTTCTTTTCGTCATCTTTTTCTTCTAAAATGTATTATGTTCTTTTTAATACACGTGTATATTCTTCTTCTTATTATTATTATTATTATTAGTAGTAGTAGTAGTAGTAGTAGTAATAGTAGTAGTAAGATTATTATCATAAGTATTATTATTATTATTATTATTATTAGTAGTAGTAGTAGTAGTAGTAGTAGTAATAGTAGTAATATTTATGTTATTTGTATTAGTATTATTATTATGGTACTGCTCAACGCAGATTTTGTCGCACAGAATGCAGATGGTTTCTGAGACATTTACCTGGTTTGTTGATACGAAAAATTGGGCCAGTTACATGGCCTTCACGCTAATCTGATATTGACTCCATTTGAAATCAATCAGTTATTACAATCTAGTTCATGAGAGAATTTCCACAATCGAATTGTAGCAATGTACCAGAACATACGAAACACGCGAGGAATTTGGGAGCATATGCTACTTGTATGCGGCGCCGTTGTGAGGCCTGCATTACTATAGAAGGCGTACATTTTGAACAGTAGTACGAATGCACGACAACACCCTGTACGTGTTCAATTTGTACATGAGAAAATATTGATCACTATTGGGTTAAATAACCAATATATATCTTTAGATAGAATTTAAAGAACTAAACACACAATATCAGTTCGTCTTAATGATTTATTTCAGCTCCTAAACGGACTCAGCAAACGCTGAATACTGTCTCCCCACACGAATAAAGATACACCCAGCTTTTAAAGAGCTTCTTTTTGGAGGGGGAAATACATTAATAAGCCGGAGTGATATAGTGATTTATTTCAATGTTCACTTTGTTTTTACTCTGTACGTACAATGAGTTCAATTACGAAAGATAGTCCTGCTAATGACATCACATGCAAGTCGTGTCAACTATGTACTACGCGGACACCCACCCACATAAACACACAGACATATATATATATATATATATATATATATATATATATATATATATATATATATATACACACATCAATACATATATATACATATATATACATATATACATATATATAAATATATATACATATATATACATATATATACAAATATACACATAAATACATATATATATATATATAGATATACATGCATATACATACACATATATGCATACATATATATACATATATATATACATATATATATATATATATATATAGAGAGAGAGAGAGAGAGAGAGAGAGAGAGAGAGAATTAGGTATGTGTATATGTTTATATATTTCCATAGGATTTACTACTAAGTTGATTTACTGATCCTTATGAATATTGGAACACAGTAGCTTAGCTCGAAGCGTAAAACTCTTGGCAAATGTTTTGTTTTATTTTAACGAGGTAAACAGAGAGAAAACCGCTTCGTGAAAATTAAGATACCTTCAATTCTTGTGACATTTTAACAACTATAATTAGGCATTAAGTAACACATAAACTGAAATCAAAGTTTTAGTGGCATGTTAGAAAGGGGTTCGCGGGAATAATATAAGCACAACCGGCTGTTTGAAAATTCGCATTGAGTTTTATCAATAGTCATTAGACAGCAATTAAGCAATATTCCCTGAATTTTAATTTATTTTAAGAACCTCTTAAGCTTAAGCCTTACGCTACAGGCATTTTTTAGTATCAAAATTATACAAGCCGCTCATGCGTGGTCCCCCTCTATATGTGACTCGATGTGGCGAGTGTAAAATGCAATACATTTGGGCAATTTGGGGCATTGTTACCCCCCTTTGACCCCCTGGGGGCGCAAACTCGAATATTTCTGAGGTCAAGCATGCTCATTTTATATCCAGAACAATTGCCTCTACATGTTGGCTAAGTTTCAGAAAAATTGAATGGATTGATCAAACGTTATGAGAGAAAAGGGTCATTTGTTGCCATTTTGGGGTTTTGACCCCCTGGGGGCGCGAACCAGATTTTTTCCAAGGTCAGCGATACTTATTTTCTATTAGGAACAATTACCTCCACATTTTGGCCAAGTTTCAGAGAAATTGAATGGATGGATGAAAAGTTATGGGGCCAAAAATATAATTTTTTGCCATTTCGGGGCCTCTTGACCCCCTGGGGGACTAAACAGATTTTTTTTCAAAAATCGGAGAATGTCACTTTCTAACCTGACAAAAGTTACAACTTCATGCAAAAATTCAGAGAAATTCAATGGATGGTTGCGGAGAAAAATCCGGACGGACGAACGGATGGGCGGACATGCCTCAAAACATAAGTACCCCGATTTTATAAATCGGGGGACCAATAAGTGAGTTCGATCAAAATTAGATAAGGTATTATAGATAAAAGTTTTACTATCATGCTATCTTGATTTTACTCTTCGTAAGGAGACATAAATTGTTCTTTTCATAGAATTAATTCAACACATTCTAGGACGGTTATTTTCTAGTATATATTCATTTAAGAGACTCTACATAAATAAATGTTATTATGTGTATAAGTGTGTGTTTGTTTTTGTTTAATGTTTAGACTTGTATATGTGTGTTTGAGTGCACACTTCTCGACTCATCTCCCGCGTCAATCTCCTCATTCGACATCGACGATTTGTGTCGACGGGTTCAAACGCGTGCCTCCCGAGACACAATACCAACTTTCTTCATTCAAGCAGAAGACAGTTTTATATTTCGACTGGAAATATTTGCTTTTTATTTTCTTACATTATCTATTTTATTTATCTCTTTAATTTTTTTTCGTACTTTTTTGGCGGGGCAGCCAACAATTCTAGTGACAGCTTAATGGACTCCGAAAGGAAAGCCAACGACATAAAGGGTTCAATCCCGACTAGCGCCTTCACCCATACTCATATACATACATATATATATATATATATATATATATATATATATATATATATATATATATATATATATGTGTATTTGACTTTTATACTTGTTTTTTTCTTTCTTTTCAATCAATGTTTTATAGTTTGTTTTTTTTAATATTTACTTTTGATATCAATCGCTCATTTTATTTTTTATGTTTATTTCGGCTAACGAAAAACATCACATTTATTGCACGGATAATGTAGTATTTTTGGTTTCATTGTTTTCTTTAGAATAGGAGTGAAAAACGTTAACCTTAATCCAACCTTTAACTTATTATTGTTAAAGAAAAAATAAAAGCTATTTCTTTGGACGCTTCATACAGACATTCCCATAGCATCAATTCAGATGGCTTTCTTTTAGAATAAAGAATACAGAACAATATATTGTCATTTGCTTTTATTTTTCTGTGTGCATTTACGGACCAATTTATATTTGTTTATTTTCAATCGATATTTATGTCCCCTCTATGTTATTCTCATATTCTTCCTGGAATCGTTCGTTTTTATCTTCCAGATTACGTTTTCTTGCAAAAATATGCAACCATTATAAAACTACGACCTCAAAAAGGTGAAGAGGATAATGCCTGGGAGGATGCTATCATGGCGAGCAAATATATATTACACAATCCCCACAAAAAGAAGATACTCCCTAGCAGAATGGGTGCGTTCATGACAACAAAACATTTAAACTATCTACCCCTCTCAAAGAAAAAGGTAATGCCTGGGTGGATGGTATCGTGACAACAGAACATAAACTACAGTTTCTCTTTTCCCTGAATTGAACCTTACAATATAGTACTTTAGTCTTAACTAATATCGTAAACTGAATTAAGCATTAAAAGTGTATGCAATGGTAAATTAATAGACGTAGTAGTATAGTTTCGGCTTCAGAAAATTCCCTATTAGTAATAAAAAATAAGACAGTGGTGTATTATATACCAGTGGCAACGATTCGAATTTTCTCGAAACTATATATATATATATATATATATATATATATATATATATATATATATATATATATATATATATATCAATTTTACGAAATGCAATATTTAATTTATTTTCTAAGTGAAAAACTTACAAGCCTTGAGGAGGAATCTAGACAAATATAAGTATACCTGCTATAGAACGCCGGTCATCCAGCGCACACGGGCATCACTTACCTGAGGGAGAGAGTGGATATTGTTCTACATAATGCACAATGCACAATGCATTTAAATCAATATATGTATGCATGGGGGTTCTTAGATAACCCTGATCTGTTATCAGTTCGCTTGGTTTAAAACGTAAGTTTACATGTGGTAAAACTATTGAGCGATCGGGAGTATTTAGACATGTAATATCTAAACGTTAAATGTAACAGTGACAACATATGCATTTAAATAACTTACTTTACTACATCTGCGATCCAGCGATCACATCATTACAGAATAACGTAATACAAACAGTAAATGACTTAGCGAAATATTATGTAGATATCATTAATCAATAAAGCGGTTTCAATTTAGAAACTCCTCTCCTAAAATCTTATGTCAACATAAGACTTTCATTGAAAAGTATATATTATTTGGCTTCCGCATTTACCCCGCTGAAGCAGGATTCTTCAGTTGTGTTTGTTTGAGCCAGTTTTACTCTGAACGTTTAGTCTAACGATCTGCTTCCATAATTCCGAAGAGATACGTATATACAATATCTAGTATTCCTTAATGGTCGTCAATTGAGTACTGACACAATTAAACGTCACTGAAATGTGTGCCAAAATAATGTTAGTCGAAAAGCTTCCTTGAAATACAATGTAAATAAGTACTACGCATAAACAGTCCTCATCAGAAATCAAATTTAATTCGTTACAATCATTATTGTTTCCAATTTGACAATCAATAAATCTTATCAACCTTTACCTCGAGTGCTTTTAAATAGTTATAGAAGTTTCAAATTTTTGCATAAACAAAAAAAAAACACCACCTTTATGTTCAGTAAGCCTTATCTTGGTCTTATAAATTCAAATAATGTTGTGGTGATTTTCTTAATCTAACGGTCCGGCTTTGTTCTATGCTTTTGTGCAATCGCCGGTATAAATGGGAACACTCGAATTATAATTTTATAGTATCACCCATAAAACATATACAATCTACTTACCAGTATACACACGTAATTGAGTCTTCTACGCCCATGTGCCTACACAACGCACACACATAATATATATCATATAAAATAGTTACTGTCTAGCACTGATGAGAGCGGTGAGCTTTAAACGCTAGCGTTTGTACGTATAAATAATTAAATATTGATATATATATATATATATATATATATATATATATATATATATATATATATATGAGAAAGGATGGATGATAGTAATCCGACGTAATAGGAAATGAAAAAAGAAAAAAAAAACAAGAGATATTTGTTTATATATTCATCAACATTTCGTCTTTATAATAAGACTTCCTAAGGATGATAATTTGAAGAAAATGTTCACGCTAGTACATCAAAATTCTCGGTTGACATGATGGAGAGATAAAGGAAAGTAGTAGCCATGGCTACTGTGAGCGCTGAAGGAGAGTCAATGCTGAGGAAGTCTTATAATAAATACGAAACGTTGATTAATATATCAAAAATATCTCTTGTTTTTTTTCCTTTTTCATTTCCCATACATATATATATATATATATATATATATATATATATATATATATATATATATATATACTAGTAATTCCTACCCAACCTCCGTGCAGCAATTGATTGTAACCGGGGCCGTACAGTAAAGAAACAATGTTTTTTTTTTATAATCAGCTAAAAAAAAACACTCTAAAAATGAGATTCAATTTTTTTGAGTCATGTTAACTATTAATGAATTTAACAAATATATTTTTAACACGAACCCTAAGCCCGACTGGCAAGGTCGTTAAAGCATACGTAATTGGCAAAAAAGTGGAGCGCTTATCCCTCAAAACATGACACGCAGAATTCATCTGCAATCGTAAACAAAAAGAGTTTATTGCAAGAATGGTTCAGAAATCGAGTAACAATTTGCGTTGAATGTATATGCAAAAATAATATCCAACTCAAAATTCTAAAATAAGCTTGCTGTTGTTTTTTTCTTTCCGTCATGTATTAAAACGATATCGCCGAAAAATTAGCATCTCATTTTGGCGGGGAAATTGGCAGCTGAGTGTGTTATACAATAATAGCTAAATATTTGATAGATTTATTCACACATTAAAAATAAGGTATTTAGGGACGTATAGTCAAACCGATATATATATATATATATATATATATATATATATATATATATATATATATATATATATACAGGGTGGGCCAAAATAAGGGTCCTATCTTTAAATTTGAATAACTTGAATTTGAATAACTTCCACAAAATAAAAGTTAAACTCACCAAACTTTATGTCTGTGTAGACTGACCCTTCCGAGATTTTTTGTAAATAAACAAAACAAATTTTCGCCGAAAAACACTTCTTAAAACTTACAAAAACTAAAGTATTGATTTTTACACTGTTTTGAGTTTTTTAAGCAAAAATAATGTTTTCTAAATGAGGGTACGTTCCTTAGGGCTAATACGGCTCATGCTTGCTTCGGAAGGGGTCGTTTACTTATTCTAAAAAAAAAAAAAAAATCAATAAATAAAAAAGTTATGAATTTTTAAAAATAGGACCCTTATTTTTGCCCACCCTGTATATATATATATATATATATATATATATATATATAAGATTTAAAATAAAAATGTGTAAATTTGCATATTAACAACCTTCGCTAAATTCACCGCCCTCTTCCACAAAATATGAGTGTGCTTTTTAGGCGATTACGCGTAAACACCGTGGAAAATGGGCATAGTTAAAACAGGGATAGTTTCATATATATTTAACGCAAAATCGTCGCCATCTCTGGACCATTCTAACTTTCTAGGACAGTTTAACCAACTTATTTACACCTAACCCTAAGCCTGAGATGCAAAACTACACATAATCGCCTAAAACGTAGCCCCCTCCCAGAAAAAAACACAGCGTATTTTGCCCCCATATAAAACAATTGAGTACTTGCCCCAAAACGCTAGACTTGTTCGGAAATGGGGCATCATTTTACATTGAATCTGTATACGAAACTGAAACCATACGTTAAATTGTAAAAGAATCGTATTTTTGCAGGGTGTTCACACGTAATCGCATAAGAAAAGCAGCATCTCATGTTTGTGTGTGGGGGTATTTAGTGGAAGATATAACTTTTTTTTTTGTAATTTGGACAAATCAGTGCTACACAACTTTTGTATTCATATGTCAATGAGAATAGTGAAAAGGGTTAGTCAATAATAAAGCTATAAGTTGGTTTTTAAAACTTTACAAATAAGGCATTTATTTAGCTTATTAAAATAAGTTTCTTTTTCATTTTCATGGAAAATGTAGAAACTTCTTAAAAGAGGGAGAGAAAGAGGAGGCGCCAGCACGAGCAAGCCAGAGCGTGGGCGTCGTAAGTACGACGGCCACGCCAGACCGAGGTCATCATTAGGCTTAAACTGGTCTCGACTAGACACCCCCTCGTTCTTCTTCGTTTCTCTGTTCGGTTATGACGCGTAGCTTAATGTGTTTTAATCATGTATCTCATTGCTGTATTAAATAATGTGAAGTCATTACTGTAAATATCAACAAATATATTGCATATAGACGAGCAAATTGAACGATAAAATTACGAATCAATAACACGAAACATTAATTTATCATCAACTGTTTCAAAAATAGTGATGCAAAGGAGCCATTCAAACTTTCGTATGTCAGCCATTCAGTACTACGATATATACAGCATTTAAAAATACTTAGCTGTATCATTGATTTAAATAGTAATAACCCAGTTATAATATAGTAGTGATGAATGAAAAACACTTTCGCATTTGTTCATATATATATATATATATATATATATATATATATATATATATATATATATATATATGTGTGAAATATGTGAAAAAAGAGACACACCCATTACATATATATATATATATATATATATATATATATATATATATATAAATAATAAGTGTGTCTCTTTTTTTCACATATTTCATCCCAAACAAGGCAGGCCGCCACTGTAGACGTAAGGGGTTACTAAGAATTAGGGTGTAGGTTTTGGGTTTCACCCGAAGTTTGGAGCTGTGTAGCGAGATGTCTGTTTACATTTATTTAAAACTTATGCATGTCGGTACTGTTGGGGAAACGGGAAGCAGGGATGGAGTTACAGAGGCCGACAGCATGGGTAAAGAAGCTATTGGAGTAGAAGGCTCTCCGGCATCTGGGAACCTCGATAGTGAATGGATGAGATTTAGCTGATTGTCGAGTTGGTCTAGTGAATTTACGTCGAGGGTGCACCAGAGTAGCCAGTTCATCGGAGCACAGTCCTTTGAAGTATTTGTACAACAATCACAAACACAAAATAAAAGAGAGATATTGAACAATAATGCCACTTGTTTTCTTGCAATTAACACTGACATATTGTGTATGGTTTCGCAAACATGTCTACACATGTATGAAGTAATTTATATAAAACATTATGTATTCGATTACATTCATTTAACGTTGCCTTCGTGTGCCTCTATATAAGTGTGAGCCATGCATTTAAGAATGTAAAGTCGAATGAAGTTTCAACTTGGAGACTGGATACGTTTGGCTTTCGTTAATTAGTGTCGCCTGGCCGGCTCTGACAGGCTTTGGCTTGGCATTATGCTCATTCTCGCTCTCACCTGTCATATGACCCGCCCCCATCAATCAGATTCTGTTAAGATTAGCTGAGAAGGCGAACCCTATCGCTAGGGTCGATAATTGTTTGGCCCCATATCGCGTCGTCTAATGTTGGAGATATGCTGCTGACCTCTGACCTTTGAGCTCGCCGTCTCATCGGAATGGAAAACATGCAAAAATCAAGCACGATTTTGCCGTTCTGCCAGTGGAACCAAACTTCTGTCTGAGTTGACGCTTAAGAAATTATCGATATAGATGTAGAATGAAAGATAGAGAATAAAAATAGGAATAAGGCAATACATAAATAAATAAAAATGTAGATAGGAATAATGCAATACATTGAAATTTTACTATTGAATCACCATTTTTCAGGATGAAAATCCACTCAAAAATAAGAGTTCATGAGATGAACAGTGACAATTGAATGGTGTGTAATATCATGAGAGGATTCATTAAAGGGAGGAGTCTATTTTGCATGGCTCGTTCTTGTCATTTATCTAGTCAATTAGCAAGAACCGTTAACATTATAAACAGAGAATTAATTCAATCGATGGATGTGAAACTTGCATAGACGACGCATAAATAAAGATAAGTACATGTACATATTAAAACAAAGTTCTATAATTTTAGAATTGAATCACCAGGTCATCATATGAGTTCTGTCTTAATTGTAATTATCCGAAATTTGATTAGTGCGAATTTCGATTAGACTTATCTATATTTATAACATATATATCACGACCGGCGGGACAGTTATAAAAGTGAGGGTGGGGGGCTCTCCTAAAAAGTGGGAGGGCGGTTAAACACATGCATATATTACTTTATTATTGATGACTGTACAGTGGGGGGGGGCAAGTAAAAAAGTGGGGGCGGGGGGCTTGAGGCCCCCCTGCCCCCCCCCGGTGCCGCCGTCCATATATATATATATATATATATATATATATATATGTATATATTTATACACAGATATGTATGTAAATTGTTTATAGGTAAGTAATTATTGATCATTTTTTAATGTATAATTATTACATTCTTTTTACAAAAATGTCTCATGCATTTCTACCGGCAAACATAGAAAAATGTCTGCTACAAAATTGACACACGGTGAATCGGGTAGTAGTAAGAGGACATAGAAGTGAGAGAGGGTGATCTCCTCCGAATCCCTCCATTAAATAAAACTGCTAAGCAGATTAAATCTAAACAAAAAGCTATCGGACATTATTTCTAATGCACAAAATTAACCAATGAAATGGGTTAAAATCTCGATTTACTTCATACATAAGCCTTACTCCCATATATATATATATATATATATATATATATATATATATATATATATATATATATATATATTTAAATTCCCGAAACAATTTTTTCATGATAAACAACTGATGATCCCTTAAATAATGTTAGAAGCAAACTAATATAATAACTGTAAAAAATAAATTAACTTACATGAGTGATTTTCCACTGAACGACTTGGGACTAAAAGGCTTTTTTGCTTTGTTTTTTTTAATAGATTTTATGGTTGAGAAACTTCCAAGACCATATATATATATATATATATATATATATATATATATATATATATATATATATATATATATATATATATATATATATATATATAAAGTGAGATAAAGAGAGAATACGGGAGAGAGAGAGGGGGTAAATGCTGCTTTAGTAAAAACATTCTACCCTAGCCATTTTGAAACGTAGACATTATATGGGGAAAACCTCTGTTTGCGGTTATGAGTGAGTACGCATACCGCTGAATAGCTGATTGATTTAAAGGCGGGTAGAAACTCATGAAGATGTCGTCATCTATTTGGCATTCCAAAATGATTAAACGCCTGGTCTGGCAGAGCCTTAACCCCATTTAAATTATGTGATTTAACGAAAACCGGTCTGTCAATGTGAGTATACTAGAATAGCCCCAGTTCTGGTACAGAAAAATTAGTACAACATTCGTACCGTCGGTTTAAAGCACGGAAGGACTTAGCAATCCGGCTCTCTGCAGCTTCTGTTGTCATTTCTGAGATGACAACATGACAACAGAAGCTGAAGAGAGCCGGATGGCTAAGTACTTCCGTGCTTTAAACCGACGGTACGAATGTTGTACTAATTTTTCTGTACCAAAATAAATAAATATTACGCTCTTAATTTTTAATGTTGAACTTTAATTCTTAATTCATTGAGCACTCTGCTGGGATGTTTCCTTCTATATTACAAAGAATTTATACATATATATATATATATATGTATATATATATATATATATATATATATATATATATATAATTATTCTCTCTCTTCGGAGTTGGAGCATGAAGTGCACTCGGGAAAACAGTGGCATGGTTACATTTAACACCTTAAAAAACAAGCCTCTCTTCTTTACTGACAAACACTATGATCCATGGTTGTCCTCAGTCGAAATGAATGACTTTCTCTTTGAAATAAGTATTTTAATTGATAAACGCCCATGTTTATTCATTCTTGAAAGATTAAAACGTCTTTATATTGATCACTTCGAATGCCAATAATTTGTTTTATTCAGTATATTAATAGTAACTAGGAACAAAGTACTCCACTCGGTTTGATGGGGCCGTAGATTTTGTTAGATCATTCATCTTGGAGACGCATACTCTTACATAATATATATATATATATATATGGGAAGAGAAGGATGAAGGTAATCCGACGTGATGGTAAAATGAAAAAGGAAAACCAAAAACTGGATGTTGCTCCCTCCACCCTTCCTCTTTTTTCTCCCACTCATTTTCATTCTCTAACAAGTACGGACGTCCAGCAAGACGCTGTCATTATTTTTCATTTTATTTTATTTTTCTTCCCAGTGTATAAGCCGGCATGGGATGTGGGTGTTTTTTGGAAATGTCTGGATGTGTTTAAAGTTTGTTTTATGGATTCGCCCATCCACCAAAATCACAGCCCCCCCCCCTCCCTCTCTACCCACCCCCATTTTCCCTGCATACACCCCCCACACACAAACATTTCAACTCACTCTTCCCCTTCAACTTCGACCACAGCCATCTGGTCAAACACCCCCTCCCCCTCTTCCTCCAATCTCTCTCTGCCATCCATGTTACCCCTGCTCATCCCCCACCTCTTTCTCTCATCGCCAGCCACAGTAGTCCTTGCTCCCTCCACCCTTCCCCTTTTTTCTCCCACTCATTTTCATTCTCTAACAAGTACGGACGTCCAGCAAGACGCTGCCATTATTTTTCATTTTATTTTATTTTTCTTCCCAACATGTCTACCCTACATGGATCGTTGCTTGCATGATATATTTTCCCTATATCATCATCCTGATGAAGTCTTATAAATAAAGACGAAACGTTGATGTACACATAAAAAACATCCAGTTTTTGGTTTTCCTTTTTCATTTTACCATATATATATATATATATATATATATATATATATATATATATATATATATATATATATTATGATGTGTGTCTGTGGGTGAGTGCAAATAAATGCATTCATATGTGTGTATAGTTCTGCGAGAATAAAATATTTTTCCAGAAATACTTAATCTTAACCCTAACCCTTACCCTAACCATAACCCTACCCCTCAATATAAGGTAAATAGTCATTATTCTTGGCCTTTTGGCTAAGATACAAGTGTAGTATCTGTTCCGATGGATACTACACCCCATACTGGTGTTGTCTTGGCCTTCGGGTCTTGATTTACGCCGGTCAATGGGTCTGTCCTGTGCAGTTCTGGGAGGTCCACCTTCCCAAGCTTTTCCTCCCCTCTTTGGGGAGGAGTAAGTGTATTGCTTACTGTCTGCGGCGCCTCTACCGGGGAATGCCTACTTTCTCGACCCGGCCTTGGGTCACATCTTACTTGTGGGAGTAAGATAAAAACTGGCATTGTGCTTAACTCCTGGAGAGGAGTAAATCAATACTCAGAAACTGAGTACATTGCCCGATGAATATTGATTGCCAGAAATGTATACTCCGATACACAGGCACGCACAGACTGACAATTAGATAAAGGTCAGGTTGTCTTATAAAAGTGGTGCCCTTTGCAGGCAAAAAAAGCAAAAACAGGTTGTACAGTCATGCAGACAAAATCAACAGAATAAATAAAGTCCCTTCCATTTATAAATGAAAACGAGGAACTGGTGGGGATTCCTGGCTGGCATCTTCATCTATTTGGTAACTTCGGAGCGAAATCGTTTCAATTATGCTTCTTTTCGAATTTCTCAATGTAATATTCACAGGCGAGCAGTTCTGTGATGGACATGTGCTCCCGTGACCAACCGATTTCTGTGATGCAGCCAATCAGGCCGCCACGTTTTTATTTCCAAGATGGAAGGGAGAATTAACAAAGGCAAGAAGCGAATGATTCCCACGCACGCAAGGCACCACGCACGTAGACTCACGTTAACTAAACTATAAAAACATAGTTTACTACAGAGAAACTGTTGTTGTAGTGGAATCTGTATTACTATGGAAGAAATGGTACTGATATCTATATGGAATAAGACACATATATTTTTCTGTGTATAATTTCATTGACAGAAAAAATATGTCTGTCACTAAGTGTGTTGTAATAATATAAACACCAATGCTATTAGTATCGGAATCAGTTTCAAAATGCAAAAGTTGAGATCGATATTTAGAATAGTTAATGGTATTTACAATATATGAAGCGATTCACTCAAAATAATATAAACAATTTCGGAACAAAGAATATATACAGGCGTTTCTAGAAGAGTTGATTGTAATCAAGGTAGTTAATAAAATATAAAAAGGATATGTATATATATATATATATATATATATATACATATTTATACATATACATATATATATATGTATATATATATATATATATTTATACATATACATATATATATATATATATATATATATATATATATATAGTAGTGAGCTATGAAAATATATTTATGGCAATTAAGCTACACAGACGCTCCCGCGTGTCATCCCCCGTTGGAGTGTAATATATATATATATATATATATATATATATATATATATATATATATATATATATATATATATATAACTTACTTACAATACATCAAGTATTAAACTGTAACTAATATTATGTAATGATTGGTAACAATTTCTGAAAAAAAAATATTTACACGCTGTGTTGAGGAGTTGATGGTAAACACTGTTGACTTAAATATATATATATATATATATATATATATATATATATATATATATATATATATGGGTGTGTGTGTGTGTGTGTAAAATAAAAAAGGAAAACAAAAGAATAGTTATGTATTCATCAATGTCTCGTCTTTATTCTCATACTTCTTCAAGTTTATATCTTTTAAGAACAATCATACACGCACGAATTTTTTAGCCAGAAGTCGCAGAGCTTACGGCCGATATTAGCAGGAACTCAAAATATCAGAAACAATTAGATGGGGCCAGTGGAAGCCATGATGGTGTATGATTATTAGGAAGTGAGAAAGCTGATTCTAGTGTAAATGGAAAATAATTGGGAGGTGAGGCTTTGTTCAACCAGGATTAAGTAAAATTTGGAAGAGGAGGGGGTGGTGAAATGCTATCTGAATCAATTTAATAATTTGTATTGGAAAGAGAAAACAAAAACATCGGGGTTAAAGCTAGTCTCAGAACCCAGATACGAACGCCATGTTTGACTCAGTAGCCGATGCGCGTACTAATTCTCCACCATGCATTGTCGAGAAACAGAAAGCAAATTAACACCGAAATAGCAAACACGGCGGCTAACCAGCAAGCAGTCGAGAGAACTAATTTCCTAAACTAATAAACGGATAATTATATATTTTTAAATATATATTCTTCTAAGCCCCACGGTTAGTACCAGGGACACAGCATTTATTTGTAAATGTTAAGATTAAGCGAGTGTGTATATATATATATATATATATATATATATATATATATATATATATATATATATATATAGTAAGCTATGGAAATATATTTATGGTAATTAAGCTACACAGAGGCTTTCGCGGTTCATCCTCGGGGAGTATCTGTGTAGCTTAATTGCGATAAATATATTTTCGTAACTTACTACCTAGCCTTACTGATATATCGAGCACTGTTGAAGTAAATACTAAAAATTGATACATAAAAATGATATATCCTTAAAAATAGTATGTGGGTACATGAAATAGTAATATATATATATATATATATATATATATATATATATATATATATATATATATATATATATATATATATATATATATATATAAGAGGGTAGTGCAGTATTTGTGCAGTTCCAACAAGAGAAAAGTATATATGTTAAGGAGTAATGATACCAACATTTGTAAAAAAAAATAACATTTATTTATAATTTTCTTATTTTATAATTTTATAACGCGTTTCGAGCGTGGTGCGCTCTCATCAGATATGTAAATCTATGTGAAGAAATGTGTTTCGATTGGAGATGACCGATACAATAAAAGTCAGAATCGCACGTGCTTAAAAACACACACACGACTTTGACACAGAGAAGAAAAAAACATTTTTTTTAAATATTTAAAAATATAAAAAGACATACATATCTGATGAGAGCGCACCACGCTCGAAACGCGTTAGCAAATTATAAAATTATAAAATTATAAAATAAGAAAATAGTTAATAAATGTTGAAACAACTCATCAGCCACTTGTTCTCTGGTCTGTACATCTCATTAATGCTGCTAGACTTAGTCCGGCACTCTACTCAATGATCCAAGAACCCTCTCCTGATTGTTCGAGAAATTGTATCGTATTATAAATAATGTGTTTGATGTATATATTTTTCATTTACGATATTCCTAATTGAATAGTATTGAATACATTTTACGAAAGAATATTGGTTGGATGACAATTCTCAATCCTTATTTCCTTAGTTCTCTTCTTCTGTGTATATAAATAATAGTTATCCGCAAGTACGTGTTTTTTCATCTCTACAACTCATCACTACGGGTAAACATAGTAAGGTTCGAAACTGAGACCCCAGTGACTGTCATTCGGCTCTCTACATGAATAGAAATTGATACATATATTCCACGCAAAAGAAAAACAAATTCCGTAAACGGCTCATATTTTAAAACTGTTTGACGATGTTCAACTTAGTACGCTGGACATTTCAGTTTTGTCAAACTCTACCAGACACAGTTTTGTGTTCTAACCTCGGATGTACACTCATATTCTTTTATTTTGTCTGATTACATTACAACATTAACTTACTCCATACTTTTTTTAAAACTTGTAATTGTTTTCTTCGTAGTCGAACAGTTTATATACTATTATTATGTTTGAAGTTACTAATTTAAAAAAAATATATAAATATACTAATGCAATTAAACTTTAAGTTTTCCTTAATATGTGACGAAGACTAAAATTTAATAATAATGCATTCCTTATTGAAACAGACTCCACGGTATAAGTACTCTAATACA
>OY744517.1:30111885-30169385 GCA_963556195.1 Sepiola atlantica | reverse complement strand
AATTAAGGGGATAGTTTAGTATATATTTGGTGTCCTGGGACCATCTTCTCAGGTTTTACCTCCTTCGTGTTAAGGGTGTTAAGCTATATGTGGTTTCGACATGAAACAGTAGTAGTAACATGATTGGCCGGAAGTGCGGTCTTCAATTCACGCGAGAAATCATAATTCGGCGCAAAACCCAAATCACGTGATCAACGTGGTTAACCAGTAAGATACAGGATTCTGAAAAGATAAGATTACTTTCCTGCACTCCTTATCAGGCCTAGTGTAAAGTAGTCGACGGACTCCAGGAAAACGTCTACTACATGTGGTCTGCCATGTTCAACCCCATGTGTGAAGAATGTGCTATTTCTTTTGTTCCCGGAATAGATCTCTCTCTCTATCTCTCTCGCTCTCTATCTATCTATCTATCTATCTATCTCTCTCTCTCTCTCTCTCTCTCTATATATATATATATATATATATATATATATATGCATGCAAACGTTGTTAAAAATAACAAACTTCGTCTGTTATAGAAGACCTTTTTTATTTAAAAAAATTTTCTGAATATATTTTGTTGTATTCATATAAACAAAGGTTGATAAATGTTCCATAGGTTACATACGTTTCACGAACGTTTTCGATTCTTCATCGAATCATTCTCGATTTTTAAAAAAACGATATAATTAACCAGACGAATTCTGTTATTGTTAAGAATGTTTTCATAAAAGAGGAAATGCTGCCTAAATAAAGACGATATATATATATATATATATATATATATATATATATATATATATATATATATATATATATATATAGTAAGTTTATGTGTCTCATTTAATCCGTCGACATTCATCATCTAAAATGCCAACCTCCCAGGCATGGGTGAACGTGTAGTATATGTTCAACAGGCATGACACCATCCTCCCAGACTAATTGCACTATGCCCGAGAGTCGAGCGTTTTAACACCTTTAACATTAACAGGAAACAATTATCGCAACAAGTGAAGAAAGTATTGCCAAGTTTGCTGCAAAAAAAAGTAGGCACCCTCTACCAGGCTAGAAAACTTCACACACCTGCTAATATCCTTTATCTTTATAAAGTCACTATTCTTCGCCCACGTATGGAGTATGGCTGCTCCATCTGGACTGGTGCTCCAACAACTAGTCTCTAGATCTTGGACAGGGTACATAAAACAACGTTACACCTAATAAGTGTCGTACTGTCTACTAAGCACCAATCCTTGTCCCATCGTTACAGTGTGGCATCACTGCACTTGTTTTACTAGTACTTCCACGGAGTGTGCTCCGACGAACTTACTGCACCAGTAAAATCGTAACGGTAATATCCTCGATCAACCAGACTAGCAGCAAAATCACACCCCTTCACTGTAATGTCTTAGATTCCAGAAAAAATATTCTACTCTAATAGCTTCTTTTCTCGGACCGCTTGCCTTTGAAATTCCCTCGCTGCTCAATGTTTCGCCGACTGTACCAACATGCAGAAATGTAAATTTAATGTGGATAAATATTTTGCTACACAGCTCCCCATTTAGGATGACACCTATAAATTTAATCCATTCTTATGTATTCCCAGACATTACCTCCTTCTGTGTAGGGAGTTAGTATATGTTCTATTGCGTTGAGACCTTACTTCCAGATATTACCTTCTCTCGTGGTGGGGTATTGATGTATATATTAGTTATGATGTAATTCATAAGCATTTCCAAACACTTGTGTGAAAGGGGAATGTAGTATATATTCGTTATTCATGATAACATCCCAACAGGCAATGCGGTGGTAGTGTAGTATCTGTTGTGTAGTCATGATAATATCCTCTCAGGTCTTACCTCTTCCTCTACGTGTACTTAGTATATAGTCTGTTGTCATTAGACAACCACACACACTAATTAATTCATTTGTTGTGTAGTATATGCTACCTCGTCATCATATCATCCCCTCAGGCAGCCCCTCATACTTTTGTGAGACGTGTAGTATATGTTCGTTACTCAGCATACCGTCCTTCCAGGTTAGCAAAAGTATTTACTAGTTTTATTAATAACGATATTATAATTCTATGGTTTGCCTTTCTTATGGGGCGGCCACCCTAATGTTAAGCGAACGGTAATGCTGTCTTACTTTTGAGTGAGTTCCTATACCAAAGGGCGATAACCGCGAGTACTTTAAGTGGAGCAGTAGAACGGAGGCAGAGGCTCGAAGTGTAGTGTCTAAAACTATTTGATGTATTACGAAAGAGACGTTTCCAGTAATTATTGCCTAAAACTCAACGGCATGAAACGAAAAAAAATACTAAAGATACAAGCATGATCTATTCGATTGGTCACGTCTGGGAATATCTAACTCTTCGAATAAATTGAATTTAAATCATCTTTACATATTTCATTTTATTTTATGTGAATATCCGAATCTATGATTATGTTATGCATTTCTTCCATTTTGTTCCTTTATGTAATTTAAAGCGTATTAATTTAATTTTATGATACTTAATATTACATTACTTGGCCAGTTCAGTGTTCCCGACAACACATCGTTCTGCAAACGGACCGTTACGCATAGGGAGGGACGGAGAGGGAGAGCGGGAGAGGGGGAAGAGAGAGGAGGCACATGAAGAGACAGTTGGCGAATAGGGCCTCGATGAGAGCAGACAATGATTGTGGAAAATAAAAATGCGATTTTCATTAAATCATCTTTTCTTTTTGTTCCTGTTATTTTGTATTTCACTTGTTGTGATTTTATTCTTTCTGTTGGTGATTTAATTTCGGTTAATGCTTCGGTAAATAAAAAATAATATCAAAAGAAAGCATGAATTCGTTCATAAATAATAGACCGTATACAAGAAAAACGATTAAAAATGGAGATAATATAGTGATGGGAATGATGCTTATATATATATATATTATTTCCATTTACACAGACATGTGCCAAATCTGCGACACTGGCATTCCGATGTTATCGATTAACAGTTATTATAAACTGAGATCTCATCAGGCAGAGTTAGAATCCGATCTTAACCTGAGATCATATTTGGAGAGTATATATATATATATATATATATATATATATATATATATATATATATATATATATATATGTATATATATATATATAGGTATATATATTATATATATTATATATGTCTTTGCATGTGTATAGGTATGCGTATACACTCTTTAAATAACATAGACAATAACATATGTATAGAATTTATTAATATTCCATGTTTATACACATATAATATCATGAGGTAATATAATATTGTGTAGATATATTTTTAGTATTTACTTCAACATTGCTCAGTAAGTGAGGAAATCTTATTAATAGTATGAGAATACGTTTATGCCACATAGAAATGTTTTCTTTTTATTCTATAAGTCTTTCGAGAATTAAGCTTCAGAAGCATCAACATTTCCGTGTATTTCTTGTTATATATACATAGTCATACTATATATATATATATATATATATATATATATATATATATATATATATATATATATATATATATATATATGCAGGGATGATAATCTCAGACGGTCACAGAATCAACATAGACTCCGTAAGCAAACGCTGTATCCATTAGGGCCTAATGTGATAATGTCCTGTAGCCTAATGATTAGGCTACAGGACATTATCACATTCAAGGAAGTAGTTTAAGTTCTATTTATGCGAAGGGCGGCGTATCTAGATTCTACGAACGTTGTCGGAATATACTTCATGTCAGTGTCAGTATATTCTAAACTTCCCCGAACAGGGCTCAACTTTAATCTTATCAAAGGGGCTTATAACAATATTAATTTTAAATAAATAATATTAAATTACTTTTACCTACATGCGCTAGAAAATTCGGCAATTTTGGTTAAGTAGAACTATTTGGCAATTATGGAATGATTATCGATTTGACATAGAGTTTAGAACCGTTATTGCCGCCGCTAAACCAATAAAAGCACACTTATTTGTATATTGTTGGTGTTTGTGGAGTTTACAGACGGGCTATTTTTTTTTCCAGATAATATTTTCAAGTGAAATTGAATGTTTACGACATCTTTAGTTAATGTAATTGTTAGGTAAAAGTACAGAATCGTAAGAAAAGCGCCCCCTATGTCAAGAATGGTTTTCTAAATAATGTCATTATTTAAACCCTGTCCGTTACCTGCACACGTATCACGTGTTCAAATTATAATATAAATAGAAAGGTAGTAAATACAAATTCTATTACGAGATTTAATCAATCATAATGCGTTTCGGTTTTTTCGTAAACAAGTCAGCCATATCTTCATGCCCGACATTTGAAAGGACATTGGAAGTAATTAAACTATCAGATAGAATATCATTTAAACTTGCTTTAACATTCATAACAAATACTTAGGTATTAAAAGCCCCCTCCCCGAAGATAATATTTGGAAATAAATATTTAGAGGGAGATATACTTTTAAAAAGGGGCTAAACTTCCTACCACAAAAAAAATAATATTTAGAGTATTTATGAGCGTCATGCGAGTAATATATGTTCTTTGATTTGGGGGCATCACGTGCTACACGGCGTCGTTTAATACTTAAGTTACTAAAAATGTATTAAGTAAGTTCAAAATTATAATTGACTTGTCGTTGACGCATGAATGTGTTCTCAGCAGCGTAGGAATTTCATTTTTTTAAATCTTGAAAACAAAACAAAATTGGAAAACTTTTGTAAAGTAGAACATTCCGAAAAAGATTATTTCAAAAAATGATCTAAATTTTAACAAACAATTAATATCAAATGCATGGTAGGGCAAAAGTATCATAAACAGACAATGCGCTGGTAGTGTAATATCTGTTTTATAGTCATTATACTATTTTCTCACGTCTTACCTATTGATCTATGTGAACCTAGTATATATTCTGTTGTACAAACATTACAAAGAAAAAATACAATAAATAATGTTAAACGACAGGATAAATAAAAATACAAGTGAATTTTAAAACCGACATATTGAATATAAAAAAAAAAATCAAGAATTAAAAAAGATGACAATTCAAAGTAAAATAATATTAAATGGCAAGAATCAATAAGAAAAAATAGAATATATGATAAATATATTAAAAAGAGAAAATTTTATCAAACAAGTTTTAGAAATAGTTAACAAATTTAAAAGAAAATAAATTTAAAAAAAATATACTAAAAATGATTTAATTCAAACTTACAAAAAAAATAATTACTAAGAAAATAAATTGAACATATTTTCTTATTTTTTGTAAAAATAACTATTATAATTCACAAGTTGACAAAATCTCATTTAGTTTATAAAAAAAGAACAAAAGCACAAGTAATTACCAGAACGGACTACAATTTTTAATATAAGATGGATGTTGCTCTGTACACAATTCATTGAACAAAGACAGTTACTACACTTTTATCACAGCCTTACTAAGACTGCTGAAAAAAGCTTGTATAGTACTATCAAAATAATTAACATATTTGTATATCATATATTTAAGTAGCCAGGCAGAGAAAAAACATTTTTATTTTTATTTATTTATAAGCTTTCTTCCCAAGTCAGTTGACCAAGAACAGTTTATTGTGATGGCCATTTTTAAAAAATCATGAAGAGATGACAAAGACAGTCAGACTTTTCAGATACCTTGTTAGCACTTTTCAATGTCTTATAGCCATTAAAATAATTCCGAATCAAAAGAAAAACTTATTAAAAATGATGGATGTTTTTATTGCTTTTTTATTTTAGCAGTTCCAAAATATGGTCTTGTTGAATTCCCATCCAAGCATACAATTTTGTTTTGGGCATTAGAAATGTCATGCTCAAACAAATAAAAAATATTGCAAAAACTGTTAATAATTTGTTAAAAATATTGAAAATACGGGACTGTTGTCAGTTTATTGGAGGCATGATTTGTACTGTACCATAACTAATGTTTACTTTTGGTGTTGAGATGTCATGTTTAGAAGCTACTTAATGTCTAACAAATGAATGTGAATGCTAACATATTGGCCAACCTGATCTAAATAGTTATAAAGAAATAAGTAAATATATAATTGATCAAGAAATGGATGATGAAGTTATGATGGATGAATGATTGGCTCACTTTTGTCACACTAATGAAGGGTATTATTATGAAAGAACTCAACTTTTGGAAGCAAGAAAAAATCATGAAGTAATTCCGTCAGCATTCGCCGGAAGGCGTGTCTTAGCAATAAACTAACTTTTCTTAAAAATGCCTGGGGATGGACATCTTGGAACTATACAGGACTATAACTCATTCCAACAACAACAAGGCCACAGTCGGATGGATTGTTGGGGACGTATCATTGTTTGGTACGGATGACGTTGTGAATGCTATTAAACATCGACTGGCAAGAGGAGGTACCGAAAAACTGACTGCCTGAACGTCCGACGAACGGAGCTTTTTTTTTATAAATAGACTGAAGCGCATCACTGAATAATAAAGAATGAAAGTCAAACGGACTATTCAACGCGATGAGTTTAATGAAAGAATCTGTTCGCTTTCTTAATCAAAGTCTAATTCGATTTTGGCGCGAAATATCACAACAAAACAGCCAGAATAAAATCAACACATGAAAACAAATAAACAAGACAAACAACGATGGAAACATTTATTACTTACATTATTAAGTTTGCATAATATACCAAACAAAAGGTAGCCAAGCAAAGAGAGTTTCAATCAGTGATGTCTCTCATCGGATGGAAAGGGGTCGGATGTCGTCCATCATTCGATACGGAGTCTGATTTATTCATTCATGAATTGATTCATGCATGTGTGTAAGCGTAACGATATGTTGAAATATCGAACGAGCGCTGACGATCAAGTCACTTACTGGACGTATTTATTCTACATTAGTGATATCGGTTATATGTAAATGATTCCCTCATCTGTTTCAATTGGCTGCGCCTGCTATAGCTTACACTGCAGGCTTATTATAGTTAAAATGCATCATTACATGAATGTAATTAAATGTTTATCTTTATTTACTTATGAAAGGATAAATAGAAAAAAATGAGAACTATCTATAAAAATAAACGACTTGCTGACAGAACTGTTGGAACAATAAAAATACTTAATCTCATAACGTTATCTAGCACACATATTTTCGTATTCAAGCAAACATATATACAGTTTTATTTAAGAGAAGCTAAGATAAAAGACAGAGTTCATTAAACAAATGAGGTGGAACTCCGGGTTCTTCTTCAACAAACATCCGCTCCTATACATAAACAGCATATGATATCACCGCACTCTATTATCAGCCACATACAAAAATGTATCAACCGCACTTATGAAATCATGTGATATCTTAATGCTGTCAACGGCAGAACCAGAACTAACATACAAACATATACAGCAACACTGGTGCGTGTTTACGTCTCTCCCACCGCGGGAAAATATGGCAGAAGACCGACATGTGTGAAGACTTGGTCAGTGTATAAGAGGTGATTAGATATAAACAAAACTACCACTTTCTCAAAACGAGTAAGCAAATTTTCGGTACACACTGGCCCCTTAAAAAATGCCTGAGCACCCCGCCAGCAGATCTGGCGGATAGCTATAAACATACTTTTTCCCAAAGCGAGAAGTAAAATCTTCGAGAAGTGGACCTCCTAGAGCTGACGAGAAGAAATACCAAAGCACAACAGGTAAAGACCACCGCCGTCACAATTGTCCTGTCTCTGTCGGACTGATTGCCGAGAATGGATCATCTACTGGTACGTTTGACGCAATACATTCTGTACCCACACCAACACACCAAAGGTTAAATTTAAAAAGAAAACGTAACATCATGAACATCACCATCAATTTCTTTTATCATTCCTAAAGGAGGAACTCCTCTCTGGTTTCCGACACCTTATTCGTGACAATCATTCAGGGGGTTTGCCATAGTCGCCATGCTAGAAACTGCGGGTTGGCGACGATATTTGCCAATAGTTAGATGTCAACATACAGCGCTTGGTATTCCCAAAGGGTCACCCATCTAGTACTAACCAAGAGCACCGTTGCTTAACTTCGAGGATCTAGTGGGAATCGATGTGTCAACGTGATTATGCCGTAACATAATCTTGTAGAAAGCGAGAAAGCAAATCTTCGAAAGGTGGACGAGAACAAATACCACAGCACAACAGAAAAATACCACTGATGTAAAAATTGGCCCGACTCTTTCCGACTGATTGTCGAGGATGGAACATCTACTGGTACGATTGATGCAATAAATTATGTACCCACAGCAACAGACAAAAGGTTAAATTTAAAAAAGAAAAACTACCATCATCAACAGGTTTTTTTTTATCACTCCTAAAGGAGGAACCTCTCCCTGGTTTCCGACAACTTATTGGTGACAGTTATTCAGGGGGGTTGGCATAGTCGCCACGCAAGGCACTGCGAGTTAACGACGCTATTTCCAATAGTTAGATGCCCACATACAGTGGCTGGTATTCCCAAGTCCAACGTTGTTTAATGTCGATTATTTAGCGATAATCGATGTGTCAACGTTATAATGTCTTAACATAATCTTGTGAAAACCACGTTATAACATAATTATTAATACCAACATCAGATAATCATTCTTCAAGCCGGTAGGGGAAGGCTTAATCAAATACATCAGACTTTCAAAAAATGTTAACAACCTCATAACAAGCTATCTATGCACGCAAAATAGACTACGAATAAAAACGCAAACAACAACAAAATAACTAAAAAACGAACTATCCGCAGAGCAAAAAATAAACACATTTCAAAGAGAAATTATTTCTGACTACAAGTGTACTGTCTATATTAAAACCTTAGAGACAACGTTAGTCCAAATATTATATAAAAAATCGTTTTAGACTTTAGAAAATGTATGTTATTCAAAAACCCTATTAAATAATTAATTACATATATATAGTAAATAACTATGAAACCATTTAAAGGAAACGTAAAGGGTAAATTTATAGAAGTGCACCTTTCGTATTTCGACCCCTAAAAAAGTTTCTACTTTTTTGGGCAAATTACATATAAACAGCCTCAACAAATATCCGCTATGAAAAAAAATTATGAAAATTTTTATTATTTTAGATTTTAGGAGGTGGGTCACTTTCCTATAATAAGTTATACGTAAAGTGAGCACGCATTTCTTGGCCACCGAATCTCACCTCTCGTATTTCGACAGCCTCAACAAATATCCGCGCGCGCGGATATTTGTTGAGGCTGTTTACATGTAATTTGTCCAAAAAAGTAGAAACTTTTTTTTGGGGGGGTCGAAATACGAGTGGTGAGATTCGGTGGCCAACAAATGCGTGCTCACTTTACGTGTAACTTATATAGGAAAGTGATCCCCATCCCCTCCTAACATCTAAAATAATAAAAAATTTCATTTTTTTTTCATAGCGGATATTTGTTATGGATGGCTGTTTACATGTAATTTGCCAAAAAAAGTAGAAACTTTTTTTTAGGGGTCGAAACACGAGAGGTGAGATTCGGTGGCCAAGAAATGGGTGCTCACTTTATGTATAACTTATATAGGAAAGTGACCCCCCTCCTAAAATCTAAAATAATAAAAATTTTCATAATTTTTTTCATAGCGGATATTTGTTGAGGCTCTTTACATGTAATTTGCCCAAAAAAGTAGGATACTTTTTTTTTAGGGGTCGAAATACGAAAGGTGCACTTCTATAAATTTACCACGTAAAGATACTGGGGTGGTGTTCTGCAGATGTTGTACATATAACGGTATGTTAAGATTTCTTGATTTTACGGCGATCCATGTAAATGATGTCTTAACTGCAAACTGGATTATGGTCTGATGAATTGGCTAATCTGGTGCCCCCTCGACATAAATTCACTAGACAAACTCGACAATCTACTAAATCCCATCCATTCACTGTGGAGGTCCCCAGATACCGGAGAACTTTCTACTCAAATAACTTATTTCCTCGTGATGCTGGCCTCTGGAACTCCCTCCCTGCCCTCTGTTTCCCCGATAGTACTGACATGCAGAAATTTAAAACTAATGTAAACAGATCTATCGCTGTGCAGATCCCAATTTAGGTTGACCCCACAAACATTCTCTCTTTTCTTTTTTCTCAATAACCCCTTACGTTAGCCTTGTTTGGGGTGAACTATGTTAAAAAGAAATGAAAACAAACAAAATTCGTAAACTAAATAGAAAAATGACATTAAATAGCAGTAATGAAAAATAAATAAAAATTTTGAACAAAGAATAACTAAGAAACATTACTTTAAAAATGTAACGCGCTTAAGACTATAACATCAAATAAATTAGACAATTAAGTGAAGAAAACCTTTTATTAATTAAACAAAAGACATCTCACGACAAACACTTACATATTCGAAATGCGTAATAACAATAAACTGCCTGTTGTTAAGTCTTTACACTCTTTTATATTATTTTAGTCTTTACTATATTTTATTTCATTTCATACGCATTAATTAATGATATTAATGTGTTTCTTAAAAGTGTGGCTATTCAGCTTAATCGTGTTACTTTCCGGAAATAGTTAATCAGCGGTAATATTTGCGAATACGATTGTTTTATATTTCGATGTATTTGCGTAATTTGTTCTGATTTTCTGTTATTTTTATTAAAAAATATTCAAGTACCTTTTTTGTAAAAAAAAAATTTAATAAATTCAATCGTTTATTAGAGCGTTGTAGTTCAGCCACATACGTGTCCATTAAATCCGTACCTGTTAAAATGTAACCATCAAAGAAAACGAAATTAAAAAGTAATCAAATGAAAGTAAAAATACCTGAGCAACTCCTGTTAGGTATTATTGTATGCAAATATGCTTGTGTGTATGCAACATTTGTATACGTTAATTCTAATATTATACTCATTCAGATTAATGTGCGCCATTTCATATTCATGTATAAATAAGTGACATCTACAAAATGTTTTTGATGTATAATTACCTATTTATGTGAATTCACAACATTTTGAGATGTAGTTTATTCTTCCTATTGTGTCCGACCCCAAATCTGTTGACTCAGCATTTCAACCATATCCTTAGTGAACGTTCAATCCAAGTCAAGTAAGAACTATCGAACATTAATTCCGGTGTGATTTGCGAATTAAGCCTCAAGATGTGACATTTCATACGAGAAAAGTAATTCCAGTGTTCTTCCAATTGGAAGACTTTCACACTAACCTGTAATTGCAGCAATTATCTGGTTTACACCCCCATTTACTTTTCTGATAGTATATACTGCGTGAATAACACTTGAATCCTTATTAATTGAAAATGAGTTCCATGGTTGGTCACAAGTTTACCAAATTTAAATATTCGGAATAATTCATATTATAAAGAGTACATTCAAGTAAAAGAACACTTTCAATTACAGGACTGGTACACTCATAAGAAAATACACACATTATTTGTCAGAAGGTGTTTCTCACCATGACAGGAGATTTTTCCTCAATCGTTGCATAGAAGAAAAAATCATCCCAAGGAGTTTGCACAAACTACTCAGAACCTCCCAGTACATCTTTTCGAGCTACATCAAGGATTCTTCCACGCTGTCGGCGCATAACTACACGATAATAAACTCTATCTCTCTCTCTCTCTCTCTCTCTCTCTCTCTCTCTCTCTCTCTCTTCGCAAAGAAAGCCAACGGAATCCTCAAAACCCTAAAACAACATGACGAATTCACGGCATCAACACTAACACATGTAAAAAAAAGTCACATAAGAACAAAACCGACCATGAAAGACAACATTTAAATAAGAAACTACACACATTATGTGACAAAAGCACTTGGAAAAAGTTAGGCAACGAATATCTCATCTTCAAAGTATCCAAACTCTTACGCGCATACACAAACCGGAAATCCCTAAGTCTAGGCCTTAAATTCGCTACCGGGTTTTGTAAAGGTGAAATAGTTGATATTGTCACCAAAAAAATACAGACATGGCGACACCGACTTTGAAAAAGGCTACATCAACGGCCTTATTGCAACATCACTGTGTCTACTAAATGATACAACTTTACTTATCAAAGAGCTTGACCCATGCTAATAAAGGTGCCGATATTGTCATCATAGTCGCAGATTCAACCAACAAAAAATACAAGCTCCTACTAAATGATGACAACATCTATATAAAGGTTACCTCACAGAAAATAATCAAGAGCATACAATAACCCAAAAGCGCAGTAAGAAAGTTTTTGGCGGATTACCCTTTCGGAATTACACTCCTGGAACAACACCCTTAACATCCAAGAATTTATGGCCAACTAAAAGCACATTAAGCTAACATTCCCATGAGGCCTATCATACCAAGCATCAAAAGCACACCCCGTGAATTAGCCAGAGAATTAGCAGAAATACTCACTCCTTTCCGTGGTGTTAGTAGTCCTACACACTTATATAAATAACATAACCATAACCAGTTTAGTTATCAAATCTCTTCATACTTACGTACCTATAGCCAAATGCGTTAGATTCCTCAAAATGTATCTCATTAAGTAAGACATTAAGCTCCACCACCCTACGATCGAACTTATTAAATCATGCCCATTAATCACACAACAATGCCATTTATTTTAACTAATAATCATAAAACAAAAAAATTGATCCATCCATAAGCCTCCCCTCTCAGCAGAGTCCTTGCATGTATTTTCCTGGATTTTTGTTAGGAAACGGACGCTTCAAACTAGTCTTTCCCCATAAACTATCACTAATTTAGATTCATCTATGATACACTCCTTATTAACCCACATCACATTAATCTCCCTGACATAGTCGACAACCTTGACAAAATTGAACACACTAGTTTCCTTAACCTCAGAATTAGAAAATAATCACATCCTTAACTTCTTTGATATCACGCTGCACGGCACTAAAAACGGATTAAACTTCTCAGTATTTAGAAAACCTCAGAATAAAGATTATCTCATACATTTTTAGCATGACTACAACAAAAGAATACAATCAAGAAAGGGTCATAGGCTTGTTCTTCAGAGTTCTTAGAATTTGGAGCTCCGCTTTCCTCCGAAATGAAGAAACGTTTATCGAGAACAATTACCTAGCTTCAAAATATCAGCAATTTTTAATCCAAAACGCTAAACAGAAAGCCTTTAATATTCAGAACAAATAAAACAGACTAACACCACAAAAGTTTCGCCTCAAGACATTACGAGCACAAATAACACCGACATGACTGAGAAAAATAAATGATACATAGTTGTCCCCAATAATCCCATATCTATTTCCTTACAAAAAAAACAATTCAAAACTGAGATAAAAATAGTAATATCAGCCTCTAAAGCAATTAAGTGTTTACTCGACACAAAACCCCGTCCCAACTACCATCTAAGGGCACCTCTTTCCTAGCCGACATTTACAAGATAAAATGCGCCGCACGTCCGATGTTTTATATCGTTGAAATAGCTAGGAATATAACATCCGCATTTACGAACACAAACATGGCCTCAAACACAACCCTCCAACTATCGAACTAGTCATACATATCATACATAACATTTTACTTACAATTTAGACTTTGAAAACTGCACCCTGTTCAAGTCGTATACTCTTTCCCACGTCTCAAATGCATCGAAAGCGCTATAATACTTATCTCAGACTTGTATAATATTTATCAATCAACCATCTGGCAAAAACTGCACTGAAACAATGCAATATATTCCGCCACTGCGATTCCGGTTTAATAAACGTTTCTTTTTTACTACACGGCATCCATATTTTTCCATTGCTTTTCTTTCTTTTTTTCCTTTATCTAACCCGCCATTTTCCACAATTGAACGTCTCTCCGCACGCGTTTCATTATTCTTTCTTTTTTTCAAATAGGGAAACGTGTGTTAATAACTTCTCTTTGTTCGTTTCTTATTTTTCCGATTATTTTAACGTTATTAGATGAATTTAAAGTATTCCCTATTTCTGACTAAGTTCGTTGATTCGAACCAAACCGGTACAATCGCTCGTGTTTTTATGATGTTTCCTGTATTTAAATTTGTTTAATTAATTTAAAAATAGTTGTATATGTTGGATACTTTTATTTTCGCCAAAAGAGGTGTAGGTAGCAATAACATATTTTCTCCTTTATTCTTTTATTTCTCTCATTTTAAATAGGTTACTTTTTAAAAAAATCTTTGTAATAAAGGACCCCTTTTTACTCAGTACTTGTGGCCACCTCTGTCAATGTTATTAAGGTTTATTTACGAATGTTATACTTATAAATCCTTCTCTCTCTCTCTCTCTCTCTCTCTCTCTCTCTATCTCTCTATCTCTCTCTCTCTCTCTATATATATATATATGATTATTTTTATTTATAAGTACATGTACATACATAATCTGCGATACTGGCATGCCGATGCCATCGATCAACAGCTATTTTGAGCTGATATATCATCAGACAGACTTGCACATGTTCGTCTTTTCCCACAGTCCGTTTTTCACAACTTTTTACTGACCAGTTTTTTTTTCTTTTTTCGGTGTACACTTACCTATCAGGCTGCTAGAGAATCCCGGGGTTTTTGAGAATTTTTTTCAAATATTTTACATTTTAGGAGGGGGATCAGTTTCCAATGTTAATTCAACGTAGACTGATCCCCCTCTTTTTGACCATCCCAATTTTTTTTTAACTCTGTTTCGGTGTACAATTACCTATCATGTCAGTAGAGAATTCCGGGTTTTTTGGAAAGAAATTTCAAAAAATTGAGATTTTAAGACGTAAAAAGTTGTGAAAAACGGACTATGGTAAAAGATGAACAAGACTGATCCCCCGTCTTAAAATCTAAACTTTTAAAAATTTATTTCCAAAAACCCCGGAATTCTCTCGCGACATGATAGGTAATTGTAAGCATAATAATTTTTAAAATTTGAGCTGGTCAAAAAGAGGCGGATGAGTCTACGTTGAATTTACATTGAAAACTGATCCCCCGTCTTAAAATCTCAATTTTTAAAAATTTCTTTAAAAAAAACCTGGAATTCTCTTTTTGACATGATAGGTAATTGTACACCGAAAAATATTTTTTTCAAAAGGAGATGGTCAAAAAGAGGGGGATAAGTGTACGTTGAATTTACATTGGAAACTGATCCCCCCTCGTAAAATGTAAAATATTTGAATTTTTTTCCAATAACGCCGGAATTCTCTAGCAGCCTGATAGGTAAGTGTACACCGAAAAAAGAAAAAAAAACTGGTCAGTAAAAAGTTGTGAAAAACGGACTGTGGGAAAAGACGAACATGTGCCGACAGACTAATAGTCTGGTCCTTTTCTTTAGGTTATATTTTGAATGAATGAAGTTGGAAGAAAAGAACAGAAAGAAAAAAAACAAATTCTGACATTTAAGATGGGAAGGTCACATGGTCAGATTTAAACCGTCGAAAATTAAATATAATGTAAGATTATGTTATGAAACAAAAGAAGAGTATGTCAAGTTGTCGTGGCACATTTTAACAAACATGTAATGTTGTGCTGTGTGTTCAGATTGAAGCATCAATATTCTGGGGTCTATTGAAGTGGAAGGGAAAAAAGCAGTCTTTACCAGGTCTTGATTTAAGGTGGGTGGGTTTTGTGTTTAAGTCATTTAGATCTAATCAAGTTGATGTTTAACTTTTATTATCTTTTTTATTATTAATTATTTCTTTTTGTTGTTTATCATTCTTTATCTTATGTTTAACTTTATAATGCATTGTTTATTTTGATGGCAATAAACTAAGCATGAAAACACTATGAAAATAAAGTAAAATTAACCATAATTAACTAAAAATGTACTAAAGTTAATTGACATTATAAGAATAATTGTAATAATAAGTGTTACACCGGCCGTTCTTACACAGGAGAAACTACACCGGTTGTCACTATAAATAGTGCGAGTCACCAGAGACACTGAAGACAAAGCACAGTCTTGTAACTGTCTAGCCAACAGCTAGTCACTTTCTTACTTTGTTTATACACTTGTTAAACCAACCCTCGACTTGACTTCCTTTATTTATTATTTACTGTGGAACAGCATCACAACAATAAGGATAACAGTAATAATAATGATAATAATGATGATGATGATCATAACATTAATAATGATGTGAATTAACGAACGTCGATTACAATAACTAAAAAAAAACAATTTATATAAAAAAGACCCTTCAGGGAAGATGATTATTTATTCCCATGCGGATTTCTGTATAAAACTAAGTGATTTAGCGATGTGTGAATGAACGAACGTCAATTACAATAACAATAAAATGTATATATATATATCAATGTACATGTACACGTCCCATTACGTGTGTGTGGACGCGTATGTGCGTGTGCTCATTTATACACATATTTAATTTATGATTTTTCTACCTTATCCCCCTCATTGCCTGGGAAAACCTCCCACCGTACACACGCAAACCCCAAACACCGATGAAGACTGAAGGATCAGTCGAAAATTTTGTTCTCCATACCATCAACAAGAAAAAACTATTTTTCTTTACAGAACAATTTATATTCCTACACGTCACAAAATAAATAAATAGAAAAATAAATAATAAAAAGTTATAACACAATATAAACTTTTTTTCACATTATTATTTTATTTTTTTATATACATACTTATATATATATATATATATATATATATATATATATATATATATATATATATATATATATATATATATATATATAAATACAAATTACCCTTCAGTGAAGATGATTATTTATTCCTCCGCGGATTTCTGTATGAAACAATGTTATTTAGCGACGTGTGAGCGTACGAACGAAGTCTATTAAAATAACAAAGAAAAAATAATAATATATAAAAAATTCCCTACAGTGAAAATTATTATTAATTCCCAAGTTATTTAGCGACGTGTGAATGAACGAACGTTGATTAGAATAACTTCATTTAACTTAGTACAATATCCACTGCGCCACGGGGTTTGCGGACTAAATTACATTTAGTTCTAAGTGATAGTCATCTGAAGGTTGGATGTGCACTCCTCGGTGCGGGCGATACGAAGATTTGCGAATTACAGAAAAACTTCTCCCGGTAATGGCTGACGGAAGTAGAGTATGCTATACCCGTGGATTAGATAAAGGGTTTCGTTCGAAATCCAATCCAGATTCCCGAGTTAGAAGACATATTCCTGAGTTCGAAGAGATACACCTGAATAAGGCTGGTAACTGCGGCCGAAACGTTTTCATGATAACATTCAAGATAGGAAATATAGTCCGAATAATCAAAATTATAAAATCCTCCATTAAGAGAAGGCCGCTGTTTGTTTTACGCTGCTATTAAGTTAGAAGTCTTATAAATCCGCCTAAGTGTTTATGGCATAAATGTATAAGTCGAAGAAAGAAATTAAATGTGTAAAGGTAGAAGTCAAGAAATTGACACGTAGGTGACGCAATTTTAGAATCAATGTACAATAGTACTAATTTAGTTCGTAAAAGTTATTCTTTGGTTCCTGACTGAGTTGAAGTCATTTTTAGTTATAAGTAAGGACAGACAATAAATCGTATATGTAATCATATATTCTGGAATTATCAAGGGATATCAAGGGGTGGTTATTAATTGAGTTATGAATCTTGTACATTACGTATAAAATTATTAGCATAATAAAATGAAATATTTACGGTGATGTTTGTATAAATTATCAGATGCAATTTATTTACCGACATTAAGTTAGATAGTGGAAGTAGATAACGGTTTGGACGGACATTTTTTGGCTACCATCTGCATGGAGTATGCTTTTGTGAGAGTCTGTGACGGCAGTCTTAAAGTAACATGTATCGTTAGATGGTGAAAATAGTCATCTATTTCTTGAGTGAATAAGGTGAATAGAGGGGTGAGTTTAGTAGCCCATGATGCATGTGATTATTTTCTCACCTTCGTACAATGTACAGGGAAATACACGTCTTCACTTACTATATATATATATATATATATATATATATATATATATATATATATATATATATATATATATATATATATATATATATATTTATAATATTTATAATATTGATCTCTCTATTCTTCTCTTTGTCTCTCTCAATATCTCTTTCTCTTTCTCTCTCTCTATCCCTCTCTCTCTCTATATATATATATACATATACTTATATATATATATATATATATATATATATATATATATATATATATATATATATACATATATATATATATATATATATATATGTGTGTGGGTGTTGGTGTGGGTGTGGGTGTGGGTGTGGGTGTGGGTGTGTCTTTGTATGAGAGCTGCAAATAGTAAAAACATATCTAGAGCTTTTTATTCAATTTGCTCAATTTGAAGCCTATATTCTGTCTGGAAGAGGACGAATTCTGATTTCAGTACATAATATTATTCATTGAAATTACGACTGAATAACTGCGGCGACGTTTGCGCCTGGCGTTGTCAAATGGCGGGAGTGTTGATCCAATATTAAAACGCAAGATCTGATGGGGGAGATTGAAGCTGGTTATTACAGACTCGTCGGATTCCCATGATCTTTGATGCTATAAAAGGCCCATGTATAATCGTAAATATAAAACGAGCAATGACTTTTTTTGTATATATATATATATATATATATATATATATATATATATATATATATATATATATATATATATATATATATATATACAAAGCTGAATATTCTGCATTTCCAAGACAGGAGCTTATTACGATACGTTTTTCTCTCTTTTTTTATTGTATTTTTTTCATGTAGTTTCTTCTTTATTAACTTTGTCTACTGAACTTGACGATGTTGAAAGACATATCGTTAGAAATATTATGATTTTTTGCACTTACTTTACATTCCTTCTGAAGTGTCTCGCTTTATTTGAATGACCTGTTATCATTAATCTATATGTCCGTGTCCTTTTATATATGCAGAGAGGTGTAAAACTCTGTACCCATAGACAATCTTGAATAGAGTGTCCTTTCATTTTTAGCATAATTCCAATCATGTTAGTATCGTTTATTATGTTATTTCTCGCAAACAACTGGCGTACTTACCAACGAGTTCAAACTTTAACTAATATATATGATTAGTTTTAATAAATAAATAATGTCTTAATATGTTTCGTGTTTTTCACTTAAATCTCATCAGTATGGATGATAAATCTGTACCGCCGGTCGAACGATTCGAATTGATTCTTTCGTAATAATTTTGTTAATTCTATCATTTTTCATTGTTAGGTGACAACTTGTCATGATAAAGAGGCACTCGATTATAAGGGTTAAAAAGATGGATATATTGTCAGGTTTTAAGGTTAGGGTTAGGGTTAGGGTTATTGTACGGTTTTTGATGAAGACTATTTGTAAGAATTGCAAACGATTGGAATAACTGTTTTCTCATAGGGACGGATTATGACAAGTATTTATGGACATAGCATTTTGAAATGGCAATGTTATAGTCTGCGGGGAAGCAGTCAAGTGCTGATGTGTTCCACAGATTAACAGTTCTTGGAAATAAACTGTCCTGCAAATCTGATCGAACTCTAGTCATACATGGAGATCTTATAACAATAACTTTCCAAACATTAGAATGTAGCATGACACAATAAAATTAAAGACATGTAAACCCTAATAAAATTCAAATAACATAAAAAATACAAGTATTATGTCGGAAAAATCCAATACTCACGTATTTTATGAATCTTAATTCGAACACTTATCAACACTGTATATAGTATTTACTTATTAGTAAATTGTTTAGGCCTCAAGACGTATACAATACACCCCACTGACCGATTAGTTCATTATTTCTTATATAACCCCTATATTTCTTTATTCTACCATGCCTCTTCTTTAGTTTACTTCTCCCTTTTCCCTTCTCTTCCCCGTCCCTCTCTCTCTCTCTCGCTCCCTTAATTATTCATGCCATTCACCTATTTATCTACGTCCCACAAAGTAGAATGTGACACAAGGTCGGAAGGTGGGAATTTCACTCTAGAGGAAGAGTGGGGTGAATCTCAAAAAATTGCCTGGGCAGGGCGCCTCAGACAGTAAGCAATAAACTTACTCCTCCCCAAAGAGGGGAGGCAAAGCATGGGAGGGGGTTAACCTCCCATAACTGCACAGGACAGTTGGAACAGATACTACACTTTGATCTTAGCCAAAAGACCAAGGAATTCATGCCATTCACCTCTTCACACTACTTCAATCACAGTTTTATTACGTCGGCTACTTTTTGTGACGTCACATATTATGCGTGATCCCATCTGTGACGTAATCCTATATGTTCGAATACAAACAAACAAGTAAGCAAGTGCGATAAAGATATATAAGTATATCGATAAGGAGAGGCCACTTTTCAGTCTTGAATGACGATATATACACCCTCTAAGGTTTCCTGAGCTGAGGGTCAGTATTGAAACATGTTGCAAATACTCCAACAGCACATCTCTTGGACCAATATGGTTTAATTATTCTGATTTGATAAAGTAATTCTTTACCGCTTAGGAAGTGGAATTAATATTAAAAAAAAACATCTACGTTTCTATCGCCAGTAAAAGCAATAAAAAAACTACGTAACATTATGGCGATAAAATAGCGTACCTATCTCGGTAATGTGTTTGTGGTCTGGTGTTAAAACGCCAGACTTCAGACAGTAATATCGTAAATTCGATCCTTGTCTCTGTTGACTATGTTGATGACCGCTGATAGTCAAAAACACGTGTTGATGAATTCCTTTATGTACATTAAAATGTAAAAAATAATTATATTAATAAAAATTAATTGCACCTCCTATTAAAAAAGCGACATATTAAAATGTGATTTACCCTTTAGGAAGTAAAACAATACTAAGCAACAACTATGTTTCTATTGGTAGAAAAAAAAACAATAATAAAAAAAACTATGTAGTGTATGTCGATAAAAAAATTATGCATATTTCAGCAATGTGTGTGAGATCTGCTGGTAAAACCATAGACTGCATACAGCAATATCGTAGGTTGGAACCTGTGCTAAGGTTAGCCATGCTGGTGACGGCTGATAGATAGATTTCTATTATGTACGTCTCCGGCGAGATATGTGTACATTGAATTCAATAAGTTCAGCTTGTTTAAAATCACAAGAATAAGAATGTTGTAATGCATGAGTAGACAAGTGCATTAAATGAATTGTGATGTTTCCACCTATTTATGATCATACAGCTTAAGTTTGCTTTGCGTTTCACCAATCTATATATGATTACAATTATTGCATTGAACAATATATATTCCTGCATCAGATATGTTTTCTTTTAGGAAAAAAGTGTGTTGCTTTTTTGTTTGTTAGTGTTTGTTATATGGTTAAAGATGCAGGTTGTATTATTGGAATTGTTAGGTTATTTATAAACGCACTACATATTTTGAATTCAAACGTCTATCTTTCTTTCGAGAACAAGAACAGCCAACGTATTTACAAATGTTGACATCTATGTTTTTAAAATCACTCATCTTGAGAAATTCCTTGAAATAAACACTTGATAACTATATAAATAATTTTCTTTTTTTCCTATTTTCATATTTAATACGTTAAATTAGAATCTCCATAATTATTATATCTCGCCCTTAGCATCCCTCTATCTATCTATCTATCTATCTATCTATCTATCTATCTATCTATCTATCTCTCTCTCTCTCTCTCTATATATATATATATATATATATATATAATGATATATATGTATATATATATATATACATTTATATATATTCGACTACTACTTTCACACTCTTACCCACGCACCACTCCAACTTTCACATCACATTCATTTCTTCAAATCTTTTTTAAAACTATGACACTACCTACACACCAAAAACACAGAGCCTCCACCCTCCCCTCCTCTTTCCCTACCCCTCCACTTTTTCACTCACAGCCATCCACATTAAGTTAATTCCTTCCCACCTCTCTACGTTTTCACTTACAGCCATCCACATTAATTTCATTTTTGCCACCGCCTTCTCTCAGCCCGGACCTCGGTCCTGCGCTCCCAGTAGTAGCTACTACTTCTTCTCATTAACCCACCATGTCAACCCAATATTTTCATTCACTACATGACAATTTTCTTAAAGAAAGTCTTACTAATAAAGGCGAAACGTTGATGAATACATAACAAAACATTTTTTGGTTTTTCCTTTTTCATTTCCTATTACGTCGGATTACCCTCATTCTTTCCTTTCTCATATATATATATATATATATAGAGAGAGAGAGATGCGAACCCCCGAGCTCCGAGTATTTTACAACTCAAATCCCGACATATAGAACCAATCAGCCACCGCCGAATAGCTAAATAAACAGTGATAATTTTAACACTTTGTTCGGCTGCTTTAACAAGACAACGTTCTATGTAATGAACGGAACGATGCATATATAGCTAGCGACGTCTTACGTTGCTAATACTACACTTACAGTGTCCATCTATCTCTCTATATATATATCTGTGCACACCTATATGTATATATATACATATATATATACATATATATATATATATATATATATATATGACAATGTCTGTCTGTCTCTCTCTGTATATATATATATATATATATATAATATACATATAATAAATATATAATATATATATAATATATATATAATATATAATATATATATAATATATATATATATAATATATAATACATATATATACATATATATATGTATATATATATATATATATATATATATATATATATATATATACATATATATATATATATATATATATATATATATATAATGTGTATATTTTTGGTTAAGAAGATACATTAAAGGAGAATGGTTAATAGATATTAGAATTTTACACTGTAATAATATTCAATTCCACAGGAGTTGTGAGTTGAGATATTTCCGACGAACAGCACACGACTTATAAAAAGCAAAATTGTTTCGTATCTCAAACTATTACAACCGTTTTATCAATTTTGCGTTTCATCACAAAAAGTATAATCAGATTTAGAGGAAAACGTACTTTGAATTATGTTAACGAAAAAAACATTTTTGAATTATTTTTATTGTTCATACTCGATAAAGGCGGTTACGTATTCGATGTTTATATACTTTAGTTCGTCTATTGAGACAGTCAAAACCGAGTAATCTTCCTTTTTAACACGTTTAAAATCTTAAAATTTTGATTTATAAGGTCTTGAGCTTTTATTCGAAATATACATCATATATATATATATATATATATATATATATATATATATATATATATATATATATATATTCGTTTTATTAATTTGCATACGCCTTGGATATACTTTTCACTGTCATCTACTGTATCGATAGCAAACTAATTTCCAGTCTGGATAATTTTCTCGTTTTTGTAGTATCATTAACCACCTGGATTGTGTTTTTTAATCAACCTCTTTGATATCCTTCTTGAAGCTGTTTTAAACTTCATGACTTGGATGAACTGTATAAGTTTAACAAAAAAGTATGTTTTGGGCCGATATATTTGATGTTTTATATACTTTTATGTATTTTTTATATATTTCTTTTTACATATTTTCAAAGTGTAATTGTATTACCTGCAGTAATTTCATTGCGGTAATGGTCCTGTGAGGAGAAGATTTTCTTTGAAAACTCATGAGTTAAGGACTTTAAAGTACTTTGCTTGAACATTGAATTCTAATAAAATTTGATTTGCACCTTATTTTATTATTTCACTTTATCCAGTCCTATATATACACACACACACACACACACACACACATATATATATATATATATATATATATATATATATATATATATATATATATATATATTTATACAGGGTGGGCCAAAATAAGTGTCCTATCTTTAAATTTGAATAACTTGAATTTGAATAACTTCCACAAAATAAAAGTTAAACTCACCAAACTTTATGTGTGTGTAGACTGACCCTTCCGAGATTTTCTGAAATAAACAAAACAAATTTTAGCCGAAAAACACTTCTTAAAACTTACAAAAACTAAAGTATTGTTTTTTACACTGTTTTGAGTTTTTTAAGCAAAAATAATGTTTTCTAAATGAGGGTACGTTCCTTAGGGCTAATACGGCTCATGCTTGCTTCGGAAGGGGTCCTTTACTTATTCTAAAAAAAAAAAATTTTTTAAATATCAATAAATAAAAAAGTTATGAATTTTTTAAAATAGGACCCTTATTTTTGCCCACCCTGTATATATATATATAGAAAGATATATATATATATATATATATATATATATATATATATATATATATATATATATATATATATATATATATATATATATAAATATATATATATATTAATTGTTTGTATATACTTATATAAACACGTATATAGATGTGCGTTGCCATCTATTTTCCTGTAAATTGATTTAACTTTGCGCACACCTTGTCAGATGGCCTTTGAATATAGCTTGATAAATGGAATATTCTGTGTGCATGCTCGTGCGGTTTTAAGTGCAACCTTTTCTCGCGGTTATAGTTTACAAAGAAAATTACACAAAAAAAAAACCTTTGAGATAAGTTTTGTTTCTTCATGTTCTATGTCGTCTTCAGAAAGAGTTATATTATTAAAAATACCACAGTGCAAATATTTGCAAAAGGTTAATTTTCTATGATGTGTTTTCCTAATTAATTTACATTGCACAGAGAAAATGATTTATTACAAGTAAATGAATTAATTTTTTAGAATGTCGTCTTTGGCTTTCTCTGTGAGCGCGCCCATTAACAAACAAACCCACTTTAAATAATTGACTGACCTAATAGATGTATGTTTACCTTTCTGACTAGTCACGATACAATAACATCGCTATTTCAGATGTTGTTTCAAATAAAGTTCAAAGAACTGTTAAGCTGAGCTGTTTGTAGTTACAATTCACTTGCTTCCCCACGAGGCCAGAGGATTCTTTTTTAATGTAGGGAAAGTCTAGCTCTCCGAAAATTGCCACACTTGAATTGGGACAAAAATAAACATTTCACCAGTTTAGAATGATTGTTATTTCACAAACTGAGTACATAAATGATGAAATGTAGAGAAGATACGATACTTTGCTCTCAGCCAAAAGACTAATATAGTTTTTTTATATACGCTTTAAACCTTATCCACCGGGACCATCTAATCCTGTCTCTGTTGAGCTGATGTGTTTCATCCTTTGGCCCACACTGTCGACGCCAGTTTCAGCTCTCTTGTTATTGCTGACCACATACTTGAACCACCGTGTGGTATACAGCAGGCGGACCTGATGGGACACCTTCTTTTTGCCCTGGGAGTCGACGCTTTCGCCCGTTCAGTGACTGTATCTTTGAACATCTGCTTTCTCGACGATGCAAGATTTGGAAGCAGTTACGCAGAAGCTGTTGAGCGCCTCTCACGAATTATTCGAGCCATTGCAGCAATTGGGCTTGAGATAAACCTAGCCAAGGCCGTCGTAGCCATCAATATCAACTGTTCGGCGGAATTCTTTTCGGTGGCCGCCTCGGATATCAGCAGGCTTATATGGGATTAACATCACCAATCGGAACGAACTCGCAATACTCAGCTCCCAAATTTGAAACAAGCAATGCGATCCGACATCAACAAAAACTTGCTAACTTTTCCCATGGGTTCATGTAGAAAGACAGAACTCAAGTTATCTTAATATCTGAGGAAAAACTGTTAGAATAAACTTGATAAAAATGTTGTTGAAACAGAATCAGATTCATCATGTACACGGTCAATTGTTTAAAATGTTTCTAAAATCTATAATATTATATATATATATATATATATATATACTTTTATTGCTAGCTACCATATCGCATGATGGTTCTTGGGTGTAGTGTTCGGATAGTATTATTATTATTGTGATAATTAATGTTATTTGATATGCAAATTACCATATCACACGTTAGTCTTAAGGATGATATATTATTATTATTGTTATTATTGTTATTATTGTTATTATTATTATTATTATTATTATTATTATTATGATGTATTTATTTATGTATATATTAGTGAAATGTAAGCTGAAATACTTATACACTTGATTATTGGGGAAATGGTCGTTTGATCAGTACTATTGGAGAGCGATTAATATTATAACTGTCCTGTTGTTAAATCTCCGAAACAATTACATGGTAAACAGCTGATGATCCTCGTTTTAATATTTCACGCTTAAGTTAAGGTCCCCTGTTTTTGTTTCACTGTTAGATACTTGAATCCCCTTTTTTATTTATGAATTTTCCAACGAATGCTAAGTCTGCGATATCTTAAATTTAGTAAGTCTCTCTGGGAATGTAAACTGCATTTTTCTTTTTTAATCTTTTATTTAAAATGACTCAAACCTACTTTAGACTATATATATATATATATATATATATATATATATATATATATATATATATATATATATATGTGTGTATATATCATATATATATGTATTATATATATATATGTATATGTATATATATAATATATATATCATATGTATTATATATATATATATATATATATATATATATATATATATATATATATATATATATATATATAACGGCGAGGAATACGGACGTTTGGGACATTTTTGGTAGGGTAGAATGAGATTAAACAAATATAAAAACGAGAGAAAACGATTAAAAATATATCTAATCCTAGAATTGTTTGTTCTGCTCGACCTTTGCTCAAATCTACTCATAAGGATGTTCTCCCACCCCAACATATCAGTAATATTATTTATCTATTTAAATGTCGGTGCGATGCCGTATACGTGGGAAGGACAGTGCAAAGGTTTGAATCCAGAATCAAACAACACATCCCCCTGCCATACGCCAGGGCCGACTAAATAATTTAAATAATTTAGTTAATACATCCGGGTCTGCTATTGCTGACCATCTCATAAATAGCCCCGAATGTGCGTCGACGTACACTAGTGACTGGTTTTCTGTCATAAGTAGATCGCATTCTCTATTCCACCTCAAAGTCCTGGAAGCCATATATATCAAGTCAATCAAACCCTCTATTTGTAAACAAAAGGAATGGCTTTTAGGACTTAATGTGATCAACGTATGACTCCCCTCCCCATATTTTTTTCTTCTCTTAAACTTGTCACTAGTTTTCATTACAATTTTTGTAGGTTTTAGTCGTATTTAATCACTTCCACGTTTTACTCTGATGAGTGTGGACGAAAACCGGTTCAGTACATTAATTAATTTCTTTTTAATCGTTTTCTCTCGTTTTTATATTTGTTTAATCATATTCTACCCTCCCAAAAATGTCCCAAACGTCCGTATTCCTCGCCGTTATTAAATTGTGTACCACGAAAAATTTATTTAAATATATATATATATATATATATATATATATATATATATATATATATATATATATATATGCGCGATGAAGCAAGTTCCGCACTGTAGTCAGCAATGAGTCTTCCCTGCATTTTGGGTGAGTGTATCTCAATTTCAATTACTGTCTTTGTCGATTGCCGACTGCCTGAGCGTTTGTTTCGTAAGTCAAGCCTGAATCTACGAACTGCGTTCGATTCCATGTGACCGCTTACAACCGCCACTCCTGATTCACCTGAAACAATATCGTCTGTCGGTGAAAAAAAACGCTTTAAATATTAAAGAAATATTCATATATATATATATATATATATATATATATATATATATATATATATATATATATATATATATATATATCAAATATGCAAGGTGCGACCATACAGAGGGTAATAAAGTTCCTATATTTGCAAACTCTATGTGAATGGTGTAGGCTGTGACGGAATATTTTGTTTTATGACGTCTATTCTTCCCTTTGATACGTCCTTTTTATTTGCTCGGCGACCTTCGGATCCTAAAAATAACGGTAAGCTGAACCGGCTATTGAGGCGGCGTCATTTCAGATTTATGGATACCGGTGTCGTCAGAAGCTGCGACATTCCGGCGTTAAAAAGGGGGCGATATCGGTGAGGACAGCACAACTATGTGCCTGTCTCATTTGGGATTCATTCTATTCTGAGACAGTGTCGGTTAGAATAATGATGTAGATTTTGGAAGTGAGTTCACATGTGAATGCAATAACTTAATAGAAGAAAGGGGAGGAGGAGGAGGAGGGGGAGAAGAAGAAGAAGAAGAAGAAGAAGAAGAAGAAGAAGAAGAAGAAGAAGTGGTAGTAGACAAAAAAGGTAGGAGAATAAGTAGAAGAAAAAAAATTAGAGAAACACAAGGGAAAACGCTATACATTAAATAGGGAAAGTACATAAAACAGGACAAAAACGAAAACTAAAACAGAAACTGAAGCTATATGTATTCAAAATACGTAATGCGCTTCAAAATTAAAACGAGCATAAAGACGAACACAAAGAAAAATAAAGAAAATATATATGCATGATAAAGTATATAAAAAGTAACATTAAGGCTAAATAAAGCAGCAAAAAAATAAGCATTACAAAAATTAGTTTATATATGTTGTAAATAATTGGTGTTGATAAGAAAATGCGTCATCTAATTGAAGACTCAGACGAATCAAAACATAAGTAAAAATAGATAAGCATACAAAATAAGTTATATAAGAAGATTAAAAGTGCATGAAAATAGGAAAAAAATAAACACGAGTTCTTGTGTATGAATATGATTGAGTCTGACGAAAAATGGATGAGAACGAGACGAAAGAGAAAATAAAGAATTTTAGCATGGAAATGTGTAGTTATTATAGAGAAAGATTTTAGGAAAAACGAATGAACGAGAAAGTGATGAGATTTACATCAGGAAATATCATGATTGAGGAATGAAAAAAATTGAAAATTCCGAAAAAATGAGAAAGAATGAGAAGAAGAAAACAAATATACATTATATAAAAAAAAAACAAATAATATTTAAGAGAAAGTAAGATGTGGAAAGATAAGAAAGAAAAAAGGGAAGAAGAAGACGAGGAAGACGGAAAAATTATTATTAGTATTAGTAGTAGTAGTGGTAGTATTAGTAGTAGTAGTAGTAGTAGTAGTAGTAGTAGTAGTAGTAGTAGAAGAAGAAGAAAAAGAGGAGGACGCAAAGGAGGAATAAACCTGGCAGGACTAGATCGAAGTAAGAGCATAAAAAGCAGCATCAATAAAAACAATGAAAAGAAAAAAAGAAAAGAAGGAAAATAAGAAGAAGAAGAAGAAGAAAAGAAAAAGTAGTAGTAGTAGTAGAAAAATAATTAAGAGCATAAAAAGCATCATCCATACGAAGAAACAAATTAAAAAACGAAGAAGAAGATGCAGAAAGAAGAACAGTTACAAGGAAACAATTATAAAAAGAAAGAAAATTGAAAATGAGAGGAATAGAAAATCAGAAGAAGAACCAGACGAAAAAGAAAAAAAGGAGTAGTTTACACACAAGAATGGAAGAAAGAGAAAGAGAGAAAAGAAGAAATAGAAGAGGAAATAGATTAACAAATAAATTTAAAATAACGCAGAAAAAAATAGGCAGATAGGAAGAAGTAAAAAAGAAAGAGACATAGAAAAAGCAAAGAAGCAGCAGCAGCAGCAACAGCAGGAATAAGCATATGATGAAGAATAGAACACGGATGAGGAAGCAGAAAGAGAAGAACAAATAGAAGAAGAAAGTGATAACATAGACGAAGAAGAAAAAGAGAAATACAAAGTAACGGAAACAGAAGAAGAAAGATATCAAGAAGAAGTAAAAGAAAGAGAAGAAAAATGAATGAAGGAGTGGAAGAATAAGAACAAACAAGGAGACATAAATAAGAGGAAAGAGGTAAATAAGAAAGAAATGTGAAGGAGAATAAGAAAGGTATCAGAGAAGACAGGAATAATAAACAATTATTGATATATATGATATAGAAAAAAGTGTGGTATCCAAAATGTTCATATCAGAAAAGCAAAAAGCCACAAAAGAACTGATAAAAAAAACGTATGAACAAATAACATTAGGAGACAAAGAAGAAAAGAAAATTCAAAAACATCATCGTAACAATTATTATAAAAGATCGGTTTTATTTGACATCTATGGTATTGGTCTGAGCACGGAGACCGAAACAGACGTTACGGGATTACTTGATGATTAGCAGGCGGAAGCTATTCGGCTAAGTCCCTGAAGAGAAGCATATCGATGGTGATCGAGAAAATGAGCTATTAAAGCATCAACCAGAGTATAGTTAGCGCGCAGTTTCTCTTTCTTTCTTACTCTCACTTTCTCTTACTCTTTCTCTCTCTCTCTCTCTCTCTCTCTCTCTCTCTCTGTTTCTCTTACTCTCTCTCACGCCTGTCTCTGTATCTCTCTTTCTCTCTCTTATTAATCACATATTACTATGTTGATAGATTTATGTGTGTAAATAATATAGTTTAATTATGTAATAAAATCACCCCACCCTTATCACTATCACCATTCTTTTATATTATCAACCCCGAATTATGGTCTATTTTTCAGCACATCTACCTTGTTCTTGGCATTTTGGCTAAGATCAAAGTGTAGTATCTGTTCCGATGGATACTGCACCCCATAGACTGGTACTGTCTTGGCCTTCGGGGCTTGATTTACGCCGGTGTATGGGTCTGTCCTGTGCAGTTCTAGGAGGTCCACTCTCCCAGGATTCGCCTCCCCTCTTTGGGGAGGAGTAAGTTTATTTCTTACTGTCTGAGGCGCCCCTACCGGGGAAGGCCGACGGGGCTGCCCAGGCAATTTTTAAAACCCACTTTCCCGACCCGACCTTGCGTCATATCTTACTTGTGGGAGTAAGATAAAAACTGGCCTTGTGCCTAACTCCTGGAGAGGAGTAAATCAATACCTCTTCACACGTTATGTATATCTTCTCTGATTATGTTTAATACTTACTATTATTTACCAAATTTTGTAAATAAAACAAAATATGAAAATTAAATACGCATGGTTTTGTGTTAATTATTTTTGTTGTATATAGTTTTTTTTTGTTTATTGAACTGACTACTTTTTTATAACTGTACATTCTGTTGTTTATTTATTTTAAAACATAACGTTCCCATAATAAGCTCGGTATAAACATAATACATTGAAACAAAAAATGTTTTATGGAAATCGAAAATATATAGTGTATATATTTATTTTTGAATACTTTAGAAATCGATGGTTACCACTCTTCAAATTACAAAAAAAGTAAAAATAGTGTGTGATATTTTGAAAACGATGCTGATTCTGCTGCTGTTTATGATGGTGATGATTATTATTATTACTAAGACGTACAGCTTAAAAAACAAAAACAACTTACTGCATTCGAGAGAACACATTCAAAGACAAAGAAAGGGAAACACTTTTTCATGAGTACGTCGGGCGTCGTTTGTTTGGTTCAATTTTATGTGTATTACAGTTTACTAACAAGAACAAGTATAAATGAATGCGTGTTGTTCTTTTATTATGAATTCAATCATCGGCGGGACACGCTGAGTTAAGAAAAACGAAGAGAAAGACAGAAAGCTAGCATCATTTAAATTAACATTTTACCAGCTCATATGATACATCCATGCTAATTTGTTCCAATCTGCGACTGTATCTGAAAAGTTTCAACTTAATAATCTCTTGTTAGTTATTTACGCCACTTTCCGTCCTCTACTTAACGAATGCTTCATTCTACCTGTTTAACCGCTGGCACGCAGTTCATACCTCAGATCAATATACAACAATGAATTGGATAATTATTGTATCAGTACAGAACCACCAACTCTGAATGAAGGTAAGTGCACTAGAGTTAGCAATCTTTTGGGAGCAATTATTTAACAGGCCTAAGATAGTCACATTCACATCTCTCGAACATAAATATTTCTTTTAGAACTCTCGCGCCACGCATGGTTGAGGGTTCAGATCCGTATTCTTTCTTAGTTGCTGGCCTACCGTCCTGCAAATAAAGCCTGTGTGTTAGGCATGTCGCACAAGAGAAAAGAATGCACGAACAATGAAACTTAGCAGATATAATTTCATATTCTTAGTCACAACCGTGTGCATTATGTTGTGTATAGGATCAATGCATTTAAGTGTGTGTTTAAAATCAATATCTATATATACATGTCTCGTGTACTGTATTTTATGTGTTTCTACGACAAACTATTGATACATGCTATGCAGGTTATGTCATGATGTGTTAAGAGTCCTGTACTTTCAGACACGTGTGTTTATAGTCAACGTGATAGACGGTGAATTTACCAGCACCACATAGGCACAGAGAAGGAGTGATTTACTTTTGTCAGGAAGAAAAACTGATTGCAAAAGAAAAGCAATCTTTAAAATGTGAAGATAGATGTAAGATCACAAAACGAGTCAAACTAAGCAATAAATACTATTTACTTCTTATTTCGGCAACAAAAAGAAACTGTACTAACACTTCATATAGTTCTACGTAACCTGCCGAATTTGAACCTCCCCCCCCCCAAAAAAAAATTAAACATTGTTTTGTGCGGAAAAATCGCATAAAACAGTATTTTATTAATGTTTACCACTTTTTCAGTACTTTGTTTCGTTATAATTAAAAGATGTTTACAAAAAAATGTGATACCTTGCCCCTAACCGTAACGATACTAAAAGTATTGTTTTATGTGAAAAATAACACTTCAATATGCAATTTTTATCACCTGCTTATTTTTATTACTTCGTTTAAAATGTAAATATATATTTCGTATAATTTCACTAGATGTATTTGGTTGTTATATTATTGAATGAGTTTCTTTAAATGTTGGTTAAAGTTTGTGTTTTTCACTTGTAAATTAAGCTTCGTTGTGGTTTTCGGAAGACTGTAGGTCAACCGACTTGGCGTCGGCATTTTCCGGCGGTTTACGGACTCATCCGGAAAGTACCGACGTCAAGTCGATTTTAGCGTGGGTCTTAATCAAAGAAAGCACCCACACCTATAACTTTATATTAATATATATATATATATATATATATATATATATATATATATATATATATGTATATATGTATATATATATATATATATATATATATATATATATATATATATATATATATATAGTCTAAAGAAGCTTTGAGTCATTTTAAACAAAAAATAAAAAATAAAATTAAAAAATAAAATAAATAAAATGCAGTTTAAATTCCCAGAGAAACTTACTAAATCCAAGATATTGCAGACTAAACATTCGTTGGAAAATAAAAAAATAAAAAATAAGTAAATAAAAAAAATAAAAAGGGGGGGGGTTAAGTATCTAAGAGTGAAACAAAAACAGGAGACCTTAAGCGTCTAATATTAACACGAGGATCATCAGTTGTTTACCATGTAACTGTTTCGGAGATTTAAAAACAGGACAGTTATAATATGCATGGCTCTCTAATGGTACTTATTACACTACCATTTCCCCAATAATCAAGTGTCGAAATAATTCAGCTTAATATTTCGCTAATATATACATGTGTGTGTTTGTCTGTGAATATGTGAAATTTAATGATAGTGATAATAATATTATGTTTCAAGTAAGATTGTGAAAGGATACTGTGCATACATTGTGAATTATGAGGAGATTAAAACATGTGATGCAGTTAATACTGGTATGAAATAAAACCGAGAGAAAAAGTCTTCAAAATGAACGAAAAGTAACGTACCACTATGCACTAAATTGTCAATTCAGTCAAGTTATATACACACAATTATATGTACATATATTCTTCTATTCGTCGTATCCAGATCGATGTTTCACCATTTAATTCCTTTTTATATTCTTGAATATACAATCTTACTTATCACTTTGCTGATTTTTTAATTTAAGTTATCATTTAAAAAAATATGTCATATTAGTATTCGCATGAACCAAGTTAATTTATTATTTAAACAAATGTAACAAAGTAAGTTATTTTATTGCTAACAACATGCTACACCGATAAAAGATAGGAATTTGCACGCCATCATTAAAGTGTGATTTATAAGCTGTTTCTTACTGTGGAAATCTGACAACATGACTTCATATGATAGATGATATTTAATTGCAAAACAATACAGAAATACAGTACATCAATTGTGTATTATCAGGAAATTAGAAGCTTTTACGCTGTTAATAATGGAATATTATAACGAATGCATAGTCGCATCATACTATTAACTTAATTTGCAGAATACCTTGTCTGCTACATGGTATGTACCCAAGTGTATCTATAGTGTGTTCGCTCCATCGCATCTCTATCCGACTTAAAGACTTTAAATATGAAAACAATTCTCGTCTGTTTGTCAAGGTATATTTTGAACACCAATTTTGTAATGCGTCTACCCCTATTTATAAAATCATCTGTCCGTCCGTCGCTTGATGAGTCCGCCACGCTTTAACTTGGAATAGCACTTCTGTTGCTATATCGACACATTGCTTGGGCGAATCTTACGAATGTGTTCTTTTTCCTCGCTTCTTGCATTGTTTTACGACTTCTTAATCTCTTTCAGTTTCCAACATTTCCTGATTATTTATGTGTCCTTATATTTGAATTTTATGGAGACATTTCTCCATAGGAGGTAATTGTATGCCCCTTTTCTCACTGCCCGTTATAAAAAAAATATCCCCCTTTTCAAAACAATAACACTTGGTGCCCCCTGCAATAAACTTAACTCACATTGTAGCGTTTGTGACATGAAAGAATTTATGATTCTTTTTCGAAACTTAAATCTTTTTTGTGTATAATATTTCCACTTGAGATCGAAACCTATTTACATATGTAATAATAATAATAATAATAATAATAATAATAATAATAATAATGATAATGATAATGATAATGATGATAATGATAGTAATAATAATACTATTAGTAATATTAATGATAAAAAATAATAATAATAATGATAATAATAATGATGATAATAATAATAAGGGCCAAGGAGGATGAGAAAACCGAGAAGGGACAACACAAATCAGACCTCCACTGGAAGTGCAGAGACTGCTGGGACCTTGGAAAGGCTTATTCCTACCCAAATCACAGAGAAGACCAATGATCCTTACCAGCGAGAAATCAATGGTAAACGGCTGTTGTGATACTGCAAGTTTATTTTCGGTGGCTATCGAAAAGAGGTAGAGAATACTGGATATCTTGGGGGCTTGTTGTCATAATTCGATAATTAAAACTAATGTGTAGACGGAAGCGAACATTGCTGGAGATCTGGGACAAATCGAACGAACATCACTTGTAATTACCAGAATAATGATAGGGATTCGTGTGAAAACACTTATTAAAGAAACAATAATATGTATAGTATTACACATTTAAAATGTAAAGTAATAATATGATTATATCACTGAGGTGTGGATGAGAAACTATGCTGGATGTCCAAATATAACAACTAAGAACAAAGCTAAATTCGATGAAAGGCGATAATAATAGTGTTGTATGTCTAATAAGTAGATAGATGAAAAATGGGGAAAATGTTCAAGGTACATAAAGAAATAGAAGAACTTTTCTTTTCTAAAATTTGGAGATGAGGATTGATAATTTGTATAATTATTGTTATTCGGACTACATTTCTTATCTTGGGTGTTATCATCACAATGTTTCGGCCGTTGTAACCTCCGTCCTTCTTCAGGTGTATTTCGTCGAACTCGAAAATATTCCTGTCGAACTGTGAAACCTGGACGGTATTTCAAACGGACCCCTTCATTCAATCCACAGGGGGCAGCATTATCTTGTTCCGTCAGCCATGATTAGGAGAAGTCTTGAATACACCCAAGACACAAGAAGATGAGCTAAGGTTGAAGGTAGGACAAGCACTCGAGAATTCAAAGTCTCCAAACCAAACAAGTATTAGCTCTCAAGTCACTACGCAGTGATAATTATATAGTAACACTACCTGCAGGCAAATGCAATGCTACAGTTTTCATGGATAGATCAGGATATTCAAAAAACAGATCTTAGAGGATCTGGTGGCTATTGTAAAGTGAAAAAGAATCCGACTTCGAAAGCAGAGAGGAAGCTGTCACAAATTCTCAGTAAGAACAAGGATCCAATACTACCTGCAACTGGTCCAGAATTAAAGCAAGCTACCACATATATACGGCCATCCTAAGATTCACAAAAATGGTAAATGAAAGCCCGGATTATTCGACCGGCGGTGGGCTTCAAGAAAAACATCTCGAAACGGATGCTGATAAAACATAGAGCCAGTCTCAATTGTTTTGAAGATAAGCGAAAAGTACTTAACCTCTGAGGAGGTTTGATGTTATTAAGAATCTAAAGAAAGCTATCATTAAAAAGAATAGAACATTGGTAATGATTGATGTGATAATGCAAGTGAAAAATAATACTAATAATACTAATAATAATAATTATTATCATTATTATTATTATTATTATTATTATTATTATTATTATTATTATTATTATTATTATTATTATTAATTTTATTATTATAAATACAATAATAATAATTATTACAATAATTATATTAATAATAATAATAATAACAATACTACTACTACTACAAATAATAATAATAATAATAATAATAATAATAATAATAATAATCCACTCAAGCTAAACACACTTAAATGTTGAGACTACTATGAAAATAATAATAATAATAATAATAATAATAATAATAATAATAATAATAATAATAATAATAATAATAATAATGTACTGCACAACGGACTACATCAAAAAGACGATACTGACATACTCTACGTACAGAGAAACGAAGCGGGAAGAGGACTGGTAAGTATAAAAGACTGTGTGGACAACACTAAAAAAGATCTGGAGAAATACATAAACCAGAACACAGAAAGGCTGATCACCTCAGTAAGAGACACCGTCCCAGCGAACGACGCAGGACGCAACAAAACCAGAAACAAAAAGACAAGAAAAGAAAAGTGGGAGGAAATACAACTACATGGACGTTTTATGAGAATAACTAGAGAAGAGACGTGCGAAAATAGTTGGGAATGACTGAGAAAAGGACACTTGAACAGAGAAACCGGGTCCCTACTGGCTGCTGCAGAAAACAATGCTACTAGGACTAACTACATTAAAGCTAAAATAGATAAACCCCAGGAAAACAGTAAATGCAGATTGTGCAGACAAAGAGACGAAAGAGTAAACCACATAAGCGATTGCACAAAACTGGTCTTCAAAAACAGATGGCACTAGCCCCGGCTGATACTACAGACAACAGGCGTGAATGGTCAAGGAGGATGGAAATACAGATGAGGGATAGACCTAACCAGACCTACGCTGGAAGAGTGCGGAGAGCACTGGGGCATTGAGGAGGCTTATTGCAATCCAAATATCAGAGATGACCATTGGTCGTTGTCAGGAAGAAATCGACGGTAAGTGTATGTTATGATAACGCAAATTCATTTGCAGTACTTATCAAAAGAGGTGGAGAGCACTGGAAATCTGTGTAGACTTGTTGTCAATCAGACTCCAGGGAACTTCACTGGTGATTATCAGTGAGCAATCACTGATGACTCGGTGTGTGATAACTCCCAGTGTGTATTAAAATAAATAAATAAATAAATAATAATAATAATAATAAGATTAATAATAAAAATCGAAATCTTAAGGAAATCTTAGAATACGTAGACAAAGCAACATAACTAACGCACAAGTGACACCACATATGTGAATAAATATTTTGTCTATTAGTGTATATATATATATATATATATATATATATATATATATATATATATATATATATATAGAGAGAGAGAGAGAGAGAGAGAGAGAGAGAGAGATAGAGGAAAAAAGAGTGATAAATATGCGACGATTGTCCAAATTTATTTCAAATTTCAATTGTTCAATGCAAGGTGTATTCAGTAATAAACTAGTGTTTATTTAATCTACAAAGAATTGAACAAATCATATAAAACTTCTTCTGATAACATTTTAAATAGCATTAGTAATGAGGCTAAATCCTTGTTAACTTCTTTTAACATCTTGAATTACGCTGAAATCTTCACCCCTGCTACACCCAGATATACCTTAAAAGACCACAAAATAAATTTTCATGAAAACCCTTCCATTAGACAAATCTGCCCATCCAAATACGACATAGGTATTATTAGCAAAAATATCCTAGATAGAATCATTCTTACATTAAAAGCTAAAATTACACATTCCTACTGGCAATCATCTGGAGAGGTCTCAAACTGGTTCTTAAACCTCAAAGATAAATCTAATTCTAACTTGAACTTCATCACCTTTGACATTGACAATTATTATCAGTTCATTTCTCCTATCCTACTAAACAAAGCTCTTATTTTCGCTAAGAATAATTCGGATATCACAGACTCTGAAAAAGATCTAATAATTTAAGCCAGGAGATCCCTTTTAGAATTTGACAATACATTTTGGACTAGGGAGGATAGACCCAACAACTTTGATATCACCATGAGAGCCTCAGACTCTGCCCAGGTTACTGACATAGTAGGATTATATTTATTGAGACAATTCAAGCTTGAATTCGGACACTTACACGGTGGACTTTACAGAGACGATGCGCTCTTTATTTCTAGGGAGAGACCCAGACAATACAACAACACCAAAAAAAAACCTACACAATTTCTTTAAAAACTTCGGATTAACCATAACCATAGAACCCGAGAAAAGAATATCTAATTTCCTTGACCTAACAGTAGATCTTAACTCCGAATCATTTAGCCCTTACCACAAACCTAATCTAACCCTGTTTTACGTACATAAGCATTCTAACCACCCTAAATCCATTATTAATTCAATAGTCCCTTCAATTTCAAATAGAATTTCAAAACTTTCAGCTAATAAACCTATCTTCGAACACAATTCTAGTTTTTATAATAACGCACTCCTTAACTTGGGATACACTGATAAAATTAAATATGAAAATAATCCCGCTCTCCAGGGGAATAAACCTTTAAATGTTATTACATACACAATGGCTACACAAGATAGACAACGAACTAGCACCACAATACCCAAGAAACCTAAGAAATATGTAAATAGACACACTAAAACTATTAATATAGTTAAAACGGCTAACCCTCAAGAACACAGTTAAAATAAAAATAAACAAATTAGAAGAAAGGATAATATTTGCTTTAACCCACCCCATAATTGCAATGTAAAAACTAATATAGCTAAGGAATTCTTCAAAATTTCAGATAACTCGTTCAAGCACCCACATAAATATAGCACTATTTTAAATAAGAACTGTATTAAAATTTCTTACTCCACAATGCCAATATAGCACAAACCATCATCACATCTAACAACAAAAAAATTAAATCTGCCCAACAAAAAGCACCTACCATACACCCCACTAATAACTGCAACTGCCAAAAATCTAGAGAATGCCCATTAAACGGTGATTGCATACAACGTAACGTTATATATTCCTGTACTGTTAAACAATACACCATTACACAAATTAATACCAATATGCAAAACAATACCAACATACAATCTCCCCCCTTTTCCCTCAACCATCCCCATCAGCAACCCCCTCCACTAAATAACACCCTTCACACTGACCAACAACTACCACTAACTAATAATGGATCCGATCTCATCCCCCAAGATACCCCATTTTCCCCAACCAATAACCCTAACTTAAACCTCGACCAGAATCTGAACATACAAACCGTAAGCATCCCCAATAATATAAACAACACAAATAATATAACAACAACCCCCACAAAATGTATACCTATATTGGTGCTAGTGCTTTCCCCATTAAGACTCGAATCTCTAACCATATCTACTCTTTTAAACACAATAATAATAGTACCACTAGCACTTCTCTTTCCAACCTAATAAACGGTTTTAACATCAAAAAGATCCCCTACTCCCTAAGTTGGTCTATATTAAACAAAAGTCAAACTCATATACTCCTGGTCCTACCTTCTGCCAACTATGTAATTTGGAAACTTATATGATAGCCACTGCACCCAAGAGCTTAAATGTTATTAACTCCAAAAATGAACTTATTTCAAATTGCAGACACAAGCGAAAATTTAAATACATTAATTTCATTACCCCCTGTGACACTCCTCCTCCCAGTCAATAACTCCCCCCCCGTTTTTTAGCATCTGACAAACGTCTAAACTATATCCCAGGGTAATTTTGTAACTTCTATTCTTAACGCCCCTAATCTCACCAATTAACCCTCCCAATAAATTGTTCCTTCCCATTGCATCTAACAACTATATCTACCCGTAACACCTATAGAAGATTGAACTAACATTATTCCTCCTACTTCCAACCGATCATTAACATATCTAATATCTAGACATTTATACCTCATCTGCAATATAGCACCTATTATCCTTTTACTTCTGCTTTACTCCAAACCTCTTATATTTATCACTTTTTTCTCCTGTCCGTAAACCTATCTACAAACTCCTTCATGGCCTCTTATTCTCACTTTCTTATTATCTCCCACACATCCACTATATCGTCCTTATATTGGACTCTTCCTAATAGCAACATCTTCCCCTGTAATTTTCTGTCCTCTTTTTAACTACGATCTTCGAATTCCCCTCAAATTGGGTCCATTTATATCCCCCTATAATTCTTATTAGATCTCTAACACACTAGCATCAAAATGTAAGTTTGCTTAATTTTTCAATCCAACCCTGTCCCATAACACTTATATAAATTCAATTGTTACTAGCATTTCTATCCTATCTCCTTAATAGCCTCCATACCCCCCCCCCCCCCCTTGAGAAATTTTTTTTAACTAATGGATTGATTCAGGCTAGTTGCATAACTACTTATTTTGGCCTATTTTGAATAATCCTCATCCCTCTAACTACTCGCGAGCCATTTTCTATCCGTATATTCTCTTTTGCTCACCATACCTTATCTTTGACCAATTTCACCCCCATACCCTCAAATTATATTTTCAATCTACTTGGAAACCCCTTGCAAGCTTCCCTTATATATCTAATTTAATTTTAACCTGTAATTGTTAATTGTCACCCTGTTACGACTCACTCACCATTTAAACTATAGATTATAACACTGACACTGCACTCAAGTTTTAATTTAACCAACCAAATCCCACCCCTATTACTTGTAATCGAAACAAACTGTTTCAAACAATCTATCCTTATCCCTTATACTGTTCCCCTCTCCTAAATTTCAATATAACTGAGTATTTCAGACCTGATCTTTGATTTAACTAACTCTTTTCCCATTAATTTATTTCCCCCTCTTTCTCCTTGGTCATTTAATGCCCCTTCTTATTATTCATATAACCCTTAATTTTGGTTTTAAAATAATTTTTTTTTAATTTTTTAAAATTAACTACTCCCTAGCTCCTTTTACATTTTAATTTTAATTTTTAATTTTAATCATTCAATCTCTCTCATACCTCTATTTATTTTACCATGCTTGTAACTAATTATATATTAACCCTTTTTAAACCCCCAGAAACCCGAACCGGTAACTACAATTTAATTCGTTTTAGCTGCCTCACTTGTCACCTCTGAAATGTTAGAAGCTCACTCATTTGGAATTCTATTTTTAGAATGCAATCTCTACACTCCCATCTCGCTTCAGATTAATCCTACCCTCGAAAACATATATCCTACCGCTCGCCCACACCCTCAACCACCCTGTCACTTTAACTTGATCCCCATACCAACCCTTCCTCCTGTTCCTTTTCCTTCTTTTTTATTTCCTCCCAACTCACAAAGCGGCTATTTAAACAATCCTGTACCTCATAAACCCTCCCCCTAACCCTATATCTTTAACCGTTTGCCTTTTTTGTTTCATTTGGATTTAATCCTTGAACGAGATATAATCTGCCTTATTTGGTCCTGGAAGTATATAAAAAAATGGCCAGTTTCTCTGTTTTCAATCCCCTTTAAGTGCGTCTGGACTTATCTATATTTTGAGCACTTTCTCCACACTGCTCCCACGCAAATAGTTTTCTTCACATTCTACAACTCATCTGACTTCTTTTCAACGGAAATTCACCACCCGGACAATCAGCATATATTTTTCACGGAACTTTTCTTTTCATTCACTGCGTTTTTTCAACAAAAATTCTTCTAATAATAATTTTCATATGTTTCAAATATTTGAACTTTGTTTTTTTCGAAAGCCAACTTATCGATCTGTATTTCTCCTCTGATGATAAGATTTCGATCTTTGAAAAGCCTTGGCTTAAGTAAAGAATAATAAACACTAGTTTATTACTGAATACACCTTGCATTGAACAATTGAAATTTGAAATAAATTTGGACAATCGTGCCATATTTATCACTCTTTTTTCCTCTATCTCTACAATTGCTCTACCTCGTATATTGAGCTAATCCTCTTCACAATAGGTTCCATCTACTTTGGTTTATATTTGATCCTATATATATATATATATATATATATATATATATACATATATATATAGATATATATATATTTATATATATATATATATATATATATATATATATATATATATATATATATATATATATATGTATATGTATATGTATATGTATATATGATAAGTAATAGAAATAATATTCAGTCGTGATGGGAAATAAAACACTAAAACTATGTATGTACTCATCAACGTTTCGGAAGGATGTCTTGAAATAAAAAAGAAACGTTGATGAATACACAAATAATAGTTTTAGTTTTCTACCCCCACATATATATATATATATATATATATATATATATATATATATATATATATATATATATATATATATATATTTCACACCGTGAAAAATATACAACGGATACTTAACCGTAATTGTTTTACTTCATGTTACTACTAATTTCATACAGTCATAAGCCAATTAATAAACGTTCACTTATATCCCTTTCAATTTCGGGAATATCGGATTACATATCCGATCACTTCACTGACATTAGTTTTAACTGTTACGCATTGACGTCTTCCCATTCCGAAATAAACGAATTACAAAAAAAAGAACTGAATCACTACAATTGTACATTGATTACAAATGGCGTCTCCAACATACTTATCGGATCAAATCATTTCATTTCAATAACAAATCATTACTTAATTTCTGATAGTAATTTTTTGACTGCGCGGTTGTTTAGAAAAATAAAAATAATGCATAAATGCGCGCAATGCTGAATGGTAAAAAAAAGAGAATATGTAAATCTCTAATACAATCCAATAATTAGATTGTGCTTTTGAGGATCAACATATTTTCTAATCCTATATATTGATTGGCAAACCGTGTAAGAGAAAACACACACCCCCATCTTAAATAGCGATTACATGTTCCTACAAACGGAGGCTGACGGTAAGAAATTAACAAAATAATGAAAATAATAGGCTTGTGACTTGAAGCGTATTACGTCCGCACGCGTCATCCGTCATGGCGTGAGTGAAGCAAATTCACTCCCAGATCTGACTACAAGGAATAAAAAGAAACAAGAAACAAAAACGCAATCACAGTGAGCTAGAAGAAGACTGAGAGTCAATACACGTTTACTCTTCTGACTCCCTTGTTTGTGGAGGAAGAAACGTAAACAAAAACGTTACACTTCTGACTTCTCTTTTTGTGGAAAGGGACGAAATAAAATTGCTTACTGACACACATATTCACACACGATAAAAAAGCAGAATATTCACACACTTCTTACTGTAATCACTTACATGCATTGAACTCACATAGTCTCATATTATAAAAAGCAAGCATATATACGCACACTGGCTAAAGACAAACACATATATAAACATTTATTACACAGAGCAAATCACTATACGCACTTCGAACAGTCAAGAAACAAAAGAAAAATATTTAATCACACACAAAACATCTGTCATTTTGTAGCAAATTAGTAAATATATAAAGATAATTATTTCCTCAAACATGTTTTTACTTTCCTAATTTATAACAAACACTTTTCTCTATTTATTACATTGTAATGGTGAACGCAGTAGATTCCAAATGGCGTCTTTATTTCACTCATACAAGCGCTAATGCTATAGATTTTTTTGAAGATGAGCACATTTATTTAGCATCAAAGTTCTAAACGGTATAACATCCAAACACTATTAAAAAAAACGCCATGACAGTGTAACGGCAGAATAATCTAAGTAATCTCCCTTGGATTATAAGCGACGTATCTTCTCTAAATTATTTTTGCCAACGTTCGAGAGAATTTACTCTTTTATACAAAAAAAATAAAAATTATACAACCAACGTAAAGGATTGAGAATGAAAATTTATCAACCATTGACTGGATCGTCAAAGTTATTGGACGTGCTCCGGTCCCCTGCCAATCTCTGCAAGGCTGTTACAAACACCGACGCCGTGCCCGTTTGAAGCATTCTGGTCCCACTCTCCAAGATTCATAGGACAACATAACGATATTTGTAAGTAATATTTACTCTAGCAAAAATGAACCTAAACAAAAGAATATTTCAGTGAAGAATGTATTTGAAAAAGTTTAAACATTACAATCATTATTTTTATAGGCATTTTAAAGACTTAAGTAATTAAACGCATTCGTTTCGATCCATTCAAGCCATTTTCTAATTTTTATCAGCCTGTAAGAAACGCAGAGTCAACAAGTATTATTTATTTAGAACACTTGCTAGCATTTTTTTTTTCATATTCATAATATTATTTTTAAAATGTTCATGGCCAAAAATCATTTTTCAAATTATTTATGATTAGTAATGTGTTTCCACACGATTGTTAAAAAAGTTGTATCTAGCCAAACACGAAGTATTTCCACTAAATCGTAGAGGGCAACTGCGATTGGGTACATTTATACAAGCAAGCGTGCTGGATAGTTAGACAGTTAGAAGTGTGGCAACATTAAATCTAAATTGTTGCACGTTGGTACCATCGGAGAAATAAGAATTCGTGGAAGTATTCAAAAGGAAGGCGGTCTGAATTAAAATATTTATTTTATTAGACACCAACCATCATGACGTATTTTCAAATTAATTGTGTACGTGATTAGATGTTCACATAAACAGCAATAAATCATAGCTGTCTGAATAAGTTATTTTATGTAATCTTGATATCGCAAAGAAGATTTTCACAGATTGTATTTGATGATATTTATGTTAAATTTGTAAACGCTATGGCCACGATTGATTTACAAATTTCGCCCTTTGTACAGCAGATAAGGGGGTCATAAACATTGCTATTTAATTGGCAGTAAAATGTAATTCCGTCACAACATTTAATATTTAGCATCGTATAAACACGCTATGCACTATAAGTTTTTTTTATAGCATTCGAATTTCAAATTTCCCTTTTTATTGACAAATCACTGATTATGGAAAACTGATACCAGCTTGCCGACAAAAAATCAGCAGTTAATATCAATCTAATTAGTAATCTCAATCAAAGTTTCTTTTTATTCCCATAGTTAAAAAAAGAAATATATATATGTATATCTTTTTTTTAAATTAATGTCAGCTTTCCCTAAATACACAATCGTAACTACGCTTGATTATTCTATATATTATCGGCTTTCATGAATTGTGTGACACACTATCGAGAAAAGAAAGGTAGATAAAAACAACAGCGCAAGGAAACAAAAAAATGATGGCATTATATTTTCGCTTTGCTATTTATCTAAGGATCTAATCTCATTTTAGGCGGGTTATTGCACTAGCTAAAATACATCGTTATTGCCGAAGATACGGAAGACACTGATCTTGGTTAGTTTGTTCTAGCGAAGTGATTCTTGGTAATTACATGAAGAAATAAATGGTATTTATTTGCTTAACATAAGAGGAAACAAAATGAGAATGGTGTAGTAAAAATGCATGCAGCAATAAAACTGTCGTAATTAAAAACAATGTATGGGAAAAATACATTTCACATCACCGTTCATTACATATCGTCCGAGGGTTTGTATTTGGATAATCATGTTTGTAAGCACAAAAACATATTATCGTTAAATAACACAGGCAAGCAATATATATATATATATATATATATATATATATATATATATATACATTATAAACGTATATCATTATCTTTTTTAAACAATACATTACAGATTACAGAGAGGTGCAATGGTTTAATTGACACTGTAATGTATATATTTTTTAATTTATTGATTTTTACATACCTTTACACGCACACACACAACCCCGCACCCAACCCCTCCCCCCCCACACACATATATATATATATATATATATATATATATATAAATATATATATATACATATTTATATATATACATGTCTATTTATATCTATATATGTATAAATATATATGTATATATATATATGTATATATATATATATGTATGTATGTATATATATGGGTATATATATGTATATATATATGTATGCATATATATGTATATATATATATACATATACATACATATGTATATATACATATGTATACATATATATATATATATACATATGTATATATACATATATATACATATAAGTAGGTAGACAGTAAAAAAACATTTATTTAGAGATCACTTATACGAACAATTACATGTAATAAAACAATTATATTAATGAAAATTAAATGTTATTTATCAACGCAAGTGTTCAAACTGTTTTTCTTTTTCATTTACACAGCTTTGAAGTCTGCCTCTTACGCTTCGACAAAACATGTTTTTTACTGTCCACCTACTTTTGGCTCACCCATTATGTGTATACTTATATATACACAGATATATACATATATACACACACATATATATACATATATACATATATATATACATATATACATATATACGTATATATATATATACATATATATGTATATATACATATATATATACCTATATATATATGTATATATATACATATATGCACATATATATACATATATATATATATACATATATATATATATATACATATATATATATAAATAACAAACAATATTTTAACAACAAATGTACAAATTTAAATCAAATTGACACAATAAATTAGATGATACATGTGTTACTTAATTATTCTATGAATCCACTTTTCGCTTCAATGACTGCTTCAATTCGGACTCGAAACCGTCCACAAGCTGAAATTAAGTAGTTTAATTTCGTGGACCTGAGTATTACGTTACAATACATCCAGTGGTGAGGCTCCCACTTGGAAGCTGTGGAGAATGTGAAGTTGCCCGTTAGTTGCCATTGCTCCCAGACCCAGTCTCGCACGGAATGGTATTACCTGAAAGGGCCCCCAATCTATGGATCAAATAGAACCTACTGGCGCTACCAGATCAGGCTGTCTGAAGTTATTGACTCAAAATGCAGAAAACATCGATGGTTTATTGTTGTTGTTTTTTTTTGAAAACGTAATAACGTTCTGCAAAAATCCAAAACAAAAAACAACAATGCCCCCCTCCCTCCCCTTTCCCTCCCCTTCCACCCATTTCACTCAACCAAACATGAATAGATACTTGAACATATGAAGAACTTGAAGCATGGACATTTTCACCAAAATGATAGGATTAAGCATTAAATAACCCGAAAAGGGTTGGTATGCCGTAAAAGAAAACAATAAAACGAAACCCAATGAATAAATATTTGAAGAAGTTCTGAATTACAATGATTTTCTGAGAAGATGCAGAGTCTTGTTGAAAGCCATATGACCTTCAATTGCATACCTTATTCATCAAGGGGTCCGGTGGCGTTGACCCTCACCTTCGAGTTGGTTTGAAAATGTAAGGTGAGTCGATATTCCCTTCACTGCTCACATCTCTTCAACCTATCATAGTAGCCGGATATTTGGGTCTTTTCTTGGCCTTTTGGCTAAAATCAAAGTGTTGTATCTGTTCCGATGGATACTGCACGCCTGTCCTGTGCAGTTCTAGGAGGTCCACCCTCCCAGGCTTTGCCTTCCCTCTTTGGGGAGGAGTAAGTTTATTGCTTACTGTCTGAGGCGCCCCTACCGGGGAATGCCGACGGGGCTGCCCAGGCAATTTTTAAATAGCCAGAGTGCTCACCTCTCGAGCGCTGGCTTTTCAAACCCCACTTTCTCGACCCGATCTTGGGTCACATCTTACTTGTGGGAGTAAGATAAAACTGGCCTTGTGCTTAACTCCTGGGGAGGAGTAAATAAAACACTGGTTCCGTTTGGCCTTTTGGCTAAGATCAAAGTGTAGTATCTGTTCCGATGGATACTGCACGCCTGTCCTGTGCAGTTCTAGGAGGTCCACCCTCCCAGGCTTTGCCTCCCCTCTTTGGGGAGGAGTAAGTTTATTGCTTACTGTCTGAGGCGCCCCTACCGGGGAATGCCGACGGGGCTGCCCAGGCAATTTTTAAATGGCCAGAGTGCTCACCTCTCGAGCGCTGGCTTTTCAAGTCCCACTTTCTCGACCCGATCTTGGGTCACATCTTACTTGTGGGAGTAAGATAAAACTGGCCTTGTGCCTAACTCCTGGGGAGGAGTAAATAAAACACTGGTTCCGTCCGTTTGTTTCTGACCTCTATCGAAGTGTTTACGCCAGAAAAAAAAACAGGCCATGGTCGTATTAAGTTAAATATATTATTTATAAATAATTATATATATATATATATATATATATATATATATATATATATATATATATCGTCCTTTGTCATTTTTTGCATTTTTTTCGTTCGCTCTTGGCAAAGCCTTATAACATTTGGGCAAAGCGTTGAGCTTTTTATGTTTTCCGCTTATTCCATTTTAATTTCATATATATATATATATATATATATATATATATATATATATATATATATATATATATATATATATATATATATATATATGGGAAACGAAAAGGAAAAAAACAAAAAATGATGTTTTTTAATATATTCATCAACGTTTCGATTTTATTTATAAGACTTCCTCAGGATGATAGTTTTAAGAAAAATGTCATCACAATCATCCACATTATTTTCGTTCACCCCCACCCCTCCACTTTTTTAACTCATAAACATCCACATTTATTTCATTCCATGCTACTGACTTCACTAAGCCCGGACCTCGGTCCTGCGCCCCAGCAGTGGCTACTACTTCTTCTCATCAACCCATCATGTCAACCCAATATTTTCACGTACTTGCATATTTTTCTTAAAACTATCACCCTGAGGAAGTCTTATAAATACAGACGAAACGTTGATGAATATATAAAAAAACATATATATATATATATATATATATGTATATATATATATATATATATATATATATATATGAACCGTAAACCGTAAATAGGATATGAAGCGCAACTCTCATCTCTTGCCACTTCGTTATAATCAGCTTGAAATCGCAATGGCGCTGGTCATAACTCACAAATGGAAAAATCATTTTATTTGTCTTTGAAAGATTTAATCCAGATAAGTCACAAACTGCAGTCAACAGTCAACCGATCTCCGTCCCCCCCCCCCCCCTAAGAAATCGCTTCATTCATCCCTTACTCCCACGCATCCCCCAAAACACTTGCTCTAATCTCTTCAATTCACACTGCCGTCAGACGGACTACGCGGACATTTCCAATTTCATTACTCATTTGTAGCTACATTTTCCGTTTTGTTTTGCCTTTCTATTTCTCGGTGTTATCTCATTGTTTTATGGTACTTCTATTTATTCGTTCGTTTACTTGTGTTTTATTTAATTGTTTTTTCTTTTCTTTCTATATTTATTTGTAACGTGTTATGTGTAATTCTTGATTATACGCGTACGTTTTTTGTTTGTTTTTAGAAACATTTTTACGACTGCTGTTTTCATTTGATTTTATTTCTGTCTCCCTTCCCCCGTCCTTTCATTATTTTTAGTCCGATTGGCCGGCTCTTTTGTACTTGTTTTCATTTGGACTGTTATTTAGTTTCTTCCTAATTAACATCATTTTCTTTGTTGGTATTAAAAGTCGGCGTTCATCCTCATACACCCTCTTCCACAAATCAACAAAGACAAAAGAATACACAAAAAACAAACACAATAAAAAACAAGTACATAAATACACACCGAAAACAATGGCGGAAATGAAAATAAAATGAATCATTGCGCAGCTGTTATTATTTGGTTTTATTTTTTGTAATCAAATTCAGTCTCTGTGTTATTCTGCATTATCTCGTCGGTAATTTACTGGTCATATTGTTGTCCTTTCTTTTTTTTGCTCATTTTTTTTTTTTCGTTTTTTTCAAATGTCGTGTTTAATTTATTTCTTACGGCATGTGATTTTTAAAACCTTTAAAATATCTAAACACTTTAAGAATCGTTATCTTTGATCTTTGATGAAATCGAATTCGCTTAATCAGTGGAACTGCCGGTTAAACTCAACGAGAACTAAAAAAAATAAATGTTTCTATTTTCCCGCTGAAATTCGATTATCCGAAAGTTTCCCAGCGAAAAATCCAAGGGTGCGTGATGCGTAATGGATACCAATGTTGACTGTATTATCAACTTAAAAAGGAGTTCGAATCTAATCATTTTGATGAATTATTTTGTAGAAGAACACTGGCAAATATAACAAACCTCGGCCAACCAAAAAAAAAAGCCAATTACGTATGTAATAGAACAATTTTTTGTTATACTACTATGTGAAAAAAAAAACCGGAGTCAATTCGAGTCAATTAGTTTGCCCCATAGTTGCCATTGCTCCCAGGTCCACTCTCACCCGGAATGGTAGTCACTTTTTTTATACTACTATCTGAAATAAAACGGAGTCAATTCGTGTCAATTAATTTGCCCCTTAGTTGCCCTTGCTCCCAGGTCCAGTCCCTGTCAATTAGCATTTCCATGAGCAGAGTGTTTCCCTTTAAATTTCTGCCTATGACTGAAATAACACAGTTAGCTGTCCACCCTTCAGTGATGCGTTACACGGTGGGTCATAAACTTACCTAAGCAAACCATAGTCCTGACTATTACCTTCCTCTAATAAATAACATAAACGCACCGGTAATACCTGGTATGGTATTAGATCTGGTAGGGCTATGTCGGTTTCTCTGGCAGAACAGGACTTAAAAAGTTGGTAACGGGTGCGCATAGGCACTGCACATGAGTGCGTTGGTTATTTTTATTTTTTTCAAAATGCATTTTCCGTTAGTTGCTAGTCTCTTATACAAAACCTCCCATTTTAATGTTTAGTTCTACGGCAAATCAATACTTATGTTTGATCAAATACCGTATAATTTCTTTGTAATTAATTTCTCAAACTTAATCACTAGTATAGGGACGGCTAATGAAAGAGAAATATGTTTGTTTTTAACCAAAACAATAACAACTTTAATTAAAAAAATATCCACGAAGATCAGAAATAATTATCCGAACGTAATGACATTTTCAATATTATTCAAATGTATGCATACATTATTTTGTTTATAATAAACCAACAAAAACATATATATTTTTCTAGGACACTTATATGTGTTCCACTTATCCATTCATTTAAAGAAAAAATAGTTTTTAATATACCCATAGTCGAAACTCAGTGACAACCTTTATATAACATCCTAAAAGTGAGATTAAAAAATAAAATGCAAGATAACTTTATGTAGAAAATTATACCAAAATATCGGAATGTTAAATATAAAAAAAAACAAAATGAAATGTCTTGAAAGCTTTAATTCTTTTTTTTTTGTTTCTTTATTCGCACTTTCAGGTTCTTATCTATGGGTATAAAAAGACGTATTCCACTTTAAAATATATTTGGTAATAGTATTTAAGTAGTCTCACTAAAATCTATTTGGTTTTTATTATATAAATATCGTATAGGACCATTTATTTATTGATTAATAAATACTGACTATGTTTTTATGATTGGATAATTCTATGATTTTTGGGGTGGATTTTTTTTAAATCAATAGAATGAATTTGGAGCTACAAGGCGATAACTTGCGGCCAATATGTTTAGCCATCGATGAATGTTGTAGCTAGACGAGTTCTTTCTGTGAATCCTTTACATTGGAGGTCAGTCGAGAAAATACCTTGCACATAACAATGCAGTTAACAGAGGCTAGCAAAATAACTTCAATGTGAAAAGGATTGGGGAAAGAGTAGAGATCAACCCCACTCGATCACGAAGTCATTGTTGTACTCTAGCAAGAAAAGAATGAGTAATCCGAGCGGCATTTTCGTAGATATGGCGGTAGTACACTATCTAAAAAGGGATCTTGCTCATATACACGTAGAGACTTGCGCCACGATTTAGGAACTCTTTGGAGCGGTAGAAAGATCCAACCATTTTATCTGGAAACCTTAGCAACAGATTAGATGTAAGTCTTGCATTTCAGGTCTGGGGTGAAAGGCAGTCTTAGAATCGTATCAAAGAAGGGGACTTCTTCGAGGAAAGTTCGATAGGGGAGCAGTGAGGATATGAGCGTTGGTGCGGAAATAGAGAAAGTGTTATGTTATAGTAGTTAAAGGTGACAAGACCGTTCTACCCCATTCCATCATAGGCTTCAAGTCGGAAGAGAGAGAGAGAGAGACATGTTGATCATTAATGCTCTTCTAAGTGATGCTATATGGGAGGAATGTAACAACACACACAATCAGTGGCGACTCTACTAAGTCGTGCAAGATCGCAGCGGATGTACGACGTGGGGATTCGTCCTATGGTTAAATTTAATATTATTTCAATAAATAACTAAATGTTTATGTAACGTTAGCAGATACCGATCCCTTTTATAAAATATTGCCCAATCACATTGTTAGATAGCGTGTGCCAAAGGTGTGAGGACGCCCTGAAAGGTAGTAGTAGTAGAGGCGGAAGTCGGAAATGACGTTACGCTCGTTCCGAGATTTATCTGTGTATCGTTCCTGATTCTTTAACAGAAAAAGACGTGAAAAATACGGCGGTCCGCTCGCTGCTAGTAGACAATAGCACAAAATGGCATCTCTCTCTCTCTCTCTCTCTCTCTCTCTCTCTATCTATCTATCTATCTAGCTATCTATCTATCTATCTATCTATCTATCTTTCTCTATATATCTCTCTCATTCTCGTACACAATGCAGTCATTTCTGTCTCTTGTTTTATATTTAATAAAACTGTTAAAACCCCAACAATCGGCGTATATGTGGTTTGTCTGCTGTCGGCTTATGGCGATGATAATGGTGATCGCAACGACCACGACCATGGGGCATAACATCCCGCGTGAGTTGTCAACAGAAGGTAAGCAGAATGTACCAATATTATTAAGCTGCATTCCAAATTACCATTATAATATTTAATAGTTGAAATTATAAATAAGTTATATAAAGTAAACATTGTATTTTCTAATCATGAATGTCCGACTACATTACTATTGTAATACAACCCATTTACGAATCGAATACCATATACCCCGTAACATTTTACTCGAGAACAGTGTATAGGGTTTTGTATTCACATTGACTCTTAAGCCGAGAGATAAAAACGATTACATATGTTCGTCATAAAATATCGGTACTATTATACAGAACGACCCGCGTTTACGTGAATTCGCATCGTCAACATCAGGGCAGGTCTCGAAAGAGCTCGACAGTTGACGAGGCGAAAACTGCCAGACGATACATTGGAGACTGCCAGACGATAAATTCAAAAAAAATTACAAATAAAAAAAGTTAGACGAAGGAAATAAAAGTAAAATACTTATATAAAAATAAAACAACAAACAATAGCTAAACAACTGTTATTTATTAGACTTTTTGGCACTTCTGTAGTATATATGAAGCAGCTGCCGATTAAGAAATCGAAATTGAAGAGTTCCGTTTTTTTTCTCCAAGTACCATTCATTCAGAATTCACCGTAAGTTGAATTTAGTATTTAGAAAATGGAGTTAAATGAGATTAATCTTCGAGACATTGGTAATTTAATGAACCAGCCGCAAAAAACAATAGATTTTTTACAGGCACACCGCCTGATTTCTTAATGCTAGGGTTAGGGTTTAGGGTTAGGGTTTAGAGTTAGGGGTTAGGGTTAGGGTTAGGTTAAGGGTTAGTGTTAGGGTTTAGGGTTAGGGTAAGGGTTAGGGTTTAGGGTTAGGGTTAGGGTTTAGGGTTAGGGTTAGGGTTTAGGTTTAAGGTTAGGGTTAGGGTTTAGGGGTAGGGTTAGGGTTTAGGGTTAGGGTTTAGGGTTAGGGTTAAGGTTAGGGTTTTTTATTTAAAAATTTTTTTACTTCATATAATAAAAAAAAGAAATTGTTAATTGTTACCCAAAAACAAACTAGTCTTGCATTTTTTTTATGTTGTAAAAAAATCACTTCCGGTTGAATTACTACCCTTTATTTTCAGTAGAAGGACAGAAAATCTGCTGCTTCATATATACTACAGAAGTGCCGACTTTTTTGTCGAAGGAACTATTAAGCAAATGTTTTAAATAAAATGTTTTATTTTGTGCAACGAAAAGTTTCAAAAATGATTTTTTTCAATATAACGCATACGAAACAACTGTGTTTATCCCATTTCTTTTATTTTTCTTTTTCATTTTTATTTCAATGTATTTTTATTTCTAACATTTTCTGGGTTATAGTTAGGGTTTAGGTTTACTCCTTCGCTACAAGCGACGGTTGCTGAGAGACCTCACTAGGTCCTTCTGGATATTCAACACAAATGGAAGAAATTCATTTTTTTTTAACGCGCTAGAGATCGTAGGAATTAATTTCTTCCAAGAGTTATCGTCTGCTTGCTTCAACCTGATTGTCTAACACTTGCTGCAACCTGATTGGTTAATAGTTTCGTTAGATTTTGGGCGCTTCCGAGCCTTGCCCGAACGTTGACGGAAACGCGGGTCGTCCCCTTTAGAAGTACATGAATATAACAAGCCTTTGGTGGTCTGATAGCGACAAGGACTTGCAAGTTTTGAGTTAACATTTAGAATTCTCTCGGTTCTATATAACCACATTCAAGGGGGTATCTTGGTCCCTTTATAAGTACCAGATTCTAGAAGGAATCTACGAAACCAATACAAAAAAGAGAAATCAGGACGGGTAAAACAAGTGCTGCCATACTGATTCACAGGAAGTTACTTTTACATGTTTTATTAGTTTGTGTTACGTTCGCTAAAGTACACACAAGCTAACATATGCTCGCCAAAAAAGAACACTTGAAAATGATATAAATGAACAGCTCTCCAAGGAAGACTGTTTAATATCTTAATTGAAGACAACAAATGAAGTTCTTTAGGGGGATTTCAGCTGATCAGTTTTATGGTCAGGTTTCGGTTATTTGTGTTTGTTTATTTAATGTATTTATGTGTTACTTTTTTTTTTAAAAGAAAGACGAGTGTTGGTGTAAATTTAGCATGAAAAGTGATTTCGTGCTCGATGAAAATCTGTGGAAGTCTTCGGATCATGATAAGAAAATGATGGATGGACGAAAGCCCAGAGGAAGAAAGGGATTAAAATGAAGATAAGAGTGAAAATAAATTGGCGCGAACGAAGAATGACAAAGCGAAGAATAGAAGAGAAGTAGAGATCAAAGAATTGGTAATAACAATGGAAGGAATTCAGACGAAATATAAGAAAAGAAGGAATTAAACATTTAATGAATTATAGAAATTAAGAAAAATCGAAAAGGGAAAAATAATGAAATGAAAATGAAAAAAATAAAATGATAGGAATATAAAAAAAAGTTACTTTTTCGGAATATTTAGATGACGTTTTATAATGTGTCTTATTTAGATTATTTCAGCTACTATACTTATACTGAGTTGTTATTTTGGCACAGGTACAAAATGAGTGGAATTGTCTCTCACTGATAGTGTGCTAGATGTTAAAAGGTTACTCATAACTACATGCAATGATAATCAGGAATAAAATAAAATAAAACTTTTAACATTTTAACTCGGTTAATAGTGACGTAACGAGAACAATTTAATTAAATGGTTAATTTTTTAATTTCGTACAGGTGTCATGGTTGAAGATAAAGTTTCTAGAGTTCAGAACTGCCACCTGATCAAGATGAGAATAATAACCATAATAATCTAAATGATATGACGGAACAAAGGAAGAATAACAATATCGTTGGTTGATCGGGTGTGTTGTTTTACGGCATATCAACACATTTGGAGCTTATTTAGTGTAAAATCTAGTTGCTTGCTCAAGCGTTTTTTTTTGCTTTCAAATATGTAATATTCTATTTAAGTATGAATTGTTTAAAGAATAATGTTTATTTAATTGCCGCATATTGTGTAAATAGTCTGTAATTGATCATTTGTATATAACTCAGAGATGGTACTACCATCAATGTAGCATGATGGCTGATATACAATAGTTTTTTTTAACTCGTTTTGCAATAACGTATTTTATAAATATAATTGTTCAATTGTTATGTTTTAATTTTTTTAGAGGGGGATAATTTTTAAAATGTTTGGTTTTATTATGTATCAGTTTATTTTTATTTTTTAACATAGTTCACCCCAAACAAGGCAGGACGCCACTGTAAACGTAAAAAAGACAAGGGAGAAGTTTGAGTGGGGGTCAACCTAAATTGGGATCTGCGCAGCGAGATGTCTGTTTACATTAGTTTCAAATTTCTGCATGTCAGTACTGTAGGGGAAACAGGGGGAAGGGAGGGAATTCAAGAGGCCAGCAGCACGAGGAAAGAAGCTATTTGAGTCGTAAGCTCTCCGGCATCTGGGGACATCCACAGTGAATGGATTGGATTTAGTTGATTGTCGAGTTGGTCTAGTGAATTTACGTCGAGGGTGCACCAGAGTAGTCAATTCATCGGAGCATAATCCACTGAAGTATTTGTAAAACAAGCACAAGGGTGCTGCATTGCGGTGATGGGACAGAGACTGGAGCTTTGTTGCTAGTGAGGGACCTATTAGGTTGGCGACTCTTTTTTGGACCTTGTCAAGGAGAGAGAGACTAGTAGATGATGCACCAGCCCAGATGTGGCAACAATACTCCATGCACATGCGGATGGTGGATTTGTAGAGATACAGGATAATGTCAGGTGAGAGGAGTTTACTACAATTGAATCTTTCATAAGAAACATAGGTGCAGCTGCTGAGATTACTGAAATTCATTTCGAGTTTATAGTTGTCATATAGACACTCAAAAACCGTTGTAGCACATCCTCTTCCGTCTCACTTCTTGCTGAGTGGACCTTTTAATGATACCAAGTAAGCGCCGACTCCACACACCCCAAAGCTCAAGAATTGGGGCTTCACAGTTGGATGTAAGTAAAAAAGGGGCAATATGCCAAAAAGAAAATAAGTGAGAATAAATAAGAAGAGTACTGATTACACTTAGAAAAATGTCATAAACAAAACATGAAAATTGGTTGAGAAATATGACAAGAGACAAAGATAAGACACGATGTAACGACATTAAACTATGTTTCATAACAGAAAAATAAATGAAATGAATATTGTAATAAAAAAGTAGAGTCAGGCAAACAGAGTGACCTTTAAGTCTGGATACTTTTATAACAGAATAAATCGGTCGAAATTTCCTTGCTTCCAAGTATAGCAAAATGTGGAACAACATCGGAAGTTTGAAAAAAGTTCTTCTCCGATTAGACAAACAGGTCAAATCCAAACATGGCCGAGAAGAGCATTCCCCATCAGGGGCGACTCCGACGATGCATAATAAACCACCCGCTCTCAAAGGATAAGGTAATGCTTGGGAGTGTACATATATTAAGACCGAAAACAAGTATAACTAATTTTGATAAAGAAGATTCTTGCGGCTCCAGTGAACCATTATGTTCCTATTTATTTACCTCCCCAGGAGAACAGAGTGAGACA